>CAEMYA010000092.1:3792952-3816220 GCA_903131615.1 Diplodus sargus
GGTAAAAAAAAAAAAAAAGAGCAAACATCCAGATGTTTGTAGAGAATGTAAAGCCAGCATTCAGATGTTGGGTGTGTTTCAACAGAGGTGGGCGACTTCCTGGCCCTGGATCTTGGGGGGACAAACTTCCGTGTGATGCTGGTGAAGGTGGGTGAAGATGAGGAGAGGAGCTGGAAGGTGGAGACCAAGCACCAGATGTACTCTATCCCTGAAGATGCCATGACGGGCACTGCAGAAATGGTATTTACCAGTAATATCAACAAGCGATATAGTGACTGTAAAACCTCTGTGGTGACTGTAAATCTCTGTAAAGAATGAAATTAGTACTAATTATTGTGCAGTTGTTTCCACATCTCATGTCCTCTCTTCCTCTCTGTCCGCAGCTGTTCGACTACATCGCAGAGTGTATGTCCGACTTTTTGGACAGACATCATATCAAGCACAAGAAGCTTCCTCTCGGTTTCACCTTCTCCTTTCCTGTACGACATGAGGACATTGACAAGGTAGATTGTTGCACCTCTACATGCTTTCATACAAAGATCCGAGACAGCAAACGTCCCTGTTTAATGTATGAAGTCTATACACTTAAGTTTTGTCTTTTTGTCTGTCCACAGGGTATCCTGCTTAACTGGACCAAGGGCTTCAAGGCGTCGGGGGCAGAAGGGAACAATGTTGTGGGATTACTCAGAGACGCTATCAAGAGACGAGGGGTGAGCCTCTCACTTAATAAACAACTCAAGACTGATTTTTAACTGCTGGATTTTATTCTCAAACCTGATTTGGTGTTGTCACTTAGGACTTCGAGATGGATGTGGTTGCCATGGTGAACGACACTGTAGCCACCATGATTTCCTGCTATTATGAAGATCGCAGCTGTGAAGTCGGGATGATTGTTGGTAAGCGAACAGATACAAGCATGAATGCCCGACTGCGATGCACTCACATGCAGACACTAGAGCACATCTAAGGTTTTGTGTTGTTTTCTTCTTTTTTTTTCCGACCAGGTACTGGTTGTAATGCGTGTTACATGGAGGAGATGAGGACCGTTGAGCTGGTAGAAGGCGAGGAGGGCCGGATGTGTGTGAACACAGAGTGGGGGGCGTTCGGAGACAACGGGGAGCTGGAGGAGTTCAGGCTGGAGTACGACAGAGTCGTGGACGAGACCTCGATTAACCCCGGGCATCAGCTGTGAGTCGAAGAGTGCATCCACCTCGAACACGCAGTCAAATGCACACATAAGAGGGCTGTTTGGTCACTATTTTCGTCCTCTACCGTATGCACACACACTCAAGCGTACGTTCAAGCTCAGCAATGTGTCATTAGAGGCCTGAGAGATTCATGCTGCACTTTAAAATGTGCTGCACGCTCCTTCTCCCCTCGTTGTCTTACTGTTTTTCTAAATAAATCATCCCTCTGAGGCAATACGCACCCGACTCTCACCTGAGCTGTCTGTGTAGTTGCTAAGCTATCCGCTGTTCTTCCTGAGGATGTTTGTAAATGGCGAGAGGCCTCATACGTCAGTGGCCAGTCAGCGGATGGGGCTGTCAGATTAATGATCCCTCTTGCCCTAATGGCTGTTTACCTTTGGGGCTGGCTGCTCCCTTTGCACAGACAACTGCTGAGTCCAGCCTCATTCAGCCTCTTTAACAATGACGTTGGCATCCTCGTCTGCTCCCCTCTCCATTTCCAGTCCATGCACACAAAGACAGTCGTTTGCACGTGTTTTGTGACGCGCGTTACCTTCCTGTTTCCTCCACTATTTTCACATCATATCTTTGGTTTATTGTTTTTCCATCCTTCATTTAGATCATTTTAACGTTAACTACCTCCTCTCTCGTTGCCCCATGCAGTTATGAGAAGCTTATCAGCGGGAAGTATATGGGTGAGCTGGTCCGGCTGGTCCTGGTGAAGCTGGTGAATGAAGACCTGCTGTTTAACGGTGAAGCCTCTGAGCAGCTGAAGACTCGTGGCAGCTTTGAGACGCGCTATGTCTCACAGGTGGAGAGGTAGGCATCAACAGATCCTAACGTGGTTGCAGTAACCCACGAGCTAAAGACAACTGTGCTTTAAAAAGATATACAGTATATCCCATAAAATAAGAGAAACAATGTGATAAGATTATGACTGCATGTAGACAATCTTTGCATTTGCATAAACACAGAGGAAAAAAACTTAAATGTAGCAAATAAAAAAACATATAAGGTAACGCCAGTTGTGCTATATAACCGTATGCTGATGACATGAGCTTATATAACAATGTTGGCGGTGTGCGCGGGAAAGAGATTTGATCAGTTTTGTCATTTTCCTACAGTGACTCCGGGGACAGAAAACAAATTTACAACATCCTGTCCTCACTGGGTGTTCTGCCATCAGAGCTGGACTGTGACATCGTACGCCTGGTCTGTGAGAGTGTTTCCACTCGCTCTGCTCACATGTGTGGCGCAGGGCTCGCTGGTGTGATCAACCTGATGCGGGAGCGACGTAGCGAGGAGGTCCTGGCAATCACAGTGGGGGTCGACGGATCAGTCTACAAGCTGCACCCATGGTGAGGAATGTTTTGGACTTGTCAATGATAGTTTTTAGACTATATTACAGTAATAAGTTAAAGGAGGGGCCTTATGTCATTAGATCGAGGAAAGGCCCACCTTAAAACACAATGTTTTTATACAGCTGATGGCTGGCCAAGTGATAGCATGTCTTCACCAAGACTATTTCCAGCAGTGGCAAAAGTCATATATCTTAAATATCTTTCTCTCTAGAGCCTCAAACAACCACAATACAGTGCGTCCACACTTTATTGAAAAAAGCTCCATACTTAATAAAGCAACAGGATGCAATGAATTCCTCTTAGACACTTGTATGACTAGACAATTGGGCAGAAAGTGAAAAAGGAGGTGGGACAGATGGAGATTCGACTGATTCTGTACACTCAACATATTGTTTCTCTATCTCAGTTTCCGTGACAGGTTCCACAAGATCGTCAGAGACCTCACGCCTCACTGTGAGATCACCTTCATCCAGTCGGAGGAGGGGAGCGGCCGCGGAGCTGCTCTGATCTCAGCAGTGGCCTGTAAGATGGCCGCTTGCATGCTGACACAGTAAAGGGAGCCGTGCAATGAGCAAGCTTGAACTCTGAGTTTGAGAACATGTCATCCCAGTCGGCAGCTCTGGCCTTTTCAGGCTAAGTGGATACTCGTCACTGGAAGATGTACAGAAAAGAAAGCAGCAAACAACTTGTATTATTGTTATTCTACTGTATTTGGTAGAATTAGACCAAATTGTAACAATGTCAATGTGTCTGAACTGGTTTGAATTGGTTTACTGTGACGGACTGGGCCATTTAATGAATGGCTGGCGTATTATTGATGACGTTATAATACCAGTGAAACTGGTTGATGTACATCACATTGGATTGTTTTTGTAAATGCTGTTGTAAACTACATCCTATTCATTGCTTTGCTGTGTTGTCATTTCTGTTTGTTCTACTGTATATTTGAATTTTATGTTTACAACCTTCTGTGTGTTAGCCAGTAGGTTATAGTTTTTCATGAGTGCGCAATGAAATGTGATGGAGGTAAATAAGCTGTAAATAAAACTGCTCAATTAAAGGTCCCATATTGTAAAAAAAAAAAATGAGATTCCCTTGTCTGTTTTCGTTGTTGTTATTAAACCAGTCTATTTGCTAAATAAATACTGTGAAAGTAACTAAGTGCTCAAATGCACACAGCCCTGTGAAACAGTGCCTTCAGAAGAGCTGTCAGGACTTGGTTGTAAGGTTGTGATGTCACAACTGTACAGTCACTGCCCTCAGCCAAACCCCAAACAAGGCCTGGGTTGAAAAAACACCAATAGAGCTGAGGCAGAAACACAGTGGTTGGTGTCTGCTCTGGCATGTGAGAGCTGACCAATCAGAGATTTTGGGGTGGGGGTCTTAAAGAGACAGAGACAGAGGGTGAGGAGAGGACTGTACTTTAAAGTAATGTTATAATGTTTTTAAGATTGACAAATATGATCTAATGCCAAAGCTAGTGTCATTAAAACACAACAAAACAATACTCATTTTCAAACAATGTAATCGGTTTGAACACAATGACAAAATCGAAGAGATTGCTGTAATAGTATTATTAAAATTACATTAATTGAGTGAATATAAAAATCGTCTTTTTTCTCTAAAAGCACCAGTAATTTTACAGTATTTAATGTGTTCATTATAAGACCATACTTGAAAATGGACCTCGAACAACAATGTATTAATGAATCTGTCCTCACAGATATAATCCATGTACTTGCTGGTTATTATAGGGGTAAACACTCTAATAACGTTTTATCACTATGGAGTTACACTGTAACAATTTCAACCCTTGTGTGAAGAAGGAAACCAGTGGTGCAGTTGGAAATGATACATTTTGTGTTCAGAGCATTCATGAGCATTCATGTTCATTATTTAGCCAATGAAAACAAATATTCAGCCACAACCAATGAACTGTGGCTTCAACATTCACTTAGTCAGCAATTATCAAACTCACAATATAACCCTGTTCTCACTTGTAATTCACTGAAGGTGGCAATTCTGCTTCAGTTTGCACAGCCAGGGTTAAGCTGTCCAAAATAATACACATTTAGGCTGGAGAGAAATGTGATTTTTACTTAACTCAGTTACTAACAGAAGCCATCAGAAAATAAGTGACATTCTTAAAGTATTTAGTCCCTTTAGCAAACACCCTATTCTTTAATCATCTCATGTGCAACAGGTAGTTATTATACTTGTAGTAAATCAGGCTTAAGGTCTGCTGTGTAGCATCACACAAGGCTGTTACTGAAATCTTCATAATAGTGCACATAACACATTCATTTTGAGCTAAATATGACCTCTGAGGAGAAACTTTATTTGGTCAAGCGACTGTCAAACGTCAGAGGTCACTTTGCCCTGTCTCCTCTCTCCCTCTCTGCCCCTCATATCTCTATTTTCCAGCCCAGAGGAATCCTGGCTGCTTCACCTCTTATCAGGTCCCTGCGGCGACACACGGTGAACAGCCGTGTCCATGTAAGGGACTGTGCTGCCCACCACAGGCTATTATAGGAGGGCAGGAGATAAGACTGGCCGTACATAAAACCCACCCCAGCATCACACCTCGGCTGGGAGTCCACGTACGATCACTCGAACATGGTAAGTCATTCAGCGATGACTTAAGAATAAAAAATCTAAAGAATAAAGAATCTGTTAATGTGTTGTTATTAGGTTATTGTGTATTGTTTTTGTGTTTTACTTATTTTTTTGTCAAACTTCTCAGGCAAGTAAGAAGGCCTCGAACAAGAGACAGAGGGGAGGACAGAAGGCTTGCTCCAATGTCTTCTCCATGTTCGAGCAGTCCCAGATACAGGAGTTCAAAGAGGTACAGCAGTAGTGTCTCTCCTCCGGACTGGACACAACCCTTTTTCTTTTTCTCTTATTTCTTGGAGGAAATTTACAGATAATCTGCTTCAATTTACCTTCATTCGTTAACTTACCCATTACAAGAAAGGTTGATGTGACCTTATACACAAACTGAACAGAAGAAAAGCTCACATTTATTGCAATTTTTAATTCCTGCATGAGAGGACAGCCTACAGTTTGTTAATTTCAACCCAAAACACTGAATTAATAATTGTTTCACATTTTTAATATATGTATACTATGTATCAATATTCAGAAATATCTTTTGTCAAAAAACAGCTCTTAAAATAAATGATCAATGCAACAATACTCTGTTAATTTACAACAATAGTGAATGAGGGAGAACTTCCATTTTAGATGCAATGAATAAAATGTTGATGTACATTTTTTAACAGTGCAAATATTACACTTCTAATTCACTGGCAATGCTTTGTACGACTAAATACTTTGTACGACTAAATACTAAAATACTACAAAATATAATTTAACCCTTGCTAATCTTACTAGTCACTGAATGAAAAGAAAAGGCTTAGATGTAATTCAACAAATTCTTACATTTGTTCAAGGAAAACATTATCATTGTGAGCTGTGCAGAGTAAAATACCTAATTTTCAGTATTTCTATCATAGTGAATAATGATCAGTCTGCCTACATTTGTAAAAACATGTCATTCAAAGCAAAGAAGTTTTAAACAATTTAAAAAATGCGTCTGTTTTCTATTTTTATCTTTTATCTTACTCTGTCCATTTCCACTTTGATTTAATTGTCATTATTATTGCTTGTGCTTCATCCTACAGGCTTTTGGCTGCATTGACCAAGACAGAGATGGTGTTATCAAAAAACAGGACCTGAAGGAGACCTACGGACAACTGGGTAATTTCTTCACTTTTTAATTTTAATCTCTTTAATATACGAACTTGTGAATAAATAGGTGAGGGCTCTATTGATGATGACCATGATGATGATGATGATGTGTGTATGTGTGTGTGTGTGTGTGTCTACCAGGGAAGCTTAACGTCAGTGACGAGGAGCTGGACGGGATGTTGAGTGAGGGGAAGGGTCCCATCAACTTCACTGTGTTCCTGAGTCTGTTCGGGGAGAAACTGAACGGTGAGAGCCTCTCAGATCCAATCATGATCTCATGAATCTTTACATTTTCTCTGATGAATTTTTAGAAAATGCTCTGTGATACCTATTTTCCCTGCAGGTACTGACCCTGAAGACACCATACTTGCTGCTTTCAAGCTTTTTGACCCCAATGCGACTGGCTTTGTGAACAAGGATGAGTAAGATCAGTTTCATTACTTAGCATTCACGTTAGCTTAGTAGTGAAATAACAGTATTTCATTCATCCTCTCCCTTTACACTTCTTCTCGTCATGTTTATCCAGGTTTAGACGACTACTGATGAACCAGGCTGATAAATTCACAGCAGAAGAGGTTTGTCTTTTCTATCTTTGAAGTCACAGACTCTTAAACCATTCTTTAAGATGATTATTTTCACCAGTCACTTTGTAAACCTCCAGGTGGATCAGGCCTTCGCTCTCGCTCCCATTGACCCGACTGGCAACATCGACTACAAGTCGCTCTGCTACATCATCACACACGGAGATGAGAAGGAGGAATCTTAACAAGGACTGTAATCCTACACTGTAGTTGGGTCATCTGAATATTACGATAACTGGCTGATTTTCATCCAGCAACATGAATGGCTGATAGAATACCTGATCCATTTAACCTCAACTGTTCAATGGTAATAAATGCTGCAATTCTAATGGTATTAAAAATTGGCTCATTTGTTTGTATGCTGCTGGGAATACATTATTGGGCTCTTCAAAAGTTTCTTCGTTGGTTTCAAATGCTGATTTTGTTCAGCAGTTCTGCATATAGAATAAAACTAAAAACTCCTTACCATTGCTGTGTTCCCCAAATAAAAAAAAAAAAATGACATCACACACGGAAAAATGACCTATTCTTGATTGTAAACTGAAATTTAACTCACCAAGAAATGTGTACAGGAAAGGAGAGAATAACATAATAATTTAATAATAATTTAATAAACTAGCTGGTCATTTTAAACTCACAAATAATTGTTCAGTCTTTCTGCATATTTGAGAGAGTGACAATAATCGTACTGAAACCTTTTCAAGTCCATTTGCATAAACTCTAGAGCCATGTATCCGCCCATTATAACAGGCCACAAGGCTACCAAACAAGCCACCACAGTTGGAGTCTGTGGGGACATTTCCAGACATTTTTTTGGGGGAAATAAATATTTTAAGCCAAATCATGATTTTTCTCTATCCTTATCCAAGTGATTTTGTGCAGAAGCCTAACCAGACCATAAGCACAGCGTTTTGACAAGGGACAAACAGAACAAACATCTCGTTGCATAAAGAAACATTTTAACTGATCTGTGGGTTCACATATGTGTATTTAGCTAACTAGCTAACTCAGCTAAATCATTTCAATGATTTTTGCACACAACTATACAACAATGATGGCATCAGTCCATCTGCCATACGCCTTGATTTGTAACTCGATGCTGATGGCACAAGCACAGTGAATAAAAAAATAACTGGTTTGCAGCCGCAGATTTGTAAGAATGGTGGCTGAAATAAGATGCTGGGAGTACTCCACCAATCAGCAATGTTGATCTGGGACCTTTTGAGGGCACAATTAATGTCGCCGGAACTTAATTAAGACCCTGGTCCCTGGTCCCTGTGGTGGAAACGTGCTGAGCTAAGGTTCATAGTCTCTGAGTGAAGTTCCTGCGATGGAAACGTGGCTTAAGATAAATGAGACAAAGCAGTTCCCTCTTGGTTGGTAAGAGACTTGAACATGAAACTATATTTTCCCTGGACTACATGTGAAGGCACATGTGACTACTGCTAAATACTTTACAGATAAGTAAAGAGGATGTCAGTGGTTCCCGTTCAAAGAGGCCTGTCTGCTGTTCAATTCTTTTGAGACACTGTCGCCATGGATACAACAACAAACACCTCCGTAAAACTCCACGGCCACATTTTCCTGCTCACACAGCAAACAGCCCGTCAACAACAGGAGTTCAAGGAGGAGCTGGAGTGAAACTCTGCAAGGCGTGCTCCACTCCCAGCACATTCTTGCAGAGTCGCATCCAAATGACTGTGAGTTTATGTTTTTTGCCTTCTGAAAATCTGTAGTCCTCCTGGCAGAAATGCCCATCGCATCTGGAGCTGCAGGCAGGGTGGATGTAGGAGTAGATACCAGCACAACATGGACACCAGATGGACTGAAGAAGAAGACCAAACCTGCCAACAGGAACTATGACTCCTATCTGCAACGGTGGGTTGGATCACTGCACACGTGTGCTCAAATGTAACAGGTATTTCAAATGTAACAGATTCACAGTGCTCTGCATCAGTAGTGCTGTGACTTTTCAGTACACAGAGAATTGAGTGTGTACTTTACATTCAAGGCACATTACAGGATGGCAGTGAAGGAAATTCCATATCCTAAGATAACTCATAGTCATTTGGTTTTATCGTGTTGATTTTAAATGATAAAATAAAAGCTGCTGTTAAAGGGCCGATCTATCATTATGTTTGTTTATCCCTGTTATTGGGAGGACCAGTCACTCCCCTGTTATCCTGCATAATTAAATTAAACTAAATTAAATAATGGCTACACATACAGGAAACCAGCAAAACAAATAAGCTAGCTAATTCTAAAATCATAGCCTTTAAGTAACACAAGACACTGCGTGGTAACTGTTTTGAACAGAATGCAAAAGATTTTCTGCAGAGCAGCTTTATTGGCTTTTATTGCTGAGAGATAAAAGCAGCTCAGCGTCTGAATCAGCTGCAGCCGGTTTGTCATTTGAACTGTGCAGAGGGAGACACAGATGTGAGGCACTGATCAGGCTCAAAAATATTTGACTGGACCATTAGTTTCTCCTGGCCAGTTCACTAAGAGACACAGGAAGTCACATTTCAAGGAACGCTGCGACACACACACGGGCTGTCATCATTGCAGATAAATCGGACTCAGCTCAGTTTCTTGGCAATTGCATATAAAACTTCTTTTCACTGTTGATGATTTTTTGCAGATATCAGGAACAGAGAAAGAAAAACAAATCCAACTCGTTGCAGGTAAGTGCCGCCATCGTAACTGATAACTGGTCTACAGGCTGACAGACATAATCTGCTGTTGTGACAGATGTTGTTCGTGTGATGAAGTGGCGTTTGTTTTTTACACGGGGCGTGCAGGACAACACAGATGGGACTGATCAGGAGAACGATGGTGAGGACGCTGACAAAAGAAATTGCATCAACATTCACGCGGTCACAGTAAGTGAAGTCTGTGTTTACATTGCTTTTAAGGGACCAAAGAGGGGAACCCAGAGGAAAATGGCGGCGGTGAGGATCTGACTGCAGGAAAACCATCCAGTGGAAAGAGATCTAAAAAGTCTCTGCTGTGTGTCGTCCTTTAAGGGCGTCACATCTCGTGCGGGCATTTAATGAAATGAGCTTTCACGCTCGACCTTCCCGTGCATTATTTAAGTGCCAAACCTTTCAGTCTCTTCTGCTCATGCTTTACCTTTGTGTGGAAAAAGTGGCGACGGATCAAGGGAGTCCAAAAACCGTTTACAAAAAATTCCCTTTCTTGAAAACAAAGCAAAATGTCTATCAGTGTTAAACTCAATAATCTAAGATTGTTAACATCGACTGTCCTCTGACTGGAAACTGTGTTTCATACATGCTTATCAGTGTTAATTATGTTGCAGTGTGACGCTGCAAAATCTAAATACATAACACAAATATTTAAATACTTAAATAATGATTATCTCAGTATTTCTCTCTTTGACTCTATCAAACATATTAAATAATAGGGGAGGGATGAAATAGTGATACCACAATATCCCTTCCCCTTGCATTACATTATTGATACACTGGTGCCAAGTATCGATATTTTTTACAAAGCATGCAAGCACTCAGACACACAATAGATTCACCTGTCAGTTTGACTTTGACTGAAGAATATAAACTTCATGACTAAATGACTGAAGAACTCCTATATCACAATCTGTCCATTGTAAATGACAGATCAAGTTGGCAAAACAGAGAAAAAGGAGTTTGGTGATCAGAGTCAAAGGTGTGTGAGTGAGCAGGTACATTCGAGCTGCTGTGGATCGGGGCGGAGCAAGAGTCTGGCTGATTTGCATATCACTAGATCCTTGAATACTTAATGAGGCGTGGTAGTAGAGTTACATCCAAGCCATTTTGGACCCAAGAAGGAATTTTTTTCATGGAAAAGTCTTCCAAATATATAATTTTCAGGAACAGAGATGAGTGTTCAGGGGTTTCATGAATTCCTCGGGGAACTATTAATGTACACAGACTGAAACAAGTGCAGTGAGCCATAGTTATATCCTTCCTTTCAACATTTAAACTCCGAAGCTGGTGTTACTTCTAGCAGTTTGGGCTTGTATCCGTTTATGACTTTTTTTTAAATGGAGAAGTTGCACGCAGTGTGTGTGTAATTCAGACACCAAGCACTAAGCCAAGACTCCATTTCAAATTCTGTAAAAAAAAACACACAATGCAGTAAATGAGCACATAATTGCTGCTTTTTGCCTTTTAGTATGTTTCTTCTTCAGTTACACACAAACAACGTGATGTATCGTTAGATGATCTTCTCTCAACGAGTTTAACACAATCGCCATCTCGTGAGCAACATCTTGTACGAGTAGTGTATCCTGAGTTAGACTCTGGTTCCACCCCTATTATATTTAATTACATGCCGTGTCATTTTATAAAATTGTACATATTTTCACAGAATCTTTTTGGCATTGAATAATCACACTGTCGGTGTTAAAATTGTAAACAAAGATTTATTAAAAAATAACGGCACATGAATGAGTCGACTGACTGTGAGAGTAGGGGCTGTCTGATATCGCCGTGTTGGGGTTTTTCCTGGACTATCATCACTAATGCTGCTCCTGGACCAGCATTTCAACTGACCAGTCATGTTTGTTAATGTTATTGTTTTGTGCCTCCCGGAAAAAGAAGTGAAGTTATCCTTTCTAACGTGTGTTCAACTTTGTGAAAGTGTCTATATGAAGCCAAACCACTTTTCCTTAAAACCTAGTGACAGAAAACTGAAAAGAAGTGGAAAATAATAAATTAACTTAGTGTAAAATTATAGGTGAACAGTATAAAGATATGTTTCAAATGTGATACAAACCCGTCTTCTGAGTGAGAGTCCTATACCTAACATATTCAGCCATGACGGCGTCACCCAGATATGGATTTGAATAATTTGAGAGGATGGTCCTGGACCAACACGGCGATGTCAGATACCCCTGGAGTAGAGACATTCATGGATCCAGTGTTTTTTCTCTGCGATCACACATTTCATTCAAAGCATTATCTCAGCATTATCATTCAATCAAAACAGTAGCCACGGTATCTTCAGCAGCGGTTAAAACAGAGAGCTCAGCTCAGCTTCTCATAAAGTTCATATTGCACTTGTGTTTGCTGTGAATCACTGAGACTCTCTCCTCCTCTTAGCTGTACCGAAGGTTTCACATTGTGTTTGAAGTCCACTTGGCAGTGCTCCCCTGAAATGTCCAGCTGATGGGAACGTACTGGAGGAGAGAGGCCTGTTTCCAGTGGACACTCTCCAGAAACAGGGATCTGTACAGTGTGCTGTGGGAGATTTCAGTCACTGTTGCTGCTGCTGTCGTCTCCCACCACCATGCTGCTGTACTGCTTCTGCTGCTGCTCTTTAAACGACTCCTTCACCTTGGCTCTCTTCAGGCCTCCATCCCTGCAGAGACAGACGGGTGGAGACGGGGACAAACAGAGTGGTTTTAATGATTTGACTCTTCGAGGTCAGTAAATAAAACGGTTAAGCTGAAAGGCTGCTTTGGTGTTTTTTCATGTTTGACGTTCAGTTAAAGGACTGCGCGTGCCTCTGTGGGGAATCATGTCTCTGGAAACTGTGGAAAGTTTTCACTCACCAGCTGTGATATAATGATACAATTACTGTATATGAATGTGTACTATGGGTTGGTTTCTGAATCACAGATTAAAGGAACATTTCAACCCAAAATCTTGAGTCTCATTTCAACAGCAGTGTCTCTTTCCAGATGAGACATCAATGGCATGAGTTAGCTCGGTGAGTTAGCTAGTCTTTCATTCATGAGTAGATGCACGCTTCCTTCTGCTCGGTGATTTGCTCGGTGATTTGATGTAATTTGGTAGAATGAAAATTGTTTCTATACAGAAGTGTTCACAGCAATGTCTGCGGATCATCTTGAGCAACTGGGTCATGATTTCACTCCAAGCCGAGTGCCACCTTGCTCCATTATAATCAAGTGAAGGCAGACGTCTCTTAAACTCTCTAAATCTCAAAAACTCAGTAACCATCAAGATGGATAAATAGCAGCACAGGGAGAGGATAAAAATGTATGTTTTATAAGCCTGGATCAAGTCAGTTCTGACCAGAACAAGTAAAAAAAACAAAAAACAATCAATATAAGAAAGTAAAGATCTTACCACTGGAGATCTAGCAGGCCTCCCTGGTGAGCGATGGCGGACTTAACTCTGTTTGCAAACTGGACAGCGTCTTCTCCCTCCTGCCATTTTTGAATAGAACGCAAACTCAGCCCACCATGATGTCTGCGTGTGTACTATACATGAACTGGAGGAAGGGGCAGGAGCTGGACCTGATGCATATGGTTCAGCTCATGTCGTACTCACCCGTTGGTGCATGGCTGGCAGGTACCAGACGTTGCAGACGAGGGCCCAGCTCGTCATCATCCTCAGCAGGTAACTGACCATGCTGTACTTGGAGCTGTTCCAGAAAGCATCTCCAAACTTTGGGTCATACTAGGAAACGTGCAAAAAAAATAAATAACACAATCAAAAAACACAGACATTCAGTGTAAGTGAGGAACTGTTGTTTGAAATATGTAAACCAGTGATGGAGCTTGATGGATTGAAAGAAATGAGGTACCTTAATGGCCACTGGGTATATCGTCGCTCCGATTTCAAAACTTCCCTTTTTAAACATCATGACGGATGTGTTGTTGACACAGGTTCCTGTGAAAAAAACAGACATTGGGAGATTAAAGGGAACAGAGCTGTGTGAGCTCTGTCCAAATCCAACATAAAGTAGCTGCTCATTTGTCACAGCTCAGGGGTCAGACTGCCACCAGGCACGGAGCTAAAACAACAGCCCTCACTCCATCTTACCTTTGATGATACAAAGACAAACATAAAGTAACTCTATCTCTCGACATGCTCACACTTACCCTCTGGAAATATCAGTATGGGGAGCTTTGTCTTGTCATTCACATGATCCTTCAACCTGGAAGCGGCACAAAGAGGTAATGAAAACCATTTCCTGGCTGCATAAATATCTACATATTAATCCTTTGAAGAGTGTTTTTTTTTTCCACATTTGGACAATACATCAAACATCTGGAACGAGCATCTGGGGTGAGGATGTGATATTGTTATATGAGGTACTGGAATCCAAGCTGCATGAGTCACTGTTCAGTAGCAACTCTCCAAAACATTTCTGTTCTTGTTTGGACAAGACGAGATGCAGAAACTCTAGAAGACTTCACTGCCAGGAAAATGCCAACCTCTCTTAATGCCAGAGCGGCCACGGAGAGAAAATACAGGCGAGAAAAGAAGTGCTAAGACAAGCCCGAAAAGACGTGCTGGAGTGGAGAGCTCACCTTTTGGTCACCAGGTGGCGATCTTTCATCTCTGCTCTCTCGAACCAGACGTGAGGACAGGACCTCACCATGGCTCTCTGGAGGACTCCCATCAAGCCTCCATGAACCTGACCCACCTGACCAACACATTTAAGCAATCATGCTAATCATGACTCGGATTGAAAGTGATACAAATGTGTGGAAACGCCAAGTAAAAGAAGCTGTACCATAGCGTAACACCCATCGTTGCAGAGAATCACAATGTCGATAGGAGAGGTGTGATTGGCGACACAGATTCCTCCTTTTTTGGGCTTATTCTCCCTGTTGTTGCGAGGCAAGGACATGAAGTCAGTGTCAGAGGTTATCCCTGATTGTTTGTTAGAAAGCTACGTGCTGAGGAGGCTCCCTCACCTGTTGTGATAGCGGATGGTGGCAGAGAGTCCTCGAGCGCAGATCCTGTAGCACATCACATGGACCCACTCGCTGAGCCAGAACTTAATCCTAAAAACAAAAAAACACAAGCACAGATGAAGAGGGAAATATTTCTTTTTTTTTTTTAAGAGAACAAAAGATAAAAACAGAATACGACTTTTATCAATTGGAATGGTTATAGTTTGCAGTTACCGCCAGTGTGGAAGTATTCCGACTGCAGATGTTCCGATGACCAACCAGGTGAGACCGATGCAGGCCAGTGTTATCCTGGAGAAAGAGGAACACGTTCAGTCTTTCATTTTCAAGCGGGAGGAATAAACTGTCATACACATATTGAATTCAGAACTCTATTCAGTATTCATGTACCTGAGAGGGGCGAGGATGCAGTATCTCACAATGATGCCGAGGCCGTAGACCAGCGTTAGTCTCAGGCTGATGTACTGGAAATCATTGTTGGTGCGAGTTAATAAGTTCCAGGACACCAGCTCCTCCGACGTGAACCGCTGGGTCACCTGAATTCACAAATGAATGACGTTAATAAAAACTGAAACGCAAAACCAGGGATTACAAATCACCTACCACCATTTACAAAACAAATCATGCTGTTTGCTAATTGAGTTGAAACGTACCTCATCCTCTATGATGCTCTCAATTCCTCTCCGGCTGAAATAGAAACAGTCACTGAGGCTAAAATCACCACCTACGAGTGGTTTAGGGCGACTGCGTCTAAGTTCCTCTAACTCTTTCTCCATAGAGCCATCTTCCCTCTGGATGAGACCTAACACACACACACACACACACACACACACACACACACACACACACACACACACACACACACACACACACACACAGTCAAAGTCAATCATCTGATAGGAATCATTATCTGCACAGTAATCTGGATGATAAATCAGCCTCTCTGTATCTTTTAAAATTGTGTTGATAGCGCTCGAGGACGAAACGGTATGAGTCAACAGAAGAAAAAAAAAATCAAAGTTCATTCAGGATCAGGAATGTGTTTCTTGGAAGGACGTTACATTCTCTACTTAGCAAGAATTACGTAAAAAATTACATAAATGATTAAGATAAATGAAAGCATAATAACCCTCCACAGCAAATCTGCTTCATCTAGGAATGTTCAACATGTGTCATTTGGCAGAACAAGATCATTTTAAACAGTCCAGAGGAGAGATGAGATAGTCTGACGTTTCTCATCACCACATGACCTTTTACCTTTTGACCTGTAATACATAATAATAAGTGAAGTGAGCTGTTCACAGTCTTGAGTAAGGCTGCACAGGTCTCAGAACAGTTAAGAGTCCACCTCAGCTCACACTCAATATTATCTGATAACCCAGCGAACGAAGTCCAATCCCTGGATTTAATAACGAGTCAAAGCTTTTTAGAGCAATGTCTGCTTTATCTCTCTTCATAAAGCGCTTTCGCTTCTTCTATTCCTCACCCACATTTAAAAATGTAACAGTGACACACTTTGGACCTTGCAGAGGCCACAACTTGCTGACACGGCTAACGTCTTTTTATGCGTTACCGCAGGGGGATGCCACCCTGTGCAAGTCTATGACTGATAAAGAGCAATTGTGTCCTGTGAGATAGGCGGTGTTCCCAGTGCAACTTCACCTTGTTGTGCAAGATCTCAAGTTAAGAGAGTCGCGGTGCCAGACAGAGAGAGTCCTGCAGCCCCCAAAATAAAACAATTCAACCTGCCATTCAGGGTCACAGGGTTATCATCCGATAATAAATGCAGAAACAAAAAGGCAATTCTGATCTGCACTGGCAAATAAATGACTCTCAAGTCTGGGTGATATTATTGCAACATGCTTGTCCTGACTCGTAAACTTGTCTTATGAAATGTGTGTTGCAGCACAACATATATCTGTCACTGAAAACCCATCTTTCACAACAGAGGATATGACAACCGTTTTTCTCAAGAAGAGTGCCCTCATCAAAAGCAGATCTGTCTGTCTGTCTTGAACATCCTTCCAGTATTTTTCCACTCACCATTAGATGGAGAGGCTTTGAGTGTTTGCTCATCAGCATGTGCCTTCTGGATCTTCAGAGTGGCCCACTGCAGGAGGACAGACAGGAGTCATTATGTCTTATGTGGACCGGTGGATGACAATGTTCTCATTAGGGTTGGGTTGCATGGCCTTAAAGGAGACATATTATGCTCATTTTCATGTCAATAATCTTATTTTGGGTTACTAATAGAATAGTTTTACATACTTTAGGCTCAAAAAACACATCAGTTTTCTCTGTCCAGTGTACACTGTATTCCCCTTCTGTATGAAACGCTCTGTTTTAGCTCCTGTCTCTTTAAGGCGCCCCCTCCCGAAAACCCAGTCTGCTCTGATTGGTCAGCTCACATAAGACCCAGCACCGCTAACAACAACAGAGCAGTTGTTGGTGCTAAATTCATTCTTACACCACACTAGCTGCTAGGCATAAATTATGCAAATGTGTGACATGTTTACGCAGTGTGATGTCACAATGTCACAGAATTAAAGGCGGGACTACTGACGAGGCGTTTCAGGAGCAGTGTTCTGTGTTGGAGAGAGGAGCTTGTGTTGGTGCACACTTTGCACTTGTTTTAGCTTTCCAGATCTTTTATATGCATGAGAACCAATATAACACACTGACAGAAAGGGGAAAAAATAAAAGCATAATAGGTCTCCTTTAAATTAATAATGTGATACTCTCCAAACTAAAATGTTTGGACCAGGAAAATATCAAATATCACAATATTTTTGACCAAATACCTTAATATCAATATTGCGGCAATATTATAGGGATGACTATTGGTACTTTCAAATAACATTACCACAATCATATTGTTGCTAAATAATCAGTAATGTGGATATGATAGCTAAGTGGGTTAAGGCACGTATAAGGACAAGTGTTACACCAGGGGTGTGACAGGTTCTAGAAAAGTACATCATTTTAAAATCTAATATATTGTCTGATTTCAAGATAATGATATATTGATGTATACAGATAATCTGCCAGGAACATAATGAAACAACAGTACCTCTAAGGTTTTGACCAGGATGGTCATGTAGGTCTCAGAGATGCCCAGTGAGAAGCCAAACATGGCTGGGATCATGATGAGGGAGATGATCAGGTACAGCCAGATCTTCATCGTCCAGAGGGCTCCTGCCCAGAAGTCCTCCATCTTCTCCACGTTGTGCCCTGAGGTGTGCAAGAACAGTCCTGTGGCTCAGACGCGGTGTCGTCCTGTAATGTGGGGTGAGGAACGGTGCTTTATCTCGTCAGGTATCACTACTCTCACCAAAGTAGATCCATCCTGTGTGAGACACAATCAGCGGTCAGCGCATGAAAGTCAGGTCATAAACAAGCTCAATGACAATGTGAGCAGAATAAACACTGCAGCTAATTCAATCAGGGGTGAAGCTTCTGCAGTTCACGGCACGCTTCCGAGAAACACGCGCACATTAACACCGACGACCACTATCGCCTGTAATCCTGCCAACATAAACAAATCCTTAAACGACCAAACTGTGTCACAGCTCCTCTATACTTAGACCAGAAGACCGCGTGCAGAACTGCATTGTTTTTCTGCTTTCTACAACCGCCAGCGGCTTGTTTTCCAGTTTCACGGGCTCAACTTACCTGTCAAACTTAAGTCCATGTCCTTCCCTTCCTGAGGAGTAACTCAACTCAAGGGACTGAGCTCAGAGAGCAAACACGCCCATCAGACACTGGAACAAAGTTCACGGAGCACAGCAGCGCCCCGCGTGGACAGAGAGGGGAGTGCAGGCTGGACACTCACCTGCTCTTTCACCTGTGCTAGCTGATATGATATCATTAAACTGCTCTGCCATAAAATGTATTTTACGCTATAAAATGACTACAGGTTGTTCAATTTCCTTGTGCTTAATTCACTGTTTGAAAACAGAAATCCTTGCTTTTCGACACCAACAAAACAAACGCATCTACTGTGTGACTGTCACATCATATCAGAACCTGTTGCGTCTATTTAATGTGTTGAGCAAGATATCCCAAAGATTTTTTATGACGCATTCATGTTTTTATGATGCTGGATTTATTGCAATGATAACCTGCGCTTTGGATTTCAGAGATGAAGAAGCTTCGGTTCACACCTTTATCACACGCCTTGATTGTTAACTGCTTGGCTTTTAACATTAGGTGAGATAATAATAGTCACCCCACACCTGTTTTAGCCCCTATAAATTGGCTGCATGATTGTTTTTTTGTCTTACTGATTTACCTATAATGCTCTTAATGATCTGGGGACATGAGGACACACGGCTCCGTCAGTCAATGCCTTTTCCAAAAAACACATTTTTATCTGACAGCATATCCTGATCTTTGGCCCTCATCACCCACTTATCACTCATTTTGTTGTTCAATCATTGTTCTCTCCGTGACACACTTTGTATTTGTTCTGATAAGTGAGTAATGTTATCATTATTATGATTAGAGCGGTTCTGATAAAATTATATGCCTGAGCATTGAGGTCGTAGTTGTTGCAAGTGTCGTACTGGACTGCCAGTTGTGTTGGATTGTGTTACACTGCGCAGATGTACCCAATAAAGTGCCTGCGTTTTCAAATAATGGAAAATATCCAACTCTTTTCACCAAGGAGAGTAAATACTGACCTTGGGAAAGACTTCCTTCCTGTACTTACAAGTCTCCATGAAAGCTTTCAATAATGCACCAAAAAATAATAAAATAAAAACAGTGGCAGATTGACAAAAGTCTTATTACAAGGTCCACTTAAGTAGTTTTTCTGGAGTTTTCCATGAGAGCAAATTTACTCTGAATACATCCTCAGGATATGGCTGTGAGCAACTGGATAAGCCCCAAAAAGTATTTGGACCCTGTGATAAAATGTTTTTAGTAGAAAAAAAAATACAACTATTTATGCACTGAAAATAAAAAACAAACAAACAAGACAAAATATAACTTTGGCCAACTTCATGTACCCTGGAGCAACAAGAATTTCATTTGTTTAGTTGATCTTTTTTGTTGTTGTCATATAATCATTTTCAGTTTCTCTCGTCCTTTGAGAGCAACGACCACTAACAGAGCTGCCAAAACACTAAAGATCCTCACCTGAAATTTGATACATTTTAGGAAACAGCTATACTGCCGTCATAAAATGCCCCAAACCTGTCAGAAATGTTACTCACCACAACAAACAGAAGCCTTTATGAGGAATGTGGCCACAGTCCCTCGGCGTAAAAACCTCTCTCTCCCACCTTGGACTCACAAAAGGTCCTGATTATTTTCCAGGTTCAGACATTTCACAGTCTGTTGCACATCACTGTAACTGGGGACTTCAGGGGGTCAGTTTGGGTAACGTCTCTGGGAGTGATACGAGGGCCATTCGTTCTCGGATTGAACCTAAATCCAGAGAGCTTTCTGGTCCACAATCATGAATACATGGCAAAGATGAAACGATTTCATACTAGCCATATGATGAAATCTATCTTCTAGTTGAAATATGTGATCACTTTGACAGTTGCGAGCAATGAAGCTGTTAATAAATGAGGGAAAATGGCCAGTCCAGGTGGACATTTCATGTGCAGCAAAACACAAACCAACAAGGCACTATTTGTCCTTTAATGTCAGGGTGTGTTACTTCCAGTAATGCAGTGCTCAGTTGTTCAAAAATAGCTGGTTTTTAATCTTGGTGCCTCGACACAAAGAGCTCACTGCTCATGTTGCATGCTGGTTTTTATTGGGTCATGTTGGGGGAAACACCCCAGTATGGCCCATTAGTCATATATCTGTGTGGAACTGTGTGCTATCAGGGGTTTATGTTATTTCTAGGGAGGCACTCAACTTTACCAACCAAAATTATGGTCTCCCTACTCCCTGACGAGATTTCTAAGATCAAAACTAATACGTTTCCTGGTTAAAGGCCACTACCTCATTATCCAGCGGTCTTATATGAACTTCAAAATGCTTTGTTTCTAAAATAACTCCTTCAATCCTACATTTGGATCTACATAGATGGATTTACTCTGCCTCCGTGTCTCCCATGGATGGAGACAAAGCATGAGGGAATGTGTCGGGTTTCCATTTAGTCACACGTAAATCTGCTCCGAGGATAAATATTAGACAACTGAACAACAGCAGTATTTACTGAGAGGGGCCCCCAGAGGACACACCCCAGAAAAGCCTTTAACACACGGTGCATTACAGTATAGTTCACAGGGTCTTTAAATGTTATGTGGAAATCATAAATAATGTCACACACAGGGCTGTTCAACAGTGCACTTTAAACTTCAGAAAACACCTCCTGGGGATTTTCGCGGGACTGCTTCTACAGAGGAATTCTTAACATCCAGTTTGAAAGGATTCTAGTTTCCTGGATTCTAATTTCTGGCTGATACAAACTGATATTAACCGTGCTGGCAGAAATGCAGAATTAAAGCATGTCCTTATTGAAATCATTGTGCACAAGCTGCAGCCGCAATTAAGGAATGAACAAATGCTTGTCCTGTGTACTTAAATAAAAGTGGAGAATGGATGCGTTTGCACAGGGAGTGTCTATTGTTTGACTTTTAGGCCTTTTCTTTTGCAAAAATGTCACAAACAGAGCACAGCATGCAAAAAAATAACCAATGCACATACTAAACAGGAGGCTTTTCCTCAACTGTGCAACCCTGTGCCTTCTATATTTGACCATGGTGTGCTGAAAGGTACGACAAGGTCAGATATCAGTTTATATACAATAACATAGCTGTATGTTTGCTGAGGCTGACTCATTCTGCTACACAGCACTGCTTTCATTCGTCAAGTGTAGATTTTTAAGTGACAGGTATTTAGTTTCATCATGAAGCTGATATAGCTGCTATAGCTTGAGGGAGGAAGTTCATGTTTGTAGGGTTGCCACTAATGATTACTTTCATTTTGGATTGAAGGTGCAATATGTAAGAATTGGCCACCTATTGAATTCATACTCAGGACAAACAGAGGGCAGCATATTGCCATAGAAACCACTAACTGTAGCTGCCATTAGCTAGTTAGCTCGATTAGCCACGTGTTTAGCGGTCCCTACTGAGAGCTCAGAGCACCAGAGGAGTGTTGTTGTTTACGCCACTGGCACAGGTGTGTTGGACCAGGACAGGTCGGTGCTAGCTGTTAGCATGCTAACTTAAGTAGATCTGCAACACGATCAGAACATCTAACAACAGTTTTCTATAATTTGAGATATATAATTTCATATTTCTGACATATATGTGAGATGGATTACTCGTTTTGTCCATAAAATAGTGAAAACATTTGCAATTTAACGGCAGTAATCAAACATAATGAAATACTTTGAAATGTAAAGTTATCCGAAAATGAACTTTCTGCGTGCTGGTGCCCTTTTTATTATTTTTTTCACATCCTGTGTCCGCCCCTGTTTCCTGCCATTTTTTTTTTCCTTCTTCTTTTTTTTTTTTGCATGAAAAATACTTAATTGACATCGATTATAATAATGGCTGGCGATTCCTCAACTAACACAAATACCAGCTGTGATTGTTGGGCAACAAGTAAGCTGTGAGTTCATCCACAAAGTTTGATCCCAAATGATCCCCACTATTTGCTCGGGCTTCCTGGGAGAGGCAGAACATTGTCTCGTGATAGTGCAGGATGTAATGACAAGTCTCGACACAGGACGGCTGCTTTATTCAAATCAACGAGGCTTCCTCTTCCCTCCTCCTCCTCAGCAGCAGCGATCCTGACTCCTTCTCCCCCCTCCACTTCGATCGCTCCCCGCAAGGAAAGTAAGCGGAGAGCAGCTCCTCCCTCCCCTCCTTCCCTTCCTCCACACAGAGCCGGAGCTTTCTCCCCTCTCTCTCTTTTCAAAACCATGAACTGGCTCCCACTCCTGCTCGGTGCGTGTTTCCCTTCGTGAGCTTCAGACTTCTCGGCTTGTCCATGACATGACAGAGCGCAGCGCAGGAGCCAAGTGGTCGCCTCTAACGCCACTGGAAGCCCGGTGCCCAGGACTCTTCTGCAGCGCTGTGAGTTTGCTTACATGAAATATGCGATGTCCGCAGGAGTGCCCGGTTCTTCTTCTTCTTCTTCTGCTACACTTTGTTTTAATTCTGGCAGCCGGCCACGAGGAGCTCTCAGACCCCGGCAGATTCCTCTCCTTCTTTGCACATCAAGGTCAGTGTGGTGCAGTTTATATATCACTGGCAAAGGCTGAATGTGTGTGCATGCTTGAAGTGAATGCACGAGTGGGGAGAGTTTGTGCATATCAGAATCAATAAGCAGAAAAGGTAAAAAAAATAAATCTGTCCATGCATGTGCCTGTGTTGTGTGTGATTCTGCAGGTCAGTTGTCCCAGTCAGACCTGTCCGTCGTCCACCCGGTGAAAACCACCGCCGATGGAGACTTCATCTCCCACTCTGTGTCCCACCACCTCAAGGGTGGGCGAGTCAGGCGTGACCTGCGGCCCCTGGAGTTGGAGGGACAGGTTTACTACAAGGTCAACTACAAAGGTCGCGCCTTAACGTTCAATCTAACTGCAAACAATCACCTGGTCTCGAGTGACTACATCCTGGAGAGGAGGAACGGCAGCGCCAGCAGCACAGAGCATCGCCTCCCCGAGGGGAACTCCTGCCACCTCCTCGGCACCGTGGAAGCCCCCGACGTGCGGGGAGTGGCTGCCATCAGCACCTGCAGGGGAC
>CAEMYA010000092.1:3816560-3852237 GCA_903131615.1 Diplodus sargus
GTGACCTGCGACCCCTGGAGTTGGAGGGACAGGTTTACTACAAGGTCAACTACAAAGGTCGCGCCTTAACGTTCAATCTAACTGCAAACAATCACCTGGTCTCGAGTGACTACATCCTGGAGAGGAGGAACGGCAGCGCCAGCAGCACAGAGCATCGCCTCCCCGAGGGGAACTCCTGCCACCTCCTCGGCACCGTGGAAGCCCCCGACGTGCGGGGAACGGCTGCCATCAGCACCTGCAGGGGACTGGTAGGGAATCGTCTCGTCCCACGTGGGCGAGAAAGTCCATTTAAACCACTCTTTCGTTCGCTTTCAGAGCTTTTATGCAGCATCCTCCTCCACGAATCCACGCTGAGGGGGTCATATCTGTGAGAAATCTAGTTGCTTTTGGCAGGAGGGTGAAAGGGGGGGGCATCACTCTGGGGAAGCTGGTATGTGGTGCAGGCAGTCAGTGGCTGTTGAGCAAACCCCTTCCATCTGACAGTGCCCTGTGTGTTCGCTCGCCCCTTCAAAGGCTTCCTGACACTATTTGCAGAACGACTGTGCCGCAGACCCGCTGACGTCTGCTGCCTCTCGGCCGGCCACGAGATCCTTTTCGGTCTTCTTTGTCTCTCAGATGTTTCCCTCTGCGCTTCCAGCCCTCGCTCGTTCGCTCATTCATTCATTCATTCACCTCACCGCCTGCTCATCCTGCTGAGCCTCTGCGCAGCCCTCCAGCTGCGGACGTGCGAGTGTGACTTTGTTCTGCGCTGACAGAGAGTTTCAGTGATAGGTTCTGGCACATTTTTTATAGTCTGGACCGAAAAAGGTTCGAGATTAATGGAGAGGCAGGAAATAGAGCCGTACTTTGCGTTGAGCTTCAGCTGCAGTGTTTCTGATCAAATACGTAAAACTACAAAGGAGGAGAAGGCAGCTGGACGGCAGAGAGACAAAGCCGCTCAACAGATGAAAGTATTTCAGCTGCGAAAAAGAGACGTGCACCACATGACGATGCCTGGAGAGATGTATGGTGCTGTAACTTCACCGGCCTTTATTCACGAAACGCGCTCCTCACATTTCACCAATTCATTCGATTTACACCAATATTTAAAGCAATTAAATAGGAGGAGGATGTGGGACTTCCCGGCTCTGAGATGATGTGATGTGTCAGCTTTAGTCCCGAAGAATGTTTCCGTGTTCGTGTTTGATTGTGTCACAGCAGGAATGCCTCTCCTGCAGGGTCTTGCCTCCTGCCCCTTCTGTTATGTTTGTGTGGGTTGCACTGCCTCTTCCTGCCAAGTCTTGTAAATGCAGCTCATTTGAAAAGTGTGTCACGTCGCGCTAGATTCTAATTATCTACAACTCTTTTTTTCCGCAGCCCCGATTGCTCACAGTTTCTCTCCACCCCCCCTTTCCCTCGAGCCTGACTGGGGGCGGGGGGTGGAAAACCGCTCTGATATATTACGCTGATTTTTCTGTGCTGTAGAAGAAGGTTTATAGCAGCTAAAACCGCAGAGAGACCGCGAAACAGCACGACTCAACCAGACAGATGTGGGAGGGGAAACCCTGCCAGCTGCTGTGGAGGTCATTCAGCCTCGGGAGACAGATCTAGAGATGGACTGCTTCAACATATAAATTTGTCACAGTCATCTTTTTTAATATAGCACAAGACTGGCGGTAAACAAACGGGAAACACAAAAACAAAGCAAAGAAATCAAAAATTTTTTTTGAAAAATGCTTCAGGAAGGCAGTTTTCTACCAGCGATGCCCTATCCTGTGATGCTAACTGTTGTGTAATCCATTTGAATTTGTTATTGTGATCTCCCATCAGAAAGGGCCCCTTGTGACGTCTTTAAATTGTGTGGTTTTTTTTGTGGGACAAATAGTCGGAAACCCCCAAAAGACAATCAGTTTACTTTTACGTCAGGAAAAAAGTAAAGGAACACATTTTCCCAGGCCAGAACTGCAGATTGTTTTGGGCCGCGTGATAAGACCGACATCTTGTGTCACTTCGCGTCCTGATAACCATACATATCACGACGAAGAACATTTTCTGTAAACTCAGTCAATGAACACCTATAGTTTCTAAACACGGCAACATGGGACTATTTCTAATTGCATTTTGAAAGTATGGTTCTTCAGACTTTTCTTTTTACCCAAATCACATCAATGCAATAGAAGCAGCCTTCATTCTTTCTTTCTTTATTTGTTTATTCAATTTAGAGTTTCGGGGGCATTGCACATTAATAACATTTCTGTAAATGTGCCAGTTCAGCCATTCTGGCAGGTATAACTAACGTTGCAATAAACTCAAAGCAAGTAAGGACAACGATACATAAAACATAAAACAAAGCATGCATCAAGATAACTGAACATCATGTACGAACTCCTCAGTTTGTCGGGCTGGTCGGGGTCTACCAGGCCGAGTTGAAAATGACACTTCTGTCTATAAACAACCGACTCAGCTTTTACTGAAGTTATTATTCCTCAACAACTTGCAGTTCAAGATTGAGCCCAAGAGTGACAATCATCCACATCCGATGTTCGTGTCAGCAGTCGCACAAACGCTCAAATACCTAGACAGCTGGCTGACTTATTTTTAAAAAGTTATTGTTTGCAGCATTGATTTGTTGAGGAAACCCAAGTTGTTTCTTCCGATTGATCTTTCCATCCTCTGTAACTTGCTTAGGAAAGTTCAGATGTAGACAACACTTCATGTGGAAGTCTGAAAACATCAAAGTGCATCTTTTTAAAGAAGAGTTTGTGCTGAAAGAATGTCAAATTCTCGACAGGTGTTTTCTAAAAATTCTGGTAAAATCATTGATGTTCAGACGAAGAAAATGTAAATCTGGGACGTTAAACAAGACAGACTGAAACGTGAGGTTCCTCTGATTGAAATGATGTGTGGCTCTTGATGCTAATTGATCAAATAGGGTCGGTTTTTGAGAGTTAATTTGCTCGAGCCTTCGTTAGCCAAGCAAATCGGATGGTGATATGGTTACACAACAGAATTCATTAGAAAATAGATGCGTGTGACTCCTGCCCTGAGCTGTATTGTTGTTGTAGGCGGGTTAGATGGTTTCTACAACCTGATCTGTCAGCTGGTGGGCAAAGTAAAGGGACCCTGACACAGAACAGGCAACAGAGCAGGATGCCTTGAAAGCTACAACATAAACTCCACCAGCAATAAGAGCCATGCTGCAGAAAGCCATATTTACTCAGGTGTTTATGGCTTCACAGCGTTCAGATCACCTCTTCACCTTTACTATCTTCTGAACACGTGAAACCATGAGGTCCAGAGTCATTAGATGGAGGCCGCTGTCACTGTCCTTTTTTTTTTTGTTTGTTTCTGTGGGAAAAAAAACCTTCTGTTGAAGAAAAGCCAAAGATTTCTCGGTGGAGTTCTCTTAATCCCCGAGGCACGACACAAGACGAGAACATGCAAGTTCGGACCCATTATATCAGCATTTTGCTCACTTAAATGCAAGTTTCTTCGCACTATGCAGATGAAGAATGATAATGTCTTTGACCTCTGAGGAAGAAATTAGCTCACAGGCAAAAAAAAAAAAAACACACCCGAGGATAAGCGAGTGTAGTGAAACCTGCAATTATCGGGAAAACAGTTGTCTAAGAATAAACGCAAGTTTGTTTGGTGGAAAATTGTCCCCGCGATTAATCTTATTGCAGTAATGAGTACCATCCGCCCCCACCTCTCCTAGTGTCCCACTAATCACTGCTGAGGCCACAGGCTGCGTAACAGCGCCGACTTTTTATTCCAGACCCAGTTGGCCGGCACTACAAAACCCACAGAAGCAGGAAGCAGGAGTAAAGCAGTTCCACATGGCCGATGTATTTAGAACACAGACCTGTGTTATGGTAGCCTCCCCTGGCTCTGGCACCTCACGCCCGTACATGCTTCCTCTAGGTCAGCGGAGGTGGGATTAATGGAGGGGCGGAGGGCAGGAGGTGGCGAAAGTGCAAAGTGAACTCCAGTGTGAGGCGGATTTCAACTGCCTGTAGGGCCAAAAAACTGCTCCGGAATAATCCTTTTTTACATTTTTTTGTTCAAGTAGAAAACAAAGTCCTAGCTGCCATCCTTTCAAGTCGTCTTTGTTTGTCGAGCGCGGACATCACACAGGACCCGTGCGTGGTAATTTAAGGATCACAAGTAACACCATAACCACACTGTACAAGCGAAGCCTTGCAGACTGCGTTGCACAGTCGGACTGCATTTGGTATTCAGATAGTACAGATCATGCAGAGCGATGGTCTGGATGTTTGGATGGGCCTCTCTGTAGCATTCCTTCTTGGATGATCTCCACCACCTGCCTCCTTTTTTTTCTCTTTTTTTTTCTGCCGGGACTCGCTCGGAAGTTTAACTTTTGGGAAAACGTACGAGACGACAAGGAGGCACGATAACAGAGAATAGCAAAGAATCCGCCTAAAGCTTCACCCTTTGTGTGCATCATAAGCGCTATGCAGTGAGGTGATGCAAATGCAAAGGCAAATCTCAATCGGGTGAGGATGAGACGCGGAGCAACGGTGAAAATCAGCTGAGTGCTCTCTGCACAGGGCCTCTGGGAAGCTTTCCCAGCTGACCGTAGATGTACTGTATCAGCCTGCATGCTTTGTGGATGAGTCCACCACAGCTCAGGGACCCCTGGCTCAAGGCCATGCTCTGAGTCACTGAAAAAACCCTTTCTGAATGCTTTATTAAATCTCAGTTCGGGGGAAGAAAACCAAAACAAACATAAACAAAGGATTTTTGTTTATCATTTGCAACATTATTGCTGCTCTTTACATGGGAAAAAACAAGCCCGAGGAGTTTAGCTGTATGCTACAAAGACTCTGTGCCAGGTTTTGCACGCTCCATCTTATTTTACAAGTTTTACTGTAACAGGTGGAGTAATGTAGTCTCTCCAAGCGGAGCACTCCTCTGGATTTGTACTTTCTGAACTCCCTGAGTGGAGAAACGGGATACTCGGTGAATGTGGTTTGAAACACATGTCTCAAGAACCACATGTAACACTTGTGGGGGTGACCCAGAAAAGCTGAACAGTGCGTAACTGCAGCAAACAGCAGGGTAGACCCTTGGAACCACAACTGGCCAAACTGTAAGCGCTGCATGGCCTAATTTTTTGCATCTGCTCCTGAAAACACGGAGAAGGGAGCCAAGAATCGGATGCAGAAATCATCTTCTGAGGATTCCTCGCGTTGGACTCGCTTGACTCAGTAGAGCAGAGGAGGCCAACGATGAGACCTCAAAAAATAGGGAGGAGTTTGGAAATCGAAGCAGGGATCTTTGAGTTTCCTCCATCCTGCTGAGTTTTACAGAATGATACTAAACAAAAAATACAGAATAATTTTTATGTGACTTTTATATCTTGCCCCTCTCTTGTATACATCAGTTTTCATTCAGCCATGAGAGATTGCATACTTCACGTTTGTCAACCTCTCCATGGTGATTAACATCCGTGTGACCCCTGGTGATTTATGGAAACATTGCCAATTTTCTTTTACATCTTTTTTGCAAGAAATGGGAATTTTTCTTTCCAGAACGTCTGAAGTTTGCTTGAGTGTTTCTTTCTCTTCTTCATCTGTCTGCCCATCTATTACTCACTGTGGAGGATGAGGTGCAACAGCACATGGAACATCACTCTGCACAGTGTAAAAAATCGGGAGGGTGGCGAGTATGCAATACAGGGGCATGTGAAGGGATTTTTTTTCCCCAATTGTTTGTGTAATCCTGGATGTGTTAAATCACATGCATAGACAGTTTAACGTGTAAAACTGACTGCTGAGGCACAAGAAAAAACAAGTTGAGATTCTTTTACTTAGCTGCACTTATTCCGTTAACTCCAGAAAGAATCATGCGTCCTGCTCTCTTTGTGTCTCCTGCAAGTTGTTTTAGGGGGAGAGGGAAGGTTCAACCCAGAACAGTCTGGGCTTGTTTGGACTCAGCTTGACATAAAACCCACACACACACACACACACACACACACACACACGTTCTACACACACACACACACACAGTCACCTCAATGAATAGAACTCGCAAACAGCAAGCTGGAGGTGGAACGCTCATAATGTGTGTGTTTAGAGGGAGATTTGACAGAAGTCTCTTTTGTGTGTTTGCATGCATGGATGTTTTCATGTGATTGTGTGTGGTGCCGTGGTTCTGTGTGTGTGTGTGCACTGGGCAACCTCACCGATCAGCCAGTAAATAGTCTGTACCAGTAAGAACATGCATGGCATGCTTAGTGAAAAGTCTCTGTATTGCTGCTGCAGCCGACAGAGAATGTGCTCCAGGGCAGGAGGAAGGCTCATATTAAGATCTGTTGACTAATGATGGAAATTATGGAGGAGTGAAATTTTCAGCAGCTTTTCAAGAGAAAGTCCAACCTCTCACCTTTGTGTGGGAATCATAGAAACTGTGCTACTTTTTAACACAACGGCACAGCATGCTTGTTACCAGAATGTTACTTTTCTCTGTTAGTCACAGTCTAAGAATGCACAACATCACAAAACAGACTTAAATCTGCATTAGGCAAGAATTTGGGATAAAAAGATAATCTTTTTAATCTTGATTACTATTTGGCATGTCTGAGAGTGAGTAGAAAGCTTTCGCCTCATGATTGAGATAAGGGTTATATTTGTCCTACTTTTCAAATTTGTCTGTCTGTATAAGCTTTATTTAACTAGGAAGTCAGATTGAGATTGAAGTCTCTTTTACAAGTGATCCCCACATGTTGTATAAAGTACAGTGATGGGTTCTAAAGCTAGAATTAGTCAGGAAGAGAATACGTTTGGGCTGATTGATGAAGGATGTCAAGTTTGGACGAGGTGGAGGGTGAGGCAAACATGTAAATAGTATTGATGTGTTCCATTGCGGAAGTTGGAAGTCTGAATTTCTGAGTCGGTATTCCAGCTTTCAATCCAGTGCATTTGCTCTGAAAAACATAGACATTTGCTTCAAACGGGTTTTTGAATGGCAAGTCTGCAAACTTTGCAAGCAACTACAGCAGCTGGTACAACAGTTAAGGGCACTTAAAAAAGACTGGATGAGTAGATCTCAGAATCTATGTGGATCTTGGCCGCGTTTAATGGCTAAAGCATTCCAGCGTACCTTCCATTGCATTTCTCCATGTCATAGGAAGTTTTTTTCAGAGTTCCGAGTGCAATGGAACGCATCATATCGCCATAATCAATCTGAATCAGAACGAGGCCAGAAAGGTTGCTGAAATGTTATTTAAAATTCAAACTCTTTTCCAACCAAAGTCTCCTATTTGTACTCACCAGACTGAAAAGTAACTCCAACCTGTGTTCGCCCTGGTGAAAAAAAGCATGATTTTGGTCTTGGTTGAATTTAAAGCAATTTCAGATCCAATATAGCGTGCTGCAGGGCGTTAAAATCAGTCTGCAGATATGAAATCTCTGGGGTGTTAGCATGGGAGTGCACAACTGTATCGTCCACATATAGATGGTACTTCCAGAATTGGAAATTGTCACATACATTGTTGATATGGATTATAAGAAGCAAGGGTCCCAAAACTAAACCTTGTGGGACACCCTTCGTAACAATAACTGCATTGGAAAAGATATTGCCATCTGTGAATGCTTAGTCAGGTCGTTGTGGAACCACTTTGCTGCTTGCATCCAATGCCAGTGCTGATCAAGGTGGTAGTGAGTAATGGGTGGTCCACATTGTCAAAAGCCTTTGTAAGGTCTTTAACAGAGTCACACAAGTGAGTGTGCTGTCCGTGGCCTGTTCTACATCATCAATGACTTTCAGAGTGGCGGATACAGTGCTAAATCATTTAAAACTGTGTGAATTTTCGTTAGACGGCAACCAAAGATTCCAGGATTTGGACTGACCAATATGCTCAATGCATATTCATCTGTTTCTCATCTCTCTTTTCCTCAGCGAGGCTTCTTCTCCCTGCCAGAGGGACACTTTTTCATTGAACCTGTCCAGAAGTCTCCTGATGATCCTGCAGACACTCCAGAGCCCCACGTTGTCTATCCAAGACTTACTCCAGAAAATCACAGAAGAAAACGCAGCGCAGAGTCCAGAGAAACACCCAGTCCCTGTGGAGTTCAAGGTGTGTATCTGAATGTATGTGTACAGGACAGCAGATGTTTGCCTAAGTGCACACAAGTGAGTATAAGTCAAGCGAGGATAAGCCACATGTGTAGTGTGATTTCTTCCTTTGTCCGTGCTGTAGATGCTCTCAGCGACTCCGTCCAGGTGGAGAGGGAGAGGGAGGAATGGGAGAGGGAGCAGCAGAGGGGGGAGGGTCAGCCTCAGTCCCGGTCACAGCGCTCGGTCAGCAGAGAGCGCTGGGTGGAGACCATGGTGGTGGCTGACTCCAAACTCATCGAATACCACGGCAGCGATAATGTGGAGTCCTACATCTTCACCATCATGAACATGGTGAGGGGTTAGAGTTGGCTTTACTCATTTCTGCACAGGTGACACGTTTTTAAACGCTTCTTAGTAGTGAATGACTTCTGTATCGACAGGTGGCTGGGATCTTTCATGATGCCAGTATTGGCAACGCCATCCACGTCATCTTGGTTCGCCTCATTCTACTGCAGGGAGAGGAGGTAACAAAAGAGGTTTTCTCAAGAAAATGGGATGTGATTTTTGCTTTTGGAAGACATATATTAATGTTGGAACAAGAAGCGAGCATGCACGTCTATGAAGCATTGCTCATTAAGGAGGTGAAGAAAAGTGGGAGAGTCAAAAGGCAAACTAGTTTTGTGCATTGTGGCCTCGCTGGAACTGAGCTCACACCGACGCTGATGAAAAAGTCCAGCATGTCTTCAGGTTACTGCTCTGTAACTGACAATGCTGAAAATGAATGTTTTTTTTGAGGGCCCAAGCTAATCTGAAGCTGTTCTCAAGGACAGAATGTAAAAAATGAAAATGATGCCAAAAATGTGCTTAATGACGTGTTTTATTCTGCTGTTTGTTGCAGAAAGGGCTGAAGATCGTTCACCACGCAGACACCACTCTGGCCAGTTTCTGTGCTTGGCAGAAAAACCTCAACCCCCAAAGCGACACACACCCGGCTCATCATGATGTGGCTGTGCTGATCACCAGGCAAGTGAATTTGGAAGCAATTTCATCACATACCTCAAATAAAATGGATGAATTATATACTCTAGGCTCTCTTATGGCGTCATGTACATACAATTGCCTGTTTTTTCCCCCCAGAAAAGACATCTGTGCTGGAATGAACCATCCCTGTGAGACCCTCGGTCTGTCTCATCTGTCTGGGATGTGTCAACCACACCGCAGCTGCAACATCAATGAGGACTCAGGACTACCTGTCGCCTTCACCGTCGCCCATGAGATGGGCCACAGGTCTCTGTGTGTGTGTGTGTGTGTGTGTGTGTGTGTGTGTGTGTGTGTGTATGATCAGTTACTATAGAGGAATATACAGTTTTACAGTGTAATTAAATCTCCATTAGCTCACCAGCCCATTAGTGAATTGTTTATATGCAAATAATTGCTTGTATCTTGTAACCAGACATAAAAAAGACTGATACCGGAGAAGAACTAGAAAGTGTTAGTAAACTTAGTAAAGTACAAGTTCATGAGTAAATGTACTCAGTCATGTTCCACCACTACTTTAGACTCATTTTTCTACTTCTTTACAATTTGTTTAGTTGTAGCTTCAATGTCCGGTTTCCAAAAACGTATTAATAAAGAGGTTTCACACTCAACTTTAAGTAACATTTGAAAGAGCCAAGAGGCATACAGCTTAGGTAGATGAATGAGTATAGAAAAACAGACAAATCAGTGAAGTTATTTTCCTAAACACCTGAACTGAGACCAAACCCATACACATTCGTATTACTAATTTACTGTATACATTATGTACAAATCCTGGCAGTATCCTCTTTGGATAAGAAATTAATGTAGCTTACTGCGTTGTGCTAAAAGAAATCAATGTAAAACATGCACAAATTTGTCAAAGACTTTGGACCCAGTTCAGATTCGAAAGCAAATGCATTACTTTTCTGCACAGCAGAAGTGGAACACATCGCTGTCAGATTCTTTTGAAATTCTCAAGTTGTTTGTACAGAGGCACAATCGGCTTTTTTTTGTCGATCCAAGAGCACTTCATGCTTCATCAGGGGCAGACCTGAAGACCATGCGCTCTGTCGAAACAGTTCTTTGTGAAATGATAATATCATAATTGGTCTTGCTGGTCGTGTTTGAACACAGCTTCGGGATCCATCACGACGGCCAGGGGAACGACTGCGAGCTGGAGGGGAGGCACCCGTTCATCATGTCCAGACAGCTGATGTACGACAGCTCGCCTCTCACTTGGTCCTCCTGCTCCAAGGAATACATCACACGCTTCCTGGAGTAAGGCTGAGTTAATACCTTCTTCTCATTAAATGTTTAAATGATTCACTCAACTCTAACTCTAACTCTTGCCGGGGTTTGTGAAATGATGGTGAAAATGGTAACGATTCCAAAACGCGGCGACTCTTGATGGATGCTGGTGTGGATTTTAATGGAGGCGGTGAAAATGATCCAAGAAAACGCTACGGGTGTGGTGTATGTTGGAACAAGTTATACAAACATTAATGAAAGGCAAACCATGACGGACCAAGTCTTTAAAAGAGTAACAAAGACGTGAAAATATGCTGAGCGAGCAGAATTCGTTTGAAGCCAAAAAAATCCAAGCAAAAACAGCAAGAAGAGCCTAAAGGAACATTATAGAGCGGTCACGCCCTGTTTTCTTGGCTCATTTTTGTTGAACTTCGACCTGAGTCAACAATTAGCAAGTAATTTTCTCAGATTCCGATGTTTTCTCGGCACTCTTTAATTTCATCCTCAACATGGTGACTGCAAAGTGAAGGTGAAGGTGAAAACGTTAAATGTTCAAAGCACATATCCACAAGCAAGGGTTTATCTCAAACAAGCTCCACCCTGCTGAAGTCTTATTCTGTCGGCCTTTCAAGTTTCTCTCTTTTCGTTTCTCTCTCTTCACCTCCACCTTTCTCTGTTCCGTTCATCAAAAGGTCACACATTCACCGTCACATCTTTGTGTGTCTGTCTTAGTCGCGGCTGGGGTTTCTGCCTGGATGACCGTCCCTCCAAAAGGGATCTGACCACCCCGCTTGCCCGCCTCGGTGTGCGCTACACCACGCACCACCAGTGCCAGCTGCAGTATGGCCCGAACGCTACATTCTGCCACGAAGTTGATGTGAGTATTGTGCACCTGAACCTCGGGATTCTTTCAGAAAGTAGGCCTTATTCTCATTGGATTACATCTTTCTCTCAGAACGTTTGCCAGATTCTTTGGTGTTCGGTGAATGGCTCCTGTCGCTCCAAACTGGACTCGCCTATAGACGGCACTCGCTGTGGACCGGAGAAGGTGGGTGGCGACAGCTGCTTTGTCTTGTCGGGGGTTTGGATTTCATTAGCCTGGGGATTGAGATGGTTATCTCCACAGACATTATGAGCAGGAGCCTTGAATGTTAAATGTGTCATGTTACTGGTGTTAATATGAGTAATGTTACAACAATTTTCTCCTTCAGTGGTGCATCTCAGGAGAGTGCGTGATTGTGGGTAAGCTCCCAGAGACGGTGAACGGAGGCTGGGGGCAGTGGAGCACCTGGTCTCACTGCTCCAGGACCTGCGGGACTGGAGTCCAGTCTGCAGAGAGGGAGTGTAACAACCCTAAGTAAGACTTTCTGGTTAAACCTTCTTCGCAGTTCATCGGCATGTTTTTCCACAACAGATGACATCCTGAAACTGATCACATGGTCGACTCAAAGCGTGCCACTGTTTCCTCCACAGACCGGAGTTTGGGGGCAAGTACTGCACCGGGGAGAGGAAGCGGTATCGGACGTGTAACACAAAACCCTGTCAGAATAATACACCGACCTTCCGAGAGATGCTGTGCAGTGAATTTGACACTGTGCCCTATCACAATGAGCTCTACACATGGATTCCTGTGGCTAACTCATGTACGTAGTCAAAGCCTCAGATATACAATATCTATGGATGGACACACGTGTTAGAAACCCTTTATTTGCATTTCACAGAAAAACTGTAAAAAAAAAAAAGCTGTTGCGATTTTACATCTTGCCCAACAGGGGGCAGCATTTACATTGGAAAGCCCTCATCGACGCAGCGACTGCACTGTAGCAGGGGCATATAATGTTTTAGTACAATTCAGGATCTTTTACATTGTGCTCATTAGGTGATTTTAGTTTGTTTAAACTAAAACAGTTCCAAAAATGTCTTGTCATCGATGAAAAATATGCATCATCATCATCATCATCATCATCATTGTAATCATCAAGAGACAAACAAGATGTCAGTGCAATAGAATTCTTAGTTCACTTCGTCTCTACCTAGTTCAGTAACTAAGATATACTGTACATTCACTCACTACTCGCATACACTCATACATAAGGAGGTAGACAGTTATAAAGCGTGAAAGCTTGTGCATGAAGACAACAAATGGGCATAAACAGTCTTAATGGGACCACATCTGCGTCCTTCTCAGCATTTCAACTATGACTGCACAATCAATTGAAGCATTATTGAAATCCCAGTATGGCCAAGTATACAATCCAAATCTCAGAAGCGGCACCGTTTTTGACAAAGCTAAAATGTGTGAAAAAGAGTTGTATGTATTGCTATCATGCAGCAGAGATGCTGTAGCATACAGATGTTGTTCTCCAGATAAACAACAATCACACCATCATGATGTTACGAGTTATTTTCAGGGACATTTAAACTGTGATTTGAACTTTTTTTTTTTTACACTGATTGTTAATCATACGGCAATCGTAATTTCTGTCAAATAATCCCTTTTTTTTTTTTTACCATATCGTGTAGCCCTGATTACAACTACACAAATACGAATTGAAACAGTTCTGTGTCAAGAAGAACAAAACGATATGATGATGATGATGAACGATACAAAGCAAGGATGAAAAAGAAGAAGAAATTAAATAACAGGCCACATAAAACAAATAAACAAAAAACGCAAAAGTAGTGAAAAAATAAAATTGTCCAAAACAAAACCAGACGAAACAAACAAAAAGAGGAATGAAACAAATACAGCAACAATTATTTGATATCTTAAAGAGGTGGTTTGTAGAAATGTAGATAAAAACATACAAAAATTAACCAAAATCATTGACAGATGTGAAGTGAACAGTTTTGACCTTAGTGCGTTTATTTATTGTGTTGCAGAGAAGTTAGTGTGCTAACTAGCTAGCTCCAGCCCGTCCCTGTTGTTGTAAACACCAATACGGCTCCCAGCCCTGACCGCTAGCTGCACGCCTAATTGAGCTAACTAGCTCAAAGCAGCTACAGTTAGACGCAGTTAGCACATGCTGCCCCTATTTTGCTTTGAGTATGAATTCAACAGGTGGACGATTCTCACATATTGCACCTTTTTAAAAAATAATTTATTTTTGATAAGTTTGTTTCAGGTAGAAGAACATTGTCGTACAATTTGCTCAAGGACAGGGTACAACCAGCTTACCAGCACTCATGAACAGTTAACTGGGCTCCCACTCAGCATTTCATGGGAAAGAAACTAAATAAAAAAACCTGTTTTTCACTATCCTCAACACTCTTCAGTGCATCCCTGTGAGCTGCACTGTCGACCGGTCAGCGAGTACTTTTCGGAGAAGATGCTCGACACCGTGACGGACGGGACGGCGTGCTTCGTGAACAACAAGTCCAGGAGCATCTGCGTCAACGGAGTGTGCAAGGTAGTGTGGCTGGGTAAGAGACTAAGAGAGACTGAGGGGTCATAGTGGAGCAGCATAGATGTATGAGACAAGCTGCAGTGTAACCAGAGAACATTATTTGCAACTGTTTTGATAGTTGATCAATCCTTGCAGAGAGTTGTGAAGCAGAAATGTCAAACATTTGCTGGTTCTAGGTTCTTAAATATATATATATATAAATAATAAATAGAAATATAAGGATTTGGATTTGCTGCAGGATTTGCCGCATGTATGATAGAAGAATAGATAGATAGATAGAATAAATGAAGAGTCTTTGGGTTTGTGGATTGTTGGTTGACAAAGGAAGCAATTTAAAAATGTCACTTTGGGTTCTGGGAAATTGTAATCTCAATTTGCTTTTAGAATAAATGATAAATAATTGGCTTCTCAATAACTCTGTAATGTGTCTGTGGTTGCTTTTTTTATGTGTTTGTGTGTGTGTGTGTGTGTGTGTGTGTGTGTTTTGTCGGTAGGAGGTGGGCTGTGACTATGGCATCGACTCAAACGCAGTGGAGGACCGCTGCGGAGTGTGTCTGGGCGATGGCACGAGCTGTGAGAAGGTCTATAAGTCGTTTGATGAGGGAGAGGGCTTTGGTGAGTCCAACACTCGGCATGTCGGAGCAGCTGGAAGCAAATTGAATAATCTGGACATAAGAAATCATACAAGCATAACATTTAAGTAACACAAAACAGACAACCTATTAACGAGGCAAAGCTTTGATGTGCCCGCGAGGGGAGTGTGAATAAAATGCAGAATTCAAATTTAATGTCTACAGGCGGTAAGTCATTTCAGGTCAGTTGATTTGCATTACGCCATTGTGTTGTTTCTTTGTTGTCATGGCAGCCTCCTTGTCCACACTGTGCAGCTGTTTGTCCTGCTGTACTTGGCTGGTGTGATGTGTCTGTGTGTGTGTGTGTGTGTGTGTGTGTGTGTGTGTGTGTGTGTGTGTGTCTGCAGGCTCGTGTTTTAAGTTTGTCTAAAGAGGCGCACGTCTTTTGGCGCTCTGAGAACCATAACTCATATGGGGAAAAACACGCGGCAAAGACAGATTAATAGAGAACGAGGCTCTAAAACAATAAAAACATCCCTCCCCCCCCTTCTTGTTCGCTCTCTGTCTGTGTGTGTGTGTGTTTGCCCCGCACAGAATCCTTTCCAGATAACCAGCCCAGATGTGTAAGACTTCAAAAGGCTTAGACCAAGGGCAAACCTCCCCCATTTCTGCACAAACACACACACACACACACCTTCCCACAAACATCATTAAACTCCAGAGACCTACTCATAGCAGCTTTCGTCCTCCCCCATCCAGCGACCCCCCACCCCCCACCCCACCCCATCCAAACACAATAAAAAACAGAGACAGGGCAGTGCCCCCCACGCCGAAAACGCACACGTACACTCACACACACGCACATGCCAACCACCCCCACAGACTGAGCCCACCCTCTATTAAAGATCAGAGAGAGACTGTCTGGTAGTCTGGATGTGAGTGTGGCAGCAGCCATGGTGGGCCATCCATTACCTCGCTGTGACTCTGACTCCCCTCCCGACTCTCCCAGGGTACACGGACGTGGGGGTGATACCTGAGGGGGCGCGGGACATCCTGGTGCAGGAAGTGGAGGAGGCAGGTAACTTCCTGGCTCTGAGGAGCGAGGCGACGGAGGAGTACTTCCTCAACGGCAACTACATCATCCAGTGGAACGGGGAGTACGAGGCCGGCGGGACGACGTTCTTTTACGAACGCAGCGGGAACATGGAGAACCTCACGGCCCCTGGACCCATCAGACAGCCGGTCATGCTGCAGGTAGGACATCCATCCACAGAGGTTTCATGTATCATTTTCACAATTTTTAAATGTTTCAGTTTCTAAGATGAGTATGAGTATTTTTCGAAGCCTCTATAAAGAGTTATTTTAACCAGTCAGGGAGAAAAAAGGGGCTAACTTTAAGGATAGTAAACCAATCAGAGCACACAAACGTATGTTTTCAGAGCCAGAATATATATTTCTGGGTGACGGATAAGATGTCTGTAAGAAATTGTTTTCTCAGGATGCTTCAGAAACACCAATATGTTTTTATAATAAAGTACATATGTTTTAAATATGTTTAATGTAATTGTCTAGAAAGTCCTGAAATTATTCTCCTCATAACAATTAATTTGCCTATCCAGTTGCTGTTTCAGGAGAAGAACCCTGGTATAAAGTACGAGTACACCATCAAGAAGACCAAAGAGACAGGAAATGAGGTCATCGAACCCCTTTACAGGTGGAGACACGGGGCGTGGACAGACTGCAGCACCACCTGCGGCATAGGTTCGTGTTGCGTTTAGCACCAAAAATCACATTTTTGCACACAGGGGCCAACTCAGTTTGCCTAACATTAATGAAAGCAACATAAACATCTATATATGAAGTATATTTAAAAGAAACCAAATTACCAAAAATGGGTACTAAAAATAGTATTTTAAGTTAGATCATGTAAAAATATGAGCAAAGGCTAAGAATTAAAGTCAAGTAGAAACAGAGTGCAAGTTTTAGATCTCAGCATATAAAGAAAAATGTTTTCAACCTGGATTTAAAACTGTCTGCACTTGGTTTAAATCTAAGATCTTCAGCTCAGTTTATTCCAGTTGTATGCAGCATAACAGCTAAGTACCACTTCACCATGTTTAGTTTGGACTCTGGCCTGTATGAGCTGACCTGAATGTCAGAGATGCATTCTGGGTCCTAAACCGTTCAGTGACGTGACGAAGAAAATATCTTTGTTGGGGGGGATTTCAGTGATTTCATTTGAGTTATGACCTGTCCGTCTTCTCTCTGACTTGTGGGCTGTTTTAGGTGAGCAGCACCAGCCTGTGCGGTGTTTCGAGGTGGACGTGGGCGTAGTGGACGAGACTCTGTGCGACCCAGAGAGCCGCCCAGAAGACAGACACCGGAAATGCAAGACTGTTGACTGTCCCGCAAGGTCCTCACTCTCAAAAATGCTCTTTAACTGTCAGTACTGTCAAAACACATTGAAGTGTGGTTTTAGTTACGACTCGTTCCACTGCCCAATCTTTTTTTTGTTTTTTTTTGATACTGCACTCTCGCCATGAAGCCCTGGGTTTCACTGTAATGACTAACAGGAAGAATCTAGCTGATTGCTTCATCTTCAGGGCTCGGTACAGAACCAAAATGTGCTTGGCCAACATATTGTCTGTGTCAATGGCCTGGTCAGAATTATGATCTTATTTTCTTTATTCTTTGATCACATAGTTCCTGATTTTAATTTGACCAGTTTTAGTATTTTAGTTCGGCAAAGTTCTTGTGTTCTGACTGCATATAACGTTCATATTGATTCAAAGTACAGATAATTCAAATTTTTATAACAAGTTTGGCCACCTTTCATTTGGTAAATGGAAAACGTGTTTCAGGAAACATATTGATAACATATCGGACATTTTCTAACCATACCCAGCCCCCTCTTGATTGTTAGATAAAGATGAGAACATTGACCGCTTTCCTCACCACGTTTCTGCTTGGGCAGCAGTCAAATCACTTATATCAGCAATCTCTCTCTTCAATCTCTCTTCCTGCTCCTCCCCTCCTCCTCAGGTGGTGGGTGGGTGGCTGGCAGCAGTGTTCATCCACCTGTGGTTCAGAGGGGGTACGGAAGCGAACGGTGCTCTGTGTTCGCACGGTGTCAGGGGAGGAGAGGGTGCTCCACCCTGTCGAGTGCAAGCATCTCCTCAAACCCAAGCCTATCGTGCCATGCAACAGAGACATAGCCTGTGGACAGGAGTGGGCTGTCAGCAACTGGGAGGAGGTCCTTTTTTTTTTTTTGTATTCTACTCTTTTGCTGTAGCTTTAATCTCTCTTCGGCCTTTCCCACCTCTTTTAAATTAATGAGTCATTCGTGTTCTTTAATCTTTGCAGTGCCCGGTCACATGTGGAGGAGGTGTCCGCTCACGCACAGTCACGTGTGCTCTGGCACCCAAGAAGACCTGCGACCTCTCCACCAAACCTCGGTCCAGATCGCTGTGTGGCCTACAGAGCTGCCCCAACTCAGGTCTTCGCAGACGGCCCGGGCCTCCCCCTAAATACCGCCGCGTCTTCCCACCTAAGAGCCACCCCACCGAGCATCCTGGTACCTGGGCTCCCACGAGCACCGCGACCACAGCTGCACCCACAGCAGCCATCACTGTGAGGAAGGAAACGACCACCAGGGAGACTACAACTGCTTTCATCCCGACCACCACATCCCTCTCAACCCTTAAAACCACAATCCCTGAAATCACAGATACGGACGATCATGAGTTTGATGTTGAAGCGAGGGAAAACGAGGATAAGAGAGGGAAAGGCGTCACATCTAAAGCCAAGGACAGAAAAGCAACTGGCGTGGAAATGGAAAAAGTAGATGAGAGGGAGGAGGGAGAGGAGGGAAGCACGCCAAATGTGCTGATGTATACTCCAGGATATGATTATGTTGTTGAGGAGAGGACGACGGAGGAGGAGGGGATTATTGACCTGGATGTCACCACATCTACATCACACAAAAATCCGCTTAAATCGACCACACCAACACCAAATACACTCATCACACCCACTCTACAAACAAGTCCACCTACCGTACACACAACCAAAGGAGCCGCCACCTACTCCACCCCACACACCAGCACTGAAACATGGGCAAAGACGACTCACCGTTATCCCTTCACCCACCCCCGCACCACCCCTCGCATCGACCCGTACAGCCACTGGACGCACAGGGTTCCCCTCACCACTGCCATGTACAGAGGCCATCCAGCGCCATCGACAGCTGGCTTCCACACGACACGAGCTCCATCCACAACGGTGAGGAAACCATTTACCACCGCGGCATCACCCACAGTGAAGATCGTGAAACTGAAGAAGCCCGCCGCTGTGACACCTAAGAAAAACAGTTCCGTCTCTCGTGCTAAAAAACCCTCCTCCTGGTCCAAGGGCCAAAAGCAGCAGACAGAAAGCCCCAGTGACCAAAGCAATGTGAAGGCCAGAGAGCCCGTCAGCATGGATATATTCTGGGTTGTAGGAAACTGGAGCGAGGTGAGCGCAGACATCCTGCTCCTTAAAGCACCGCACCAATAAACGTACATGTTTAAGGCCTTTAATTGCATACTTGACATTAATGCTGGCTTTTTTCCAAGGAATACCATAACTTCTGAAAACAGTTTTCCTCCCCTCCAGGCACGCTATGACTACTATGAAAGTGAGAGCTTTGAAAATGGACCTGCAGAGACAGGTCCCTTCCCCTCAGTGTTTATCTTCCACAGAAAACACGGCTCCTGAAACACCTCATCCGCGTCTTTAATTCTAAGACTTTGCGACATCACACTACATCACCGCATCCCACCACATTTGCATAATTTATGCCCATTGGCTAGTTTGGCACATACAAACTGATTTCAGCACAGCTGCTTTGTTGTTGTTCGCGGTGCTGGCTCAGGCGCGCATGAGCTGACCAATCAAATGAGACCTGGTATTCGGGAAAGGGGGCCTTAAAGAGACAGGAACTAAAACAGAGTGTCGGTGATTCCAGCCTTAAATGTGAACATTTTCTGGTTTAACCCCTCTATGACAATCAGCTGACATGACATTTGAGGACATGGTTGATGGACTTTTTTTTTTTTTTTACGTTTCTGTGACATGGCATTTACCAAAAAACTAATCAGTAAATCAATAAAATAATTGATAGATTCAGATTCATTGAAGGTCAGCTGTTATGTTTGGAAATGAATCAACTGGTTTAAAAAAAAATGGTTACAGAAGTTGCTTTTATCAGACTTCAACTTATCAGGCTGGTTGTTGTGTGTCAGTTTGTCACGCACGTACACACTTAAACCCAAGCTGAGTTTTAATGAGTGATACCCCTTTCCGTCCTCAGTGTTCAACAACATGTGGTATTGGAGCGATATGGCGAACAGTCGCGTGCAGCTCCCAGAATGACGACGACTGTGCCAGCATGACGAGACCTGAGCCTGCACGCACCTGTCACCTGCAGCCCTGTGCCACCTGGCAAACTGGCAGCTGGAGCAAGGTGAGTAATATTAGATTTCCTCCACTCCCTGAAGCTGATAACTACACTGATTACTCGTTAATTCACGTTATACATAATCTGCTGGATGATTAGATTGGTTTGTTTCTGTTGCAGTCTGACGCGTGTCATGTATGTCTGAGCCATTTATTGCACTCTGATCACCTCTCCGCAGTGTCCGGATAGCTGTGGGGTGGTGGGGAGGAGGCACCGCGATGTGCAGTGTGTCGACTCCCAGAGTAAACGTCCCCTCAGACCTTTCCACTGCCAAGCTGTGGCCAGCAGACCCGTCAGCACTCTGACCTGCCCCCACAAGCCCTGCATGACCTGGAGTATATCCCCATGGGGACCGGTAGGAGCATTACACACATCAGATCTCTACATATAACACTAGTATCGTCATAGTTTTTTACAGTTGTTTACATAAATATACATGTTTATTTTCTGTCTTACCTCAAGTGGCATCTTGCATGCAGACAGTTTTGGCTTAATTTGATATCCGCCCTTAGAAATTTGACCACCAGTGTTTAAGTAATTTGAAAGAACTGTGCCTTTACTGTTTTTTACCCGCTGATAACTAATCTGCTATACACAGGGAGGATTTGTGTTTTGTCTACAAAACATATTCATGTGAATTTCATCCCATTTCCTCGTAATCATTTTCACCACAGTTATTATAACTGATAATTCACCTGTGTAGTCACACCCGACTCCCAAGTGTATGAATAGTGTCGCAATCATTCCCCATATTACACAGAGCCACATGTAGGGAGTTCAGATTTTTGCTCCAGTCTCAGTGAAAAGCAGACATCTCCCCTTGAATCCGTGTGTTTCCCCTCAGTGCTCTGGCAGCTGTGGTGAAGGCATCAGGGAGCGGCTGGTGTACTGCCCCGCACCTCATCGCTGCAGCACCGCACTGAGGCCAAACAGCACAGAGCCGTGCAGTCTAAAGCCCTGCACGCTGTGGAAGGCAAACGACTGGGAGGAGGTCAGTCAAGAGATATATTAGAGGCATCGATGGTATTTCTTGTTTACAAAATTGATTAGGCTGACAGTTGTGGTAGTCATAGACTGAATTATCACCCCGTGTGTGTGGGTGTGACTTTGCAGTGCTCTGTGACTTGTGGCGCGGGTCAGCAGCAACGTGAAGTCTACTGTGCGAGCGAGGAGGATTTGGCTGTAATGCCGAACAGCCTCTGTGAGAAGATTTCCAAACCAGAAACACTCAGGAAGTGCAATATGCAGGAATGCAAGACCAACGCAGGTTTGTATGCAAAAGCTCAGTCCGCCCGTCCAGCTTCACTATCAACACACATTTTCTGTGATATTACAGCACGTTTTTGTTTCGTTCCTCGGCAAACCTTTTGGTTAAAAATCACTCTAAATAAATTTGACCTTACACATTATCTGCACTACAGTCTGTCATGGCATCTGTTTATTTAAATGTTTGATTAATTTAGTAATTTATCTGTTCTCTCTCATGCAGGTCCAATTTGCAGGAAGAACACAATGTCCTCTCGCTTCTGTGACAAGCTGAAGCTGTTGGGTCGCTGCTCTCTCAGGTCGGTCCAAAGACAGTGTTGTGTCACCTGCGGCTCATAGCCCGGGTCACACAGCCACAGATATTACAATGGACACATTCCAGCTGCAGTAATACTTACTGTATCCTCATGCAATACTGGCCTCAAGCCACACCATCCACAGACTGACACGTCCAAACCAAAGTGCCACAAAGAACACAAAAAAAATCTGGGTCGACTTAGAAGAGGTTGTGATTTTTCTTTTACTTTTTAGGGTTTTAAAAAATGTATAGCAATCATTTTAGGAACCATGAAATTAAAACATAATTTAGAAAGCAAGCCAAAACACTGATGATGAATACACATCTGGAGCATTACAAGTATTCAGTATTCATCAAGCAGAATTGTTTATTACAATTAAAATATTTTTTTGCTATTGAAACCTTTGGTGAATTTAGTGACAGGATATTTTCTGATGTGTAAGGACAGCGTGCAAAATGAGCCATAAAATGAATGTGATTTAATGAGCACGATAATTCAGTCAAATTTACTTAGCAAAAAAATTTGTAAATGTAGAATTACTCGTAAAAAAATGTTATCAAGAAGCACAAATGCAAAGTTACAACATTTCAATAGCTATGATAACACAAGGTACAGTATTCACCCTCTTACAGTACATATCTCTCTGGGTTAAAGGTGCTTTCATAATCGAGGTGCTGATGACTCACAACAAGTCAAGTGACCGGTTATATTTTTATTTCAAAGTGAACTGGTAAAAACAGAATGTAAATAAAGATTTTTGTGACCTCTTTATTCAATTGTTGATAATAATGATACTCTGTGTATTTTTTTTTAACTCATATTTTTTTTTGTGTGTGTTTTTGTTCTCAGAGCTGGCACTGTGTGTTTACATTATTCTGGGTACAAGCTCCTGCTTTAGTCATTTTTGTTACAACTGTCATTGATAATAAAAGGAGACCTATTTTGCTTTTTTGAGCGTATTTGGTTCTTGTGCGTGAAACAGATCATAAAGAGGTTAAAGTCCACACCAACAGAAGCTCCTCTTTCCCACAGAAAACATGGCACCTGAAACGCCTCGTCAGTAGTCCCTCCTTAATTCTGTGACTTTGTGACATCACACTATGTCACATATTTGCATTATTTATGCCTAGCAGCTAATTTGGCATGTCCAAATTGACTTAGCGCAGCTGCTCTGTTTTTATTATTGGTGCTGGCTCAGGCATGTGACAGCTGACCAATCAGAAGAAACTGGGTATTTGGGAGGAGGAGCTGACACACAGCGTCTCAGATAGAAGGGAGTAACAGTGCTGCAGGACTGGACAGTATGAGAAATGACTGTGTTTTTCGATCGTTAGAGCATGAAATCCTGTTCTAACAAGAATAAAATGGTGAACCTGAAAACAAGCATAATATGTCTCCTTTAAATCAGCTGCAGAACCAGCACAGTTCTGCGGCCTAACCTGTGGTGCTCCTCCTCTGGTGTGACATTGACCAATGAGAAAGAGGTGTTGCAGGTCATCCCTCTCAGGTCCCTCTAAAGATGGCCGCTTCGCTTGTATGATGTTGTACAGGTATTACAGTTGTCATCACCTTGACTGATTTGTAAATCAAGTCTCTGTCAATGAACGTGACAATAAAATATGTTTGTGACAAAACTGCTTTGTAACTGAGACATGTAATAAAACTTTTCTTTAAATGTTTGTAATGTGTTGGTGGTGTGATACATGTAGGCTAGTCTGTTTTCTTTTTGTATATATACGTTATTTTTTTATTTATTTTTTTTATTGGAAAATGCCATCACATTTCTCGAATACCTCAGTAATTTCATTGTGAGTAAGAGTATTAAGACCTCATCTTAGGCTGGCATACCTTACCCCGTCATTACATCATGGTCTTCTGCTTTATGATCTTTCGTGTCAGCAAGGTCGTTCTCGTCTGAGGGTGCCAGATGCTGCCTCATGTGTAACACCAGAACCAGCGGCACCGGGCTCTGTTTCAAGGATCGGGTTCAGCTGGCCCAGATTTCTCAGGCTCCTCTGTGCCAGAAAACTTGACACGGACGGAAGCTGGCCCACTCTGCGCACCCTGCTGCTATCACTCAAGCCAGAGACCAAGAGTTAGTCAGCAGTAATGGAAGGAGTAACACAATACTGGGTCAATGTGGAGCACCATGTCCTGAGGAAGGCAGTGTGTGTGTGTGTGTGTGTATGTGTGCGTGTGTTATCATGACGAAGCAAACACCGTCCAGTTGTATTACCTAACCACATCCTTCACTCTGTTATGTCATTGTGTTGCACAATGGAATTGATCTTAAAATGAGGAAATGCCTGAAAATATCAAAGAACATCTCAACTTCTGACTCCACATACGTAATATCTAGTTATTAACAATATAATGACAGAAATCATGCTGGTTGCTGGTTGTAAAGACATTAAATCTTGAGTCTTGAATCATTTAAGTGTTGACATCAGTGTACTAACATGGACGTACCTGGCATAGCTCAATTTCAGCTGTTTTCAAAACAACATTAGTGGCTGCTGACTGTTTTTTCTCTCAGAGGGGCAAAAATTACTCTTAACAGCTTGTGCAGCACAATGCAAGTGTTCTACAGCCAAACAATTGTGGTTTTGGATCAATAGTCGAGTGTTTACTTCATTATTTGTAGATTTTTTACAGACATTCTGTGCACAGGGCCAACAGTAGCACACAGATGCTGGCTGCAAAGCTTTAGGACTTATTACAATAATGGTTTGTGCATGCCTGATGGCCAGATACTGTGACATAACTGTCTAGCTTCCAGGTGTGTATTCTGTTGATTCTGCTGTGAGTGTCTGGTTAGTTGTTTCTGACTAGAAACAAGAAAACCAAACCAGCAGATTTGTGTTGTGCATGAAAAAATGTAGGAGATGGTTTGAAAAAATCTGACTTTTGAGAACAATGTTAAATGTTAATTTGGAGGCAAATAATACATTTAGATTATATATAATCATATCTAGTTCACTAATCATTACAGGCTGCGATAGGTGCTGGTTCTGTAGTATTTTTGTATTTCAATTTCTGTATTTGTGTATTGTGTACTGTATTGTAAATTCAATACTTTATTCTACTTTTTACACTACAATAAAATGTTTTACAATACTTCATTCTACTTTTTCACATATACAGTACACCCAAAGACTTGGTATTCCATGTTTATTGAATCATATATCTATATCATATTATATAATTTGATTTAATATATATATATATATATATATATATATCATGATAATAATTTTCTGTAAAACAATAACTCTGATCAATCAAGCAAATCAAATATCTGACAATACAGGGAAATTAAAGGTGCTGTATGTAAGAATTTGGCACATGTCGTATTTAGACTCAACAAACTGAGGGCAGCATACCACCAGGATTGTTTTAGTTTAACAAATATGTTAACACTGTCAGTAATGTTATACAATTAGCTGCCTTTAGAAAATAAATAGCCAATTAGCACGTGTTTACTTTCCAGTCTTGGAGAAATATTGCTACGGTTAGCATGCTTATTTCAGTGCATATTTCTTTAACACAATGCATAGCCTTTGACAAAATATCAAAACTGTTTTTGCTTCATATTCTGGAGATAATTTTTGTCATTTTTGAATGTTTCAAACTCAGACTTACATATAGCTTCTTTAATTACACGGAAACAAAAAAATATACAGTGTGGCAAAATCCCAAACTGCATATTCTCTCATAATATATATTCAAGTTAAAGGTTCAATTATCACCATATTGTCTTTCTTTACACTCATTCTAGTGAAAAGGTTGATTGTAAATTTACTGCGTCGTCACCTCAGGATGCCCCAACAAAGACAAAGGACAGTCGAGTGGCGATCAGCTGATCCAGTGTCTGACCTGTAAGTAAATTCCTCTGCCCTGCTGAAACTGACACTCAGCAGAGGATGATGATGTAAGCACCTGGTCAGGACATGGAAGATAACATGACAAACATCTATTGATCACCGTAAAGCAGGAAACAGCAACCTCATCTTGTAGGTTACCAGACACCCCTAAACACAACGGCCAAGAACACATTAAATATTTACATTTGATGACTAACAGAAAAAAAGAGAGGCCTCCAGTATGAGGCGAGCGCCGTTAAACATGAGGTAACACATCATCCTGTGATCTATGAAAAGCTTTAAAGTACCATTACAGGAGAATGTTCCTTTAATCTGGCAGCTTACCCCTCAAATCCCAGAGTAAACCCAGTTAAAGGCTGGAGGAAGAAGGCAGTGTAATCCATGCACCGACTGGCTGTTAGTTTGGAGGAAGAAGTCCAGTCTGGTGGCTCTCATCTGGACCCCATCAGGTTGCATTGTCCCCAGGCAGTCAGACTGGCATCCCTGTACCAGGCCTGTTCCTTTATTAAAGCCTCGGCCTCCTCTGACCCAGCACACACAGAGCGGGCCCCAGGGAACGCAGACAGACACACACATGGTTCCCATAGGTCAGTTTGGTTGTTTGTGTGTCGTGCGCTCAACTCCCTCATAGACCACATATGGATTTGAGTTTAAGTGACTCGGAGTGAGGTGCTTTTCATCGTAAAACATCTGCTTAATGATAGTGTTCCAAAAGGGAGGGGGGCTGATATGCTCACAACGAGGCCGAAGCAAAATCAGAGACACATGACATGAATAAGGCGAATTTCCACAGTTCATCTCGCTAATGTGATGCAGTACGTCGAGCAGGGAGAGAACAACAGATTGCATGGCGCTCAGATCCACCTGCTGCAACAAGGATCAGCATTAGGCAAGACCACAACTCAGTTGGATATGGATTCACTGCCACTTGCAAGAGAAATTCAAATAAAAACAACTCTGTTCTTTTTATTTTTAGTCTTAATGGTAAATTTCAGCAATAATCTGACATTTTCATCTAAATAGTTTTGGTTAGTTTATCGACTGATTCAACTTAATCCCAGTGCATGGAAACAAGAAATGTACTTGCTACTTTAAGAGATCCCCTCCACACATGCATTTAGGCCTGCATAAAAATGTAATTAACAAATAAGTGCGGGACATGGTTTATGCAGAAATCGTTATCAGATTAAAATCATTAAAAATGGCACCTATACTTCTTCTCAGAAGTATAGGTGCATTAAAAATGGTGCCAGAATTGGCTTTTAAAATATTTGTATCACAAATCATACTCGTTGACCCTCCTCTTTAAATCGTATTTTCTGAAAATTCAGAAAACAGACCCTTAGAATCAAACTCAGTACGTATATCTTTTTACACAGTGAAGCTCATTTGACTGGATGAGCAAGAAGAGAAACACATTTTGGACTTGAGGGAGACTTTAAACATTTGGGCTCACGCTGCCCTTTATCAGGGAAATAAAATCATGACACACAGGAAGTGATGCATCTTATGCTGGCGGGCAGCAGCAGTTTAAAAAACATCTAACAGCCTGGTTTGCATGAGCAACGATGCCATCATGGCTTTACAGGAAGTAATGTGATGCCCACTTAAGAACATAAAACTTCAACCGAGAGACACAGTTCAGTTCTCTGGAAGATCACCGAATAATGTATGACCTCGAAAGCACACTACTAATCTGACAAAAATAAATGTTTTTAACAACTTTGATAATAAGCAAATACACTTTATTTCTATTATAGCTTCAATAATCAGAATTACTAGGTGCCTCACTGGTGCACTCAAAAAACTTCGATACAAATAAGAATTTCAGAGAAGGGTTGCACATGGTCACATAACTTTTAGAAATGCATAAAAATAAAGAAATTAATAATAAAAAAAAATATAGTACAGGTGAGTTTAGTAAGCAGTTATTATACCAGAAAGGTTTTTTCTTTTAAAGCTGCAGACAGGATTTTACCTTTTGTTTAGTATCAAATTTAACACTGTTCATCAGATGATTGACAGGCATGTGCCACCTCGTTCCTAACTTCCTCCTATGTTTGAACGCAAATGCAAATGGGATAACAAAAATACTGAGATAGAATCAGCACTGTAACCTCCTACTGTAAGAGCGCTTGAAGCTTTTACTAGTTTGGCAGAGACAGTTGTTAAACTCGCTGACATTACACCCTAAAAGGAATAAAAGAAATCTTTCTGCGTGTTTTGCCCCGATTCATTTTTCTTTTTGGCGAGCGGCACTGTGTGAAATCAAATCTTTGCTGACGTGTATAAATTTCCGGTATTAGACTTTTCATTGCCTTTATTATAATTATGTTTTTGTTTTTGAGAATCGCGTAAGAGCCCAGCTAGAGCCCCAGCCTGTAGGGAGGGATCAGAAGCACATTTGTCTGCTCTATTGCCTATTGTTTTGAACTTTGAAATGCAATTCAGGGAGATAGATCTATAAAGATACACTAAATGCTAAAGCTGTGCAGCAGGGAGGGAGATGAGACCATCTCCAGACCCTGCAAATCTCACTTATATTGCGTTTAGACGAAAAAACACTGGCACAGTTACGTTTACAAAGAATTTGCTTCTTGGCTTCTGAAGACATCCTGCAAATCTTGTGAGTCTGTCGGCATCATTGCAGGCCTACATCCCTCTGAGGCACCTACGGAGGACATTACTGTCTTAGTGGAGAGAACACTAAGGACTCAGGGTATGTCTGCAGTTTTAGACTCCGATCTGAGAACTGTACATGTGCCTTCAATTTGAAATCATTTCAAATAGAATCCTGATGTATTAAACCGAGTACAACTCATTGCTCTGAGCTGTCAGTTGAGGACCGTCACGGTATTCTAGCTCATACTGCTGATAGAAATTATAGAGCTTCAGGATATAATCGTCCAGTGAGCAAAGAGTACGCTGAAGTAATGTACATAATGTAATACAAAATGTCCACCTGTCACCAAATATGACATGGGAAATTTGTTGTTTAACATGTAAAAAAAAAACACAGTTTCACATGTGAATTTAATATTTCCAAATGTGACACTGTATTAAGTCAAACTGTGAAAAGAAAAGACTGTAACATCACATGTGAATGGGGAATGTTCACAGGTTTCTCACACATGGATTGAAATTTCCACACCTGGCAATTAAACTTGGCACGTTATCGTTTTGGCTGCTTTAAAATGTGAACCGAAATAAATGTCACATAGATATTAACACTTTCATACATGAATAAAGATCAACCCACATTTAAAAATGTATATTTTCACATTTGTATGTGAATGGCTGTTTTCACGTGAAGATTAGAAATTCCACACGGAGAAAAACAAAACACTGCACATGAAATCACGTGAAACTCGCACTTGCAGATGTGAATTCCATATATATAAAACAAGCGAATGGGCACTCTATCATGCAAACTGAAATTGTTACATTTGAAAAGAATAAGTCGCCTGTGAACTGGACACACAAGTCAACAGATTTTTTCTTTGATGTACGCACGTTCATACGTGATTGCTTTTCACACGCAAATTAGAATTTCCACAAGTTGAAACTAAAGATGGCACATGAAATCACATGAAATGTTTGAGTTCTAGATTTTTATACTTTTTCACATACGATATGTGAACTGTAATTTTCACGTATTTCTTCTGTTAAAAGTAAAAATTAGCTAGAAATTGGACAAATTATTTAAAAGAAAGAGAAATAAAATACAATTACTCAATTATCAAATTAAATTGGTTTAAATGGACATTAATACATTTGGTACCATTGTGTTCAACCATATGGCAGACTGATATAGGTTGAATTATAGGGAAGGGAAACCTGAAGCACAATATAAAGTAGTATCTTTAGAAGGTAAAAACCTTGAATATAGTTAAAGAAATATCCATTCTTATTTGGATTAAATAATTAATAGCCCAAACCATTAAGGTGAGGTGGATACCATTTAAAGTAAATCTAGACAAACCATGACTCCACTGTTATTGCTGCAACAATAATCAATTTAAGTGCGGCTGGCTTCTGGCCCAGCTGTTTCCTCTGCACTGATTCAGGTTATCACAGTGGGAAGAGACACCACAAAGGAAGCGCTGATAAGATTGCTTTGTTTATATCCATAGATAAAGCCATGCCAAGACCAAGAGTTAAGAACAGACCGCCGCTCTGGTCGTAGATCGTTGACAGACATTAAAGCAGGCACTAAAAACTAGGACTTAAGGGAAGGAAAGCAGAGAGCAGGACAGACCCGGACATTAAAGAGACGGAGATCAGGGAGACAGATAAGAGGTTTTCAAAGTGGATTGCTAAAAATGCCACTCTACGGTCCTTGATCATTGTTTACATCTTAATAAGCCTGAAAATGTAACACCGGCATCGAGGTTGCAGCCCTCTTTGCACAGTCCATGTTTGAACTGTCTCGAAACTCAGAAATGCTCCCAACTCCTCGTGTGGAATCAGCGTTGAAAACCAATAAAATCAATAAGAGATAAAGCGTTTATTCGCCTCGTGAGAACGCCGACCATCCCTAATACTTTGCACATTCACAGCACATACTGTACATTGCTGTCTAGTCCGCTAAGACATCGTCCATCCTGTGGCCTGCCTCGCCTTGAGGAGCAAATGATGCATGGTTCACGGAAGACGGTCTCATTGGCCGAGGGCCACTCAGACACCTGAGTCACAGAGGAAGGCGGAGGTCTGGTGAGTGAAACCGGAGAGCTTCATTGCATTACAGCGCTGCGGGAGAGATAACGTACTACGATAAAGAGGGAAAGAGAGAGGCCTTAGCAAGATGGCCGCGATAAGCCTGCATCCAGACTGGAACCGGCAACGGTAACCTGATATGATGAGCGATGGAGAAGGACGGCCACGTGTCAGGATCATCACGTCCTAATGAGGAACAAGTGGGTGCATTTCAATTTGTGTCACTTTTCCCCTTTCGCGCTCAGCCCTACGGGCACGTGTTTGCGCAGGATAACAGAAATGACCGTGACACGCTGCAGCCGTGCACAGAAGAGGCAAGAGCACTCTTTGATTAACCAATAAAGCAATCATCAGCACAATCTGCGGCCGCAGGGACCGATCCAATACCACCAGACTGCCTCTTCCTGCCCTGCCGCATCGGCTCAGATAAACCCTGCTATCACCCACTCTCATATTTGCTTGAATGTAGGCACGCACACACACACACGCACACACACACATAAACACACACACTCACACATGCAGAGCAGTACTTGCTCCCATATGTGAGAGGGGAAGTTGAGTGAGGGAGGGAGGGATCAAATAACTAACAGAGTTACACAGCCACACACAACACACAGTCATTTTCTGTGATCAGGTGAGGAGGTCACACCAGGAATCCTCATATCAAGGAGCGAACAGAGAGGAGGCAGCTCTGACTCAAACCTCAGACGGAGAGAGAGAGAGAGACAGAGAGAGAGAGAAAGACCTCCCCGGACCGTTACCTGCTGTATGAAGGTGGAGTCATTTGGGGGTTGAGAGAGAAAGAGGAGAGAGCGAGGCGAGCGGGGCAACACAAGACAGATGGATTATCTGACATGCGCCTGGACTGACCGACGTTCCTCTTTAAGTCCTGAGTCCTGCTGTTCCTCCTCAGAGGGAGAACTGAAAATGCTTTCCTGCACATGTTGCGTGTAGCAGCTATCGGACAGGTAGATCGTGCAGTGCACCGTTTCTTTTGGAGCTTAAGGAGTTTTTCACATGGAACATTTTCCACTTGGTTATCAGTGAACTTTATATTTTTTGGACTTTTTTTTTCTGTCCTCTCTTGTTTTTTCTTTCAACTGAGCAACTGCCTGGAAATACAAGGGTTTCACTGGAGCGGTCAAGAATAATAGTCAAAATTTCACAAACAATTTAGAAAGAATTGGAAAGCGGAAGGAAAAGAGTGGAAAAAACAGGTTTGTTACTGGAACACACACGCAGTAATTAGTGTACTGGTTTTTTACGTAATCTCGGTTCATCCAGACTTTATATATTTTCCAAAACAGCCTGCAGACTTTCTGATCATCAGCCGAGAACGTTTCCACTGTAGAGAAGTGACCTCAGTGGAATATCAGCGTGAAACACAGGGACCTGTTGAACAGTCAAGAATAATTCAGAAGGAAATCCAACAGTTTCGTACAGGTGCTGAATCATCTGGACTCTACAGCAGGACCGTATCGATCAGTCTGGACTGTGGAGGGCTCCCCTCCCTGCCCTCCCAGCCTCTCCTCGCCCCCAGCAGCATGTCCCAGGCTCTGAGGCTGCCTCTAGTCCTCCACACAGCACACTACCATGATCAGATGGGCTGCTGGAGGGAGTAAGGCTGCCTCTGCCTCGTCCTGCTCCAGGGCTGGGTTAGGGGCTTGTTCTAGTTCTGGGCCCAGCTCCAGACGAAGGTCATCAACACTGCTTCCCTCCCTGACTTTGCCTCTCCTGGTCGCCCTGCTGGTTTTCTCCGTCTCTCTACCCGGGGCGGCTTGCCATCAGCTCCGCAGAGACAGACTGAGGCTCGCCAACCCACGAACTCTCAGGGCTCCACTGAACACTTCTGAGACTGAGCTCGTCTCTAGGCCCAGGGCCACCGGGGGCCCCCTGGGTCGGACTGCAGGGGGACCGCAGGGTAGGCATGTGCGCAGCTACAATCATCTCCAAGGGGACATACGGAGGAGGAAGCTGTTCTCTTTCCAGAAGTTTTTCCTAAGGATCGATAGGAATGGAAAGGTCAATGGAACCAAGAGCAAGGATGACCCCCTCAGTAAGTAACTCCCTAATGTACAGAGGTAGATAAAAGAGCGGGAATCTCTGTGGGTGTGTGTGTGTGGGGGGGCAGCAAAAGCTAGACTCACTTGAGCTCAAACGTGTGAGTCAGTTTGAACCTTTTAAAGTACCGACGTGTGTAAAAACAAGTCTTTTGAGCTCCGACCTTTTTGGATTTTGAGGCATTAATGTTTTACACATAACAAAAAGCAGGTTTAAGACATCAGGTGTTCATTCTTTGAGAGAAAAAATCTTGTCCCACCGCAACCAACACAAATTATTTATATTATATTAAATATAAATTGGATATATAACTTAGTGGAAACATTGAATACGACATTTTTGGGGGGCTGCGAGCCCGCCAATTGGTACTGGTGGTGTGGGTGAAACGGCCCCTGTTCAGAGTCGTCTTTTTTGTTTTAAACCAGACATCCCACTGATATCTCTCCTGTCCAAACACTCAGCACAATGATGGTAGCTCTCAGATGGCTTAAAAAGGAGCAGGGGCAGATAACCCGGCCATTATCAGCCGGTCTTCACAGCCCAGGGTAAACAGCGCTGATAACGAGCACAGGAGAAACAGGGCTTTTGGGGAGGGGGGGAGGACGACGCGGCTGTCAGCCTCATTGATGCTTTCAGGGCTCCGTCGGCCTCTCTCGTGTGTCTCTCTCACTCTCCCACTCAGATTGCCCGCCTGCCAGCCAGCGTCGGGCAAATTACATACCCTCAGTCACAGATCAGACATTTGTTTAAAGCAGTTTGACGTGCTCACTCAGAGAAACACGTCTTTAAAGTGATTACATGTTGTATGTTTCGGCATATCAGTCGGTTAAATGGCATTCTCATTAGTCTCTCCCAGCATTCCCACCGAGCTACGTGTGTGTGCCTATCAGCCAGCGGGCACTCACATGCTCCAGTGGGTGTGTGATCATATAGCAGCCGCCGAGGACACATGTGCTCGCTTATTACCCACACACATACACACACACACACACATACATATACATCCAATCGCTCCCTTTCTCGCATGCTCTTTTTCTCCCTGCAAGTGTATATGGAACCTTTTAATGTTCCTCCTGGGAGAGCTAAACCACACATTCAATCAAAGTGACTTAGGGGGAAATGGCATGTGGAGGCAGAATATCAGGGGAGATGTTTGTTTTGACAAGGTCATGACAGAGGCAACTTTATTTACTGGCCGTATTACACCGTGATGGCTTTACTGCCGCTTTTGTTGGTGGTTTCTTTTAAGTTGTAAAACTGGAGTGGCGTGAGGAAGTCTGACTCGGTTTATCATAACAGTGGTGGTGTGTGAATTCACCCTGGACTTTATGTGTGTTTGGAGGATGATTTACCCCTCTGTCGTTTCTTTTTATTGACCCACAACTCCTCATTTTTCAGGAGCGTGGTGCCTTTTTCAGAAGTCGCTTTGAGTTAGTGCAGATTGCGCATCGGGGGAGAGAGAGAGAGAGAGAGAGAGAGAGAGGTGAAAGGGAGCGCGGGGGGACTCTCTGGAGAGGTGCAAGTTCATGAATGACATGGCTGAACATCATTGTGGCCACATCAAAGCAGTGCGTCTTCAGTATCAATGGTGGTGCCATCAAAAAGCTGTATCCTGAGGGGGTCTAGGGACACTGTGTGTGGATTATGTGCCCTCGTATCAGGTTCTCACGGTAAAGGATACTACACAACAGCAGCTTCAGTCTTTGCTCTGGCCCCTGGGGCTAGACATGATCCCAGGGCTGACGTCCTTTGTAGACCCTCGCAGGTCCCTTGAAGTGACAAAATATCAAGTTTTTTTTTTTCAATGAGTTGAACATGGCTTGCATTTTCCCTGAACCAGAAGACACGCCGCATTCAGATGAACTCGTATCTTTGTCACTCTTTGTCTTAGAGGTGTGTGGGGATGTGGAGGCTTTGGTTTTGGGTGCTGCCTGTGGCCCTCCGAGGACCCGACTCACTGTCTGTTAAAGAGCCAGTATCCAGCCTCCCACAGATTTATGGGGATGCCAGCGCAAAACTGTCCCACATGGCTTTCCAACCCGCTGGGAGCCTGTGCTGAGGTTACAGAGAGGCAGCGAGAAAGGGAGGGAGATTATGTTAAAGTCAGCTAAGTAGCTATCTGCACGGCCTGAGCGTGTAATTAAACCATCTACGATTCACGGCTGAGGTCTCCCAAATTCATCGACGACAGGCAGCTCCGGTCAACCCCGTGAAATATTGCTGAATAACACTCGAGCAAAAGCTGAGAGTTTTAGCTAATCATCCTCGGCTGTGACGGGGTTGAGCCTGTCAGCATCGTGTGTTTGCGTCGGGCCACCAGTTGCGTTTTTCTGTGCTGTAGGGGCCAGGCCATGTGTGTGCGAGACGCTTCTGGACACAGCTCAAGAAATCGTGCACATGTAGTGTATGTGAATGTGTGTGTGCGTAAGTGTGTGTCTTTGTGCACATCCATCTCCTTTAATCAAAGCAGTGACCTTATGCGTGGGGGTAAAAACAGATGGTGCTCTTATGGAGAAAGATATATAGCTTTTCTTGGAGGTGGGGAAGAGGATGGATATCCCTTCTGTGTAAATACACTCACTGTGGTCCTTATCAAGTGTTATTGCTATATATCCTGATTTACGCCTCACTCCGCACCATTTTTCTGCGCGGGAATGGCACCAGTCAAAACCCAGAGTTCTACTTTATCTGCCCTATTGGAGTATTTTGTGCATTCATTTTTAAAAAAAAAGGGGGGGCAAAGAATAACAATACAAGCTGCAAAGCACATGGTTTTTGGCATCCCACTGTGGAAAAACCGCCTTTTAATTCTCACTGGCATTGTGTGCCTCCATTCCACAACCAACGCACCATTTACTGTTGTAACTCCAAACAGAGCGTATCAAATAAGCCACACATTAGGAAAAAGCAACCAGCATGCAAAAGAAAAAAACTGCTGTCTGCCCCACATAAACAGCTGAGGCTGGCGGGTGCTCTTAGGCTACGTTTTTACACGTGTGGTTTGTGAAATGTACCCCACACAAAGCGCCGTTGTCACATTTAGGGCTTAATGTTGTAATCTGGATGAAGATTAATGAAGAGCGTGATTTCTCTTATTGCATTTTCCCCCCAAAAATTAGTGACTCGCCACCAGCACTGAGCAGAGGGAACGGTGAATGAGGTTTTCTAGTTTCACAGCCAGGTCGAGTGTGCAAGTGCACAGTCACCTGCTGCAATATTAACCATGTGTGCGTATGCACGTGCATTAGTGTGTGCGTGCCTGTGTGTGCATATACAACCTGTCTCGCCCCTGCCTCCGGTGGCTGACTTTGATCAGTGATCATTACAGCCTTACTAATCCTCACTCCACCCCCAGTCTCACTGTCATGGCTCCTCTGTCCTCCTCTGTTCTCCTTCCTTTCATCCCTCCCATGTTTACAGAGCAGCCAGAGACTGCCATAGATTGTCTTACATTCTCACTCCATACCCGACACCCGATCCCATACAGAAACCAGCTCCTCTCAGATCTTCAATGGCCGTTGTGTCACAGTCCCCACCACCGCCTTGCCGCTTCAGACCTCACTGCCCCGAGGTGCCACTGTTTGAACTAGAAACTGATACAGTCAAGACCTCACGGACATGGAGAGAGGCCGCTGTATTTTTT
>CAEMYA010000092.1:3858507-3895703 GCA_903131615.1 Diplodus sargus
GAGGGAGCCGATTCTATTTGATATCAAACATCGTGGTGGATAAACATCCATGATAATCAGCGGCAGCGAGTTTGTTAAAGGAAGTTGCCAAGTTGTGTATATGCTGTGATACTCCGATAGAGAAAAAGCCATGAAAGAGAGATAGGGTGTGTTTTGCTGTGAAAACACAAGCAATAAGCATTTGTTGCCGTGAACAACATCCTCACCCCTTTCTGATGCTGCTTTGAGAGTCGCGGCTGACAAACCAGCAGTCATGGAAGAGAATTTCGACCGAGCTCCAGGTGCAGGGAGGACCCGCAATCTTCCAGTGGACCCCGGGCTGGTGGGAAACGCCGGGGCTGGTGACACCAAAACCGCGCTCTTCAACCAAAGGGAACCGCTGAGACAACCGCGAACATTACCGCCTTTTGCCGAGAACAACATTAGCACGGCCAACGATATGGCTGCTGGAGGTGAGGAGCTGTCAGCTAGCTAGCTAGCAATAACTGAGCTAAGTTTGCTAACGGCTAGTTTCAGATTCGTTTTAATGGAAACGTGAAATGACCACCAAGGGCCCAAACGGCGCTTGTCTAATTTTAACAGTGTCCATAACATTTCCTCCGGCACATAGTTACTCTGAGAAGCGGAGGGGGGGCAACGCTATTCGCTGCCATTAGCTAGCTGTCTGCTAAATAACGTTACCATTAATGTAAGCCAACGTTAGCATGTTGCCGTAGCTACATGCACCTGTTGGATTGTTGTTTCATATGAGATAACGCAACATCTAAATAAAGCACCCGCTCAGATGACGCAGAGATGACTAGTTTGGTGCCACAGTTAAGGCTGTCTTACCCAGCCCAGTCTTGACTTTGAGCAGCTATTATTCACTCTTGCAAAACTGTCGCTATGGTGAATTTAGCAGCGCAGAGCAAAGAGGAAGAACGAGTTCCTTCTTCCAAATCTGATTAAGTAACTGGGGTTAAGCAGTAGGTGGTGAGCCAAGTTAGTTCACGGTGTAGCTATGTGTATTAAAACTTATTCTGGGCATCGGCCGTAGTATTGGTTCGAAACTTAGCTCAGTGTCTGGAAGATTTTAAGTCCTTTTGTGATCTTTTTTTTGTAGCATAATAGACTTTTTCAGTGCTGTAACAAAACTTAAGTGTGGTCAAAACCAGAGAAACACAGTCTTGCCAAAATTAGTCAAGTCACTTATGCATTATAGTTTGTGCTACATTATACATTTTACATTATACATTACACATGATTGAGATATTACACAATCTGGATAATCAACAAAATATTCTTGAAAATAAAAAATGCACTGGACTCACTTTAACCTTACATTTTGATTGCATCACAGACAGGACACACATCTTCTTTAATGAAAAACAATCATGAATCTTCAGTAAGTTATCATATATCACGAGTTCTTCCCTCACAAAACCTCGTCTCCCCATTGTTTTTTAATTTGAGTCTGAAGTATTTAGACATGTACGAATTAACTTGTATTTGTGGTGCATTCAGTGTGAAAGTCATTGTGACAGGCTTGGCTAATCCAAAATAAATTGTTGTTATATTATTTTGTGTTGCACTGTGCCTTTTGAACTCAACTAACAGTCGGTATTATTTTTTTGTTATACTCTAAAAGCATTGCAGGACAAGGCGGGGATGTCTGGCATGTGCTGACTATGTCATAGATTTCACGTGCATCAAAAATATGTGGCTGAAAATGGTCCCAAACAAAAGCAAGATGTTCTCCTGTTTGAGTAATGTTTGCTATAAACTACAGTGCCAGCGGCTTTTGGAAATTAGATGATATGTTTTAATGAAAAGTTAAAGAAAAAGAGGATTTGCCCATGCGGAATGAGTTGTGCCACATATAACACAGACTGATAACCTCTTTCTTCCGCCTCTTTCAGATTTAAGGAGACCGAGCAAACCGCAACAAAGTGCAAATGCCAACAGTATGTCTGCCTCTAGAAAGGGTAATGAAGTGGACACCATAGTCAAGTCCTCAAAGCTTTCAGCCAGTGCCCCAGAGTTTGTCCCCTCTGGAATTAACCAGTACGAGGTAAGATTAATTATTTAAATACCTTTATCTCTATATGTTTTGCATGCGCACACCAAAGTGCTTTGGATTTGTGTTTCATGTTTGTATTGTGACTTTTGTACAGGAAAATACTTTTTATGATGACAGCGAAGGCTATTACGGTGAACCCACCCTGGCTGATATGGTCACAGAGTTCCTTGGCCACCTGAGCTCCTCACCAGGGTCCTTTGAGTCGGATATTGAATACATAACTGGCATGTTCAATTCCTGGGTTAATACTGAAGAGTTGTTAAATGAGCTGGTTGAACTGATCTACACACAGGTACGGAGAGTCACATTCACTCCTCATTTTGCTTTTGCATTGATATATATACACATTTAATATACATATATTTGCATGGATCTGACAAAAAACTCAACTGTATAAAGTACCGTGTTGGGTTTTAAGTTTTCTTTTCATTTCAGTCTACAGCTATTCCAAACTTCGCTTACACGGGTGCCAGGCTCTGTAACTACCTGTCCCATCACCTCACTATCAGCCCACAAAGTGGCAACTTTCGTCAGCTGCTCCTGAAGAGGTCATCTATTTCTGTTTTACGGAACTTAATATGTGTTTATATCAGAGGCAGACAAGACTTTGTGACAATATCGTCTGAACTTTTAAACATTCTTTTTTGATTGAATTAGGTTTTTGTGCTACAAACTGAATAACTAGGAGGAATTGATTTTTTTCATAGATGTCGAATCGAGTATGAACAGAGGGAAGTAGCTGTGCGAGGAGACGCAGAGACTCAGAAGAAACTCCACTCCTATGTGCTCTTTCTGGGAGAGCTCTATCTAAACCTGGAGGTAAGAGCTGCTCTTTGAGACAGCATTATTTGTCATTCCTTAATTTGTGTAAATATATTTTTCCTGCAGGTTGTGAACTTATTAGGGCCCAGCATGTTACTTTTTGTGGCACTGAGGCAAAGACGCTGCTGGACGTGTTATCCCTCCATATAGAAACAAACAAAAGTGGTCTGCAGTTGTCCACCTTTGTATTTGCTGTAGATTTCAGATGATGGGCCATCTTTGTAAGTTGGTCTCATCAAAAACCGCTACTTTGCATGCCTTAAACCTTTACGTTGTATCAGTCCGTTAATTTGTGTATATTTATTCCAACCTGTATTTATTTGTTTAGGTAAAGAGTGCAAAAGGACATCCAAATCGAGCAGATATCCTCCTTCAAGCACTGAATGATCTGATGAACAGTCTGTTCAACAATCCTGTGGATGCAAATCTCATCTGCGCCGTCAAACTGCTTAAGGTTTAAAATCTCTATTAGATACATGTACAGATTTTTAGGTAGATCTGTTGTTTATGGAGGAAATAAGCTTGTGTTTTTAATTAACAGCTGACAGGTTCTGTCCTTGATGACGCATGGAAAGAGAGTGGAAAACCCCACATGGAAAAACTAATCCAAAGAATAGAAACTATTCTACTGGATGCCACCTGCAGTAGGTGTGTATATCAATACATTTTCTTTTTTTGTGCAGTTGCTAATCAAGGCTTGTGATTAAGGTTACCTGAAACATGCTTCTGTATCTGAGATGCTGCAAAGACATTCACAGAGATGTCTATCAACATAGCTGCACCTAACAATCTTGTGTTTCTTGGAGGCACTGCTAAAGACAACATAGCATCAGGAATATGTACCAATATTCAAACGTCTGCCTTAAACTTTTCAAAGGCTTGAAATGCCAAGAAGCAGTACAGTTGAGAGTTACACCCTCGGACATGCTCAGGGTGAAACTTTCTGACCGGAGTTGTTCTCTCCTCAGGGATGTTAGACAGATGCTTCTGAAACTAGTGGAGCTGAGATCTAGTGACTGGGGCAGAGTTCGTGCTGCTGCAGCAGCCAGCAACGCCACACCAGACAACGATCCCAACTACTTTATGGTGAGTGTCAACTGCACGACACGCCCCATGTTTCTTGTTGAATTTCTCTTCTTTTTTTTTCTGTAGTTCTGTTTGTCATGGATTTGGGTCTTTTTTCTGTCAGAATGAACCAACGTTCTACACAGAAGATGGCACTCCTTTTACAGCAGCAGACCCAGGTGAGCCTATGAAAACATGTCTGTGATCGATCTTAAGAGGGCAAAGCAGGGTGAGCTCTCTACCACAAACCATGGGTACATGCAAGATCTTTCTCAGGTCTTAAAACCACTTGAGTAATGTTAAGTGGTCTCGGTATAGTTTATGCACAAAACTAAAAGGGCTAGAGAACTATAAAAGTGACAGAAGACTTATTTCTTTATTTTTGTTATTTCTAGCTTATGACATCTGATTGTATTATTACAAGAACTGCATCTGTGTAAGCAAAGGTTTAGATATTTACATTTATGTAAATCGTCTCAACAGTTTAATATGGAGCTTCGCTGTTTTTGATACAAGGCTCAAATTCAAAATCATCCCATTGTTGATACAAACAGACTTGTTTGTGAATCCATTATTGTTGTTGAATGTGATAAAACTAAGTTGCTTGATTTGAATGGCAGTATGCAGTGTTATATTTGTATTAAATAAGCAGGTTGATAGTTTTAAATGGGCATCTTGGCTTGACTCATCATGGTTAGTCTTCTCAGTAAAGTCATTGAATCCATTTTGTAAATGAAAAACTTTCAGCTTCTTTTGTGCTTTTACAGATTATGCTGAGAAATACCAAGAGATCCTGGACAGGCAGGACTATTTCAGTGACGCTGATGGAGAAAATGGAAATGAGTTGTAAGTATCTATCACAGTGTCAATGGTCATACACACCTTTCTTTTAGGCCACAGATGAAAAACAGTCATCACTTGTTGAGCTGTTGTTTCTTTACATTGGTTGTATAGAAGGCAACTACAATGTCTGTCCCATCACATTAGTTGGATTAGTCATTTCAACAGCTCCATGTGCTTCGTACATTTAGTGGTCGACAAGAGCATCAGCAGAAATGAATGGAATACATCCCATTTATTTTATATATAGACGTTCTATTGACAGACTGATGTCACTGATTATCCCAATGGTTTTATTTAGATTCAAATCCGTCAAAGATCAGCAGTACCACCGTGCTGGCACATCTTCGATCATGTGACTGCACGGCGCCTTCACACAGATCACATGACCACAGCCGACGTGTGGGCCCCTGAGCTTAGCAAATGTGTTTGACTGGCCCACAATGCAACAGGGTCAACCATGGCCTCAGATTCGGTGTAGTCAGCAGTTGGGTGTGAAAGAGGGCTTAGCTCGCTCCTGTTCTCTCTCTCTGAAAAGTGTGTGTGTGTGTGTGTGTGTGTGTGTGTGTGTGTGTGTGTGTGTGTGTGTGTGTGTGTGTGTGTGTGAGCTTGTGTGTATCATGTAAATGTCAGTTACACACACTCATTGTAAGTTATTATTATTTATGATATTAGTTCCATAAACTGTTTAAACATCAGAAACACGTTTGTCTCAATGACTCGTCTTATTGTGTTCACAGATACGACGACTCTGAAGATGAGATGGAGCCTGAGATGGAGGAAGCTTTTGAGCATTTTTGTCGAGAATCAGAGAGGAAACGACAACAATGACGTGAGAGCGAGAACCTGTGAGACTCAACAGGCACATACTGTACTTTTCCCACTCAACTTGCTGGAATGTTGAAAAGCAAAGAAACTAGCATCAGATAGGTTCAAAAGTTTATTTTACTGCAAACAAGCATTTTAACAAAAAGAGCTGTTCATAGTTGCACTTCTGACACTTTTTTCAGTCAGGGTTGATTTAGAAAACGGGGACAATCAGCTGGATAATTGTTTGAAGTATTGAGATGTTTTTGGATTCGGGAGTTCTCTGTTTTCTTGTTTTGAGTTCTTTCAGAAACTTCTCTCCTTTACGCTTAAACTAAATGCCAAGAGGGAAATGGTGTGCTGTGAATTTTTCTTTAGAGTTCTTTTCTGAAGACAGATACATTTCATCAACTGTGTGCATAACTTCTTACATAATAATTGATCCCCCATGCATAAAGTGCAGGCCAGAAATCTAAAGTAGGTTATCAGAGATGCACAATCATCACGTAAAAAATGCACTGAAGATGGGTGAGGTAGTTGCTTTACTACATACCTATATACAGCCTGTATCTTCATTGTTGTGAACTTGTGTCTCTTGTCAGGATGCCAATATTAAACACTATATTCTCCTGCAGTGAAGCTCCAAGTGGTCAGGAACTCTGAAAAGCCGTGCAGCGGGAAACTGGAAGTGTAGATACTGAAACTTTTTCTTTCTTTTTTTTAAACCTTATGTGGGTAAAGTCAACATTTTAATTTTTAAGTCAAATGATTCGAAATTCTGAGAACACGGTGAACCTGAATACGTTTTATTTCCTGAATGTAGCTTCAAATATCAACACAGTTTGCAGCGGTCGGGTCGACACAACTCAACTGCAGAGAGGATTCATCCTTATCCAAGACTAAAAGACTGTTTATCGAGAATTCCTGGAACCCATAAAAAAGGAATGTTGTTTTATAGTTTGTAAATATTATTTATGGTATTGTTTGCCTGCAATAAATTCTTTATAATGTGAGATTTGATTTGCTTGATTTGTGCCTGAGCCTTTTTGAAGAGCCATGAGACATAATCTGTTTTTTTGGTGCTTCCACACTAATGTTTGTCTCCAGAGATTTGATTGTGAGTTACCAGTTTATTGAGTACACAAAAACAACATAGTGCATTTTTATTGCAGTCATCCAGAGTTTTGTTTACAATATGAACTGTATGTTTTTACGCTATGAGTGGTGTCAATGAAATATAACCGTAAACTGCCGAATCAAAAACCCAATTTACTGTTTACTCAGTTTAATGTTATTTAACATTTTGTCACAAAATCAAAGTAAGATCACAGATACTATCTTTCTGCAAATTGAAGAAGTCCCTGGGTTCTTCACACAAAAAAAGTGCATAATTTATCAATCAAAGCGAAACAATATAACAGGCCCCAGTTTCGTAATTTGTGATAGTTTGTTTGAAAGTGACCTTTCCTGCTCTCCCTGTGGAATAAAGACAGAACCTGTCCCAAAGTAGAAACAAGTCATTTTGAACAAACTCTGCCATCTTGTGGTGACTTTGTGTCCATTCAACACTTTGCTGCTCATGTTGTATTCATTTGATGCTGATTGTTCAACTTTGTCAGTCAGATGAGATAATTTACAAAAGATTTGTGCAGAGATACTCTAGTTTACTGATATACAGTTAACTGTTAATGGAAAGAGAACACATATCTCTCCCAGCTGACCCCTTTTTATGTAATCCTATAGAGAATGCGGTCAGACATTTATTGTTTGGACACACATCTTTTCAGTCTAATCATCCAATACTCTGCAGTCAGAGATATTTTTAATGAGGCAGAGAGGTCTTGACTTAGATTCATGGTAATTTTAGAGGATATAGTTTGTTACATTGTTGGATGAATTGTTCTTAATTGGTTGTAACTACACCATTTATAACTGAAATCTTTTTCTTAATTACATATGCTGTCTTGGTTTTACACTTACTGTACCAAAGTTTGCAGCCTTTCAGCTATATGAGCATGTCCTGTATAGTGAGTAAACACTGGTGGTGTTTAAATGAAGTTTTAACTTTAAGGTTTTTAGTGTTTTAGGATGTATTTAACCAAGCAAAGAATCCAACATACAGAATACAATTACTGTTGTGCTGGTTATGTTATACAGATTCCTGCAAATCAACAGGCACGCTATATTTGAGCTTTTGCTGCCACCTGGTGACCAAGTTGAGTAATGTTATAAAAGTCAGTCCTTGCCAAGACACCACTGACTTATCAAAGGGTTATTGGTACTTAAGTAACTTTTGATATGAAATTCTTCCTATTTTATCTTCAGTAAAAGTCTGACTTAAGGACTTTGAATGGAGATTTCAAAGATGAAGACTGAAGCAGCACCATTCTATAACAAAACAGTGTTGTGTTAAGTGTTAAATATAACAACATTCAGTTTTTCACCACATCCTCATATGTTTCATATCTTTTTTTCCCCTTGGCTCATGCAGGAACTTTTTACCCACAAAGAAAAGATAGTGCAGTAACGTGTTTGCTGCCATGTCAGAAATTTGTCGTGTGTTCAGAGCGGCTTTGAGAATTCTTAGCGGTCGTCTGAGCTGAGAAGAAAATGACAAACAGTCATACAATAACATTCCCTTAACCTCACTGACACACCACAGCTATTTTTCCTGCCGCCATTAAAGAAAAGATCTTTTGTGCTTTGTAACTCTCAGCACCAATGTTGAAATTACAAAGACTTATAAAGAAATTGCTCTCTGATCTCCTGACACGGTCAACATTTCTTTTAAGTCCGTCAGGGGTACAATATCCTGAGGCATCCTGGTGCCTTCAAACCCACAACAACCCGGCCTCCAGCCCTGCTCAAGGCCTTTGTTCTGTGTCACACGCCGGGTGTCAAAAAGAAAACTCATTTGAAGCTAGGTAGCAAACTTAAATGTGGTCGTCCCATTATTATTTTAAATGTAAGATATCAAGTTTTTAGCTCACAGTGTAAATGCTGAGTACAATGCCTCGCAGTGAGTTCAAGTAAATTGTTAACATCTGCCATCTGCCTTTTGTTACTACTGTAGATGAAGGACCGTTCTCCCACAAGTCTGTCTCCAATTTATTGCCAGCAAGCAGCTATGGCACTTATCTAAACCCAGGAAAGATCAGAGCGTGTTGTTCTGCTGTAGATGTTGTACAGGGTTCGGTCAGATTACTTTTACTAATCTGGCTACTTTTCATTTGATTACTTCTGGGTTTCTTTAAAATCGGCATTCAAGTAAACATCAGAAATATTGTGCCTCCGAGCAAATACAATTTATTTAGCATATTTAGCATGTAACGTTGGTCAAAAGCACTTTTCTATTCTTACCAGCCACTGAAAGTGCTACCATGCAAAGCACCACTACACACTGATGCAACGTGGGCTTTATATCACCCCCAAGGACCCTTTTGACAGTAGACAGCAGTGGCTGCGAATCGAACTACAACCCTCCAATTGATGGACAACAGCTCTCCACCCAAATCTGGTCACATAAAAACAGTACTGGCACAAACTCCAGGTGATCTGTGTGTGCTCTTCAGCGCAGGGAGGTTGTTTGTGTACGCTTGTGGCACAAGCGGAGCACTTACTAATAGTGTTCATCTTCCATTTTTAATATAAAGAAAAAGAAATAACCACATACATTTTACACGTTGATTAAAGCGTCTTTACATGTCTTGGGGAGCCTTACTGCATATAAAAACAAGTAGTATATAAATGTGCCTACATTACCCATAATCCAATTTAGGCAAGTGACATCACTGGACGCAATTTATCAGATTACATGCAGCTTCCTTTGGAGCCACAAAATGCTTCATACTGCTTTTTACACATATGTAGTAGTACTCTTACATATAAATGCATTATAATGTGTCAACTTCCTCTGATATACAAGATCCTCTTCAGCAAGTTAATATTCATAAAAATAGTTTCATAATTTGAAAGTTTAAGTGTTTTTAAAGACAATCAAAAACATGATCAAGTTATCACTGACTGTGTAAATATAATTTGATTACACAAAATGTCTTCAAATGTAATGTGGGGTTGATTATTGTGACTTTTTTTGTAATCTGATTACATGATCCTGATATCCATACATGGCTTTTGCTTTTTATTCACTTGTCTGAACAGAAAATGATGTTTGTTAGTGTGTGAGTGTGTTTCGAATGAGCGCGTCATCCTTAAGGATGTCGAGGAAGCACATTGCACACTGCTGATATCTTTATCTGCAAACCGCCGGCTGCCAGCTAAACTCCTCCACCGCCTTGCTCACATTTACAAATAAACTGCATTCTTCGCCATCTGCGCTTCCTTTGAGCATCGTTGGAAAAAGCACTTGCACAGATCTAACAAAAGGAAAAATAATCTTGGGTCATGTGACAGGACAGTAACTTCACCCGCAAGTCACATTACCAGTGTGTCTGTCTGTCTGTGTGCAGTCATTGACTCGTGAGCCCCTCTGAGCCGGCTGGATGTGACTGTCTGGCTCACAATGCAACAGGGAAAACCAGGGCCTTACATTCCCATTGGTCAGCAGATGGGTGTGAAAGAGGGATTAGCTTCGTGCTACAGTCCTCTCACCCAGAGCACTGTGTGCAAGTTTCTGTATCTGTATTCATGTCCCTGCATATATTACATACAGAATGTGGTTTTTAAAACATAGGATTTCGTTCCGAAAGCACGAAGAGCCACATTTTTCTTCGAAGCATTTTTGTCTGAAAGCTGGAGAGACTCTGAATCCAAGTTTCTTTTTTTATAATGTTCACAAATTATTCTGTGTACTGGGAGGACTGAAGGACTGTTTGCGAATAGTTCCCTTAAATCAGAGAGGATTTTCAGACCTGGTATCAACATGCATCTCTGGGGTGATCAGATCTATGTATGGGTGTAAACAGACCCCAAGACGAATTGTCTGAAATGCGTTTTACGTCCCAGCATATAGAAGTTTAGCATTTACACTAAAATTTATGAGAGGACAACATTTTATTGAAAAATGTTAATAAATATGCCAAATTTTACAAATACGGTAAACAGTACAGAGTGTAGGTGACTGCTTTGACGCCTGTGGAGAAAGTCCCCAGACTCCCTTAAAGAAATCGCTCAATTTTGTTTGTTGTAGAGTAATGAGCAACTTTATAAACATTTGAAATGTTGTCTACACCAATTTTTGTAACTATTTGGACCTCCGTGTTAATTCGGCAAATGTCATACATGAAGAAATGTCTTTATTTTTGTAAAACCGTTGAATCTTTTTGTCCAAGCGATGCACATTAGGGATTTATCTACATATAGAGTGGGGTAGTGAGTTTTGCGGAAAAATTTTGATATGGTAGTTTGATATATATGTAATTTCTGTCTACATTGGCCATATTGTTTGTTGTGAAGGTGAACAGCTTATCTGAAATGATCTGAATAACACTGGAAAGTGAAGTGGAGAGTGGAGACATAAACATGAATATCAGTAAAATAAAAGAAAGAACGCCATCGTCCTGCAATGAACAACACCTTTCTGAATCTCTTGTTTTGACAGGATCAGAGAGCTGGTGAGACTCATCTAAGTGGAGTTAAACACTATTTCTCCAGCCGAAAGTAGTTCCAAGGAAAACTGCTTGCATACCTTAACTACTAGTATGGCAAGAGGCCAACAGGAGCAAGTGAGAAATACCCTTTTTCAAATAGTGACAATAGCTTGTCCTGTGATTATACGTTTCATGCACCCATGCCAACTTCAAATGAATCATGATCCTCCTCAGGGGGGGATTTTTAATGACATGCCCGCACTGTTCCATTATGTCGGGGCCTGACAGGAAAATAGACCACAGGCCTCGCTATTCCAAGATCCTTCCTTAGATTGTTCAACATGCTTTTACAGAGAGAGCTGCCAAAAGCCCTCCGGACTGTTCTCAGAGACATAACGTATACAAATGTTAAAGGGGATTTAACAGATGACGTGTGTTTGTGTTGTTACCTTTTTTTGTGAGAGGTGAATGACTCTGCTTCTTAAAGCAAGCAACACAAATGACTGACCTTTTCCAGGAACCGCTCCGAGTCACTACCACACAAATGCTCAGTCCTGCTCGTTTTGATTTTCCCAAGGTGATACGGCTCACCACATGAATCATGAGTGCCCAAAAAGAGGAGTGAGCGGAGGGGGGGGTCATCTGCTGAATAAAGGTTGGACATTGTTTCTGCCCGGGCCTAATGAAACAACCTTTTACTGACTCACACAACTGAGGGGTCATGGGTGTGTGCTCATTGTCATTGAGCAACATCAGCCAATAGGTAAATCAGTTACAGTTGCATCAAGACTCGGAGAGTGTTCGCTTCACACTCTCTCTTTGCACTCAATAGCAAAGTTTGCTGGCTGATTTTGAAGACCAGAACGAGAGCCTTTAATTAATTTCTGTGGTCATTTAATATGAAAGACTGAAGTTTGGCAACTTGCTGTAGAGGATCCGCCTACGTTCATAAATGTGATTTAAGGTTTGACATGAGCCAGCTTACTTGGGTGGGGTGGAGACAGCTAATGATTTTCAACTCATCTTCATTTTATTAGTTAGTTTATACGTTTATTGGTCTTAGCAGGCCGGCAACACAGAGGCACCAAAGCCGACTGTCTATAGACAAGAGAGAGGGCAGGGTACGTTTTAAGTCCGGTCTTTCAGTCTTTGCTGTTCCACTCAACTCTGACTGTTCGACAAACTCTGCCTGTCCAGGTAAAGGGCAGGTAGCTAGACTGTAATTAGTAAGTATGCACATGTTCTGACAGCAGCCTTCTTCAGAAGCCAAATAGCTTAATTATACCCACCAGTGTCGTCCAGTGAAAGTGGCTAAAGAGGTGCTTTGTTGATTGCAGTAAAGAGAGGTGAAGTCCCCCAACCCTCCTGTGTGCCCACTAGGACCTATCTTGGGAAAAAAAATGTGTGTAGTAGTCAGTGGAGAGAGACAAATACATTTTAAAACCTATTTGAATTGTGCCATGAAGTAAACACATGATGTCTGTCGATATAAAGATTACTTTACGAGTGAAGAAAGTCTCGGTTTGTGGTAAAGATAGTCAAGTATCATAGCAACAACATCGTCTCTCTCTCAATACACGTCACCAACACCAACATGGCTGATAATCACTTTAAGCTGGACATCTCGAAAGCTGCAGTTATCTGAAAGGAGAGTTAGTATGTTCTGTGAGCCAGCTGACATACATTAGCGACTCTCCGCAGCTTCGTTCATGGGTTTTGGAGGGACTGTTGGGCGTTTAGTCTTTCTCACAGTCTTATACTTAATTGATTATATGACAAACTGCAACTTCCTCAAGCTGAAAACGTGTATTTTGAATTGACAGAGATGAAGTGTGCCACTCGGGCGCAGTTTAAACAGGATCGAATGTTATTTGTCACTTGCCGTCAACTACATTAATATCCCACCTTTAACTCTGGAACGATGTATCCTACATTTCCCATAATGCAACCAATACAAATCCTCAGAGTCTCCCTGGCCGGAAAGCGCCCACATCTTACAAAATTCCACAACCCCCGGTTCACAATGCAGGCTTTCTGTCCACTAAAGATCTGCAGCTTAGATGATGTCATCAGGGTTATTTTCTGGGACTTCCTCCAGAGCCACAGCAGACATTATTCAACAGTGTTCAGAGGCTGACTCGTACTCCCAGTGACCACTAAACTGATGTTTTTGTTGCACAATTTCAGCAGAAGTATCCTTTCATGATGATAATGATGGTGGCAACGAAATAGTAACGTACGGTAACTGTTGAGTTATTTGCTCACAAAACAGTTTGACATCAGGAGGATGTGATCAGCTGTCCTGGTATGAAGCAACACGCTCCATCCACCAAATCACTTTGGAAAGAAACCACTCGTTGGAGAATTCATTGAGACTTGATCCGATGGGGGCTCTTACATCACGGTTTTCCAATAATGGAACCTCTGGTGTTTCTTGTCACAGATGTCTAATGATAGACTTTGCATTGTTTGGGCTTCACTTTAAATTTATAGGTTCTAGATATTCTGAATATCTTGAGACATTCTTTGTCTGAACCATAACTCTCTCTCTCTCTCTCTCTCTCTCTCTCTCTCTCTGTCCTTGGATGTTGTAACTAAATGAATTGCAGGGATGATGAGTCAAGTGTCAAACTGTGAACTCTTAACTGATGATGTTCATTTTATTTATTTCATCTGACCTCTGGTGATTTGTGTGTTTGTCCGCTCATGATGTGGCTTTGGAGCGGATTAAAAAGACATTTAAATGAGTTCTGGGTGGGTGTGGACATTTTTTTTTCATGTTGTATTTGCTTCGTGACTTCAATTACCACTCAAGCCGTTAAATTACTTTAAACTTGAGATGTCATACATCAGTCTCAGGCTCTCTCTCTCTCTTTTTTTTCTTCCTCCGCGTCTTGTTATGGCTGACTGCGGCTGATTCATAACTGGTGATTTTGTAGCCCAGTCAGACTTTTCTTACAGACTTCACTTCACGCCCTCTGATAGCACTTTGGGTCAAAGTTTGCATGGGCAGGTGAGAGAGGGAGAGCACAAGCCCTTATTTAGGAGCTCTATCCGGCGCGTCACCGGCTGGCTCCCTGCGCGCAGCGGAGCCTCACACTTTGACAAGTGCTTCGTTCCATCACAAATGGAATAAAGACGACGATGGAGTTCTTCCGGGGGTACATCTTCTTCTTTATAGCAGTCATCGGTAAGTCCCGAACTCGTTTTTTTTGTTCACTTTGAAACTTTTATTTCACATCACCCAAAGAGTTAAAAAGAAAACATTCAAAACAATTCTCGCCGGTTTCATAACTGTGGAGTCGGAACAGTTCAGCCCTGTGAGTTGCTCGTCCCGGCTCTGAATGCGATTGTAAACTTGTTTTTTTTACACTTTAAACAGACGTGAAGGGCAGCAGAGGGTTTGCACGCTCACCATGCAGTCTGTTTTACTGATTCGATCTGCCTGGAAGTGCTTTTTGTTTTGTGTTTCCCTTCACTTCATCCTGCAGCGTTTTCCCACTGCGTTCTGCTCCTGAATGCAGGATCCACAGCAAACACACATGGATAAGAAAAAAAGAAAAGAAAAAAAGAAATAAAGAGCATATTCGTTCTATCACAAGTCATCATTTGTGTTTATTGATGTCTGCTCTGTAACCCGTGGAAGCCTCCCGAGCAGAAGACACTTTTAACTACTCCCCATTTTGTGAACTGAGAGGAACCATGGATGTGTTATGGGCTTTGCAGAGAGCACCTAAGAGAGGAGGCAAAGTGCCACTCAGTGCTGCAGGTAAACAGGCGTGGCACAGGAGCCTGTGAAGGTCTCTCGAGTCCAGAACCAATCCAGTCCCACATTCCTCCTGCCTGCCGACTGAGTGGAAGGCAGGCTGATAGCTGAGCTCTGCCTGTACGGGCTTGTGGCTCTGTGTCTGCAACAGGAGTCGCTGTACACAGGCAGATTCCATGTCCCGAGGGGGCTCAGAGGGCTGTGTTTGAAGGTGGATTGTGATTATGGAGAAACACTGGCAAGCGTCTGTTAACGCAATCCTCGACACTTCACGGAAAGCGTCACGACACACAAAGGTGTGTCGTGAAGCTTTTTCAGTGGGGTGCCTTCTACTCATGTCATGAGTCAAGCCTGATGTGTTTTTTTTTTTAAAAGTCAGTGATTCAGCCACAAAAAACACCCACTCCGCTCAAAGGAGGAAGTGAGGATGTCTGACACTGTTGCTAAAGATGACAATTAAGTCTGCAGCTGTAAGACACACAAGTGTGTTGTTCAGTTGTGTTTATAGTAGTGGCGGCTTCTTTGATAGTCACAAGAGTTTTATGATGTCATAAACTATCCCGTGTCACTGTCACTGTCATGCACCCTCATCTGTCTCCTCCACCAGCTGACACAGTCTGGCGCTCACAGTCCTTCAACGTCGGCACTGCGGGTGCCAAGATCTTCAGCGGACCAGCGGCGGAAGAGTTTGGCTACACGGTCCAACAAACGACAAACCACGAAGGCAAATGGTATGAGCTCAAGTTGTGGATCAATGATTTACTTCAAGGAAAGAAAATGGCTTTCTCAGCCAGTGTGAGTGTCGAATCAATAATGTTCAACACTGGCCAGTCCCAAGTGGATACCAGTGAGTCATTTATTTCGTGAACGGTTCTTTGCAATTTCTTCGACATACAGTAGAGAGTAGATGCAGAGAGCGATGGAAGTATCCATTTTGCAAATGAAGGCCTGATGCCGTAAAGCGGTGCACCTTGTTATCAGTAATCTCTAGGTATTCAGTGGCAGGTAAACAACTCACCGCGCTGTTATGCCAACGCCACACAAGCCTGAACCGTTGGCATGAGACATCGTGATACAATTTCACTTCATTTGTGGACAGTTCAGCTGTATTATTTTCAAACCAGACTGAAAGATCTGAGCAGCCTCCAGATGGATTGTTATGAAATCCCCAGACTTTTTCCTCGAGTCCCACCACCAGTTTGACGCTTGTGGGTTTTTTTTTTTTTACTGAGATGTAAATGTGTTAGCACACAGACGTTAACATTTACAAGTCAGAGCACCAATGTGCCAAAGTACAGAGACACCGAGATGCTAGCATGGCTGTAGACTCTAAAGGCTGTGTTCGGACAGTTCAAGTGGCCCAAATCTGTGACCGGGATCAAGACATCTGAGTCCGATCTTAATTCTGATTTGGACCACTTTTTAGGTCTGACTTTTACTCCACTCACTCACTTGAACTGAGTGTCTTGCCCCAAGAGCTTTGTGGAGAGGCACTGACAGGTGGAGTTCAGGTACTATTCATACATCATGAAGATGAGGGATGAAATAGTTTTTGTGAAGGTGTTCACATCACCTGAAACTGATTACGCTGACTTCAGTGGCGGATGACATGCATTGGCCAAATTTAAAGCGCTTAGAATGGCACACAGTCGAGGGCTCAACTCCGGCAAAGCCCAGCAGTCTCCTTAAATTCAATCAGGTACAATTCAGTATCAAATAAAACATATTTAAATCCGCTAGAGCCAAATTCATAGATGCCAGCAACCTAAGGGTGCTTGTTCACGATCCATTCATTATATCCTGAGAAAATGAACGCTGCAATAACTCAACATCAACTTAATCTAATTAAGTTGATGTTGAGTTATTACGTCGTCCTGCAGCGTCATAGGAACTGTTTTCTTAAAACCCCCTCGGTGCTTGCACAAACAGTCCCGCCATGTTTAAAGCCGCTGACACTGGCCCCACTCATTCGTATCAGTTAGTCAAACATTAACTGACCGTCTCAGTGATATCGTCTGGATATCCTGCGCTCTGAGTCACAGTCTCTTGAAGGAACTCACTGTCTGAAGGAGTGTCCCGTTTGCGCAACTTTGTGAAGTGCGCCGTATCCGATAGCGGTCTCTGACTGTGATGTATATTCCACATGAGTGTCCGTGGGAAAACAGCAGTGATTCATCCTGTTTCCTGTCCTCTCATGTCTAATGAGGAATGATGCCTCCCACTCATTGGACACTGGTCACCCTCGGAGTCTCTACTAAGATTTATTTTCTGATATCCGGATTTGAGAAATGTCCCAATGTTTTAACAGCTTCAGCAGCGGGCGGCGTCTGGATGTTGTGACTGATGTGGGGAAAAAAGGGTTTGTAGTGGATAATTATCTGTGAAAACTTGTAGAATGTTGCTGTTTCATGAGACGTTAGAAGAATGACATGTCTCGCTTGTTGGAGCTCGCTCAGAGAAAGACAACACGAGCTCACTGCCACACCGATGAGGACTGATATTCATGTATATTAAGTGTTGTTTTTGTTTTTGAGGTTGCAGCAATGAGGTTTGGTTCCGTTTCATTTGACACGCACTTAAAGTAGCAAAATAACTTGAGTTTTTCCTTGTTACAGATATTCTGAAGCCACTTTTCGGCATCACGTAAATTATGATGAGTCTTATTAAAGTAATGTATGTATGTATGTTGCAGCTGGTCATGCGCTGTACACAGAAACATTCAGAGGTACGGCTCATGTTTATGAGAGGGTGGAAGAGATGAATATTGTTGTCCTCCACAGGCTCCTGGTTGGTGCTCCGTGGAGTGGTTTCAGTCGAAACAGGAAGGGGGATGTTTACAAGTGTCCAGTCTCTGGGTCCAGAATCAGCTGCGACAAGCTCAGTCTGCAAGGTGAGGTTTGGTGATTTATCGTTCAACTTTGACCTCTCTGCCAAACACTGGTCGTGTACTTAAAATGCCTGAACAGACGCTGAAGAGATGCGTGTCACCTTAAACTATCCAGACATTTGGATTTCTGTCTGTTTTAAAAATGTGAAAAACAGTAACACGTGACAGTTGATTACAGAGAAGCTTTTTATTTATTCACTTCCACAGATTCTCTTAGTATTCCAGATGTTAAAAACGTCAACATAAACATGTCCCTGGGTTTGACTCTGACCCGGATGCCCGCGGCCACGCAGCCTGGTTTGATGGTACGTGTGTGTGTTTTTTTGTCTGCTTTTAAAACTGTGCAGATTTCTTATGAATCAATTTTGTGTGTTTGTGCTTTTATGGGATATTCATTCCTTTGATGCTTAATTAGCAGCCTCGAGGTGCTGTCAGATATTTTCTAAGCACAGCAGAAGATAAACATACTCAGACAACACAGCAATGTGCCGAGTCAGAATTTCCACCGAAATGTACATGTAAATGCTATTTTTAAGAGAAAAGGAAGGAAATGTGTCAGTGGCCGAGGTAAGTTGCTTGCTCTCGGTAGGAAGTAGTGCCAGTCCTCTGTGCTACCCACCACTGCACAAAAACGTTTGTTGCACTTTTCATTTTCCACCAAAACGTTTCCGTAATGAGTTACACTGAATTTACAGTTTAATTTGCTGGTGAACTCAGACATCAGAGCTTTTAAAAAGGCAGTGACAGAAATTTCATTCTGTCTTTTTCTTACACATATAGATGTGTGGTCCTCTTTGGGGACAGCAGTGTGGCAATCAGGACTTCTACCCAGGAATATGTGCCAAACTGAACCCCCTCTTCCAGCCTCAACCTGCTTTCTCTCCTGCCGTCCAGAGTAAGATCTGTGTCCGCCGATATTTTGATACAAACAAGTTTGCTGACATTTTTTTTGTTGGCTGCATTGAAGCTAGCACATGAATATAAATGAAAATGTTCAGAGATGTGACTTCGCTGCTGTTAAAACATCTGCTGTCATGACTTTTCCAGCATGCGGAGGACCTATGGACATAGTGGTCGTTTTGGACGGCTCCAACAGCATTTATCCGTGGCCTCCGATGACCCATTTCCTGCAGAAGCTGATACCTGCGCTTGACATCGGGCCCCAAAGCACGCAGGTGACGGCACGCTTCATCAGCCAAGAGTCGGAAATCAAAGCAGCGAAAAAAGCAGCGGATAACACTTTCTGTCTTGACGTCGTCACTGACGGCTTTCTGTGCTTTCATCATGCCAGGTCAGCGTCATTCAGTATGCAGTTAATCCCAAGTTTGAATTCAAACTGAACGAGTATCAAACCAAAGATGCGATGATTGCTGCAGCCTCCAGTATTACACAGATGTACGGTAGCTCTACCAACACCTTCGAGGCGATCCGATTTGCCAGGTAGGTGTTGTCTTTTACGCGCATGTATGTGTTTGTCTGATTGCTTTGGTTTCTTCTTTCTCATAATTTGTATGTTTGAATGATTGTTTTAACATCTGTCAATACACTTCCATTGTGTCTGCTGTCTTCAGTCAGTGGGGTTTCCATGATAAAAACGGTGGTCGGCCAAAAGCTGCCAAGGTGATGGTTGTCGTCACTGATGGGGAGTCTCACGACGAGGCTCTCTGGGATTCAGTCATTCCGGAGTGCGAGGCAAAAGGCATCACCCGCTTCGGTATAGCTGTAAGTGATGATCCCCACTTTACTCTCACCCTGTCAGACAGTAATGGTACAATAATGAAAGTGTGGTGAAGTAATGTGTAGTTGTAGTGTTTGTTCTGAGATGGAACCAGAAATATAGCTGTAGTTTGTGAATTTTAAAGGCTTCAAACTACTTCAAAATCTATATTGTATTCCTCTTTGCAGTCCTGAATTTGTGGTGTTGTCCTTTTCTTCTGCAGGTCCTGGGTTATTACATCAGAAACAACATCGACACAGAGAACCTGATCAAAGAGATCAAATCCATCGCCAGTTCGCCCACAGAGAAGTACTTCTTCAACGTGTCGGAGGAGGCGGCCCTCTCCACCATCGCTGGAACACTGGGGAGCCGCATCTTCAACATAGAGGGTGAGTATTTTTGTTGGTACGCTGGTACTGCCTGAAACTGATCCAGGCGCGCCCAAGCGTGTCTGATTCCAAGAGAGATCATCAGAAAATCTTGCGCTTTGTCTTGATTCTGGATCTGCACCTCTGTTTTCGATTCTGGCGGTTATGTAATGCTCTGCTAATCCACAAGGAACTGGCAAAGGGGGCGATAACTTCAAGATGGAGATGTCCCAGGTGGGATTCAGCGCTCACTACTCCAGCCAACAGGTACGGAGTGCTACCCAGCTCACATGGTCACTTTTAACACTGAAATGTTAAAAAAATGGACATATTTCTCTCCTAGTTTAGCGTTTTAACACTCCAGCACCTCAGCTAAGTTTGATTACGGGGGTGTTTTTTGTCCTTGTGTCCTTTTTCCTAAAATCAACACTCAGATGTGAACCACTTTACGAGATTGTTGCTCTCCTCCCGATGTAAAGTCTACTTCACAGTATAATTACCTCGATGTCTGGGAGTGCAGTCATATGTGCGCAGTGTGAACACAGGAAGTGGCTGACCACTCAGTGCTGTGTCACAAACTGACAAACAATTTCAAACACCAGAGTTTGTCTGTGGTTGTGGGAGGATGTTCTTGATCTTCTAAAAATCTGTTAAGTTGTGACAGCAGCAATAATCTTGTCTGGCGTACGGGGCTAGCAGGTACAGGCTAAACTGTATTCTTCGCTGCCTGCTTTGCATATTTGGCCATGGCAGTGTTGATGAATAAGTACAAAAGTTCATCCATCTCTTGCATTTCTTCGTGAGACTATCAATTTTCTGCTATTGTTACTTTACAGTCTGTCACACATTGAACAGATATTGTTGGTTGTGCGTGCTCCGCCACTCACTTCTGGTGATCATAGTTGCGAAAAATGTCTGACAGCTATCGAAAAAAAAAACACATGTGGCCACGGTTTGAGGTGACACTAAAGTCAGTACAGCAGTAGGGTCTGTCTCCTGCTGTACCGGTGCGGTGTTCTCACAGAGAGGAAAGCGGAAACTGCATTTGCTACAGAAGCCTTACCAAGATTTTAACCAATGTTCTCCTCTCACGCTATTTGCCTTCCGTGGTTTGTGGTTGTATTCCGATGATATCTGTTGACTGCTCTTTGTGCTGTTGAAGGATGTGATGATGCTGGGAGCAGTGGGAGCCTACGCTTGGAGCGGGACCGTCGTCCATCAAAAAGGGTCCCGATCAGACATTCTCCCTTTCTCAGCCTTTGAGGGAACGCTTCAGGACAGAAACCACAGCTCATTACTGGGTAGGCATTTAGACTTGTCCTCTGCAGCTACTCGACCAAATCTGATGCTTTAAAATCTTTGCATGAAACAATGAAGGAGTGGGGTGGGGGTGTGACGGGGTGGGTGAGTGTTCACAAAGCTGGAAACACTGTAGTGTAGCTACCCTGCTTTGGCAGCCATAGTGGACCGTGGAAAAAAAACAAAAACATATAGGTGCTGTTTTTAAAGTTGAAACTGATTTGTGTTATTGAGAAACAGCTTCTCAGCCGACTACCTCTTTCCTCTTGTTTACCATTCAGAGAAGCAGAACGTCACGGAAAAACTAGAACGACCTTATCTGTACTGAGGATTTTAGAGATAACATTCATTCGACTAAACTGTAGATGCTACAGGGTTAAAGCCAATGTACGAGGATATCTGTCATGACACATGGTGCTCACTGTCAGCGTAATTATGGTGCATCCTCAAACCTTAACATTAACGTAAAATACATGTTGAAGCAGTAAATGGTTGTTTGCATTTGTGTGGCAACTCCAGTCAAATGATTATCATTTCAATAGCTTTTAGAGAATCCGTGAACCTACGGTAATTATGTTACAGATATTTTTGAGAAATTGCTATATGTATTCCACAGGTCTTTTGCAATGTTTGGTTCTTTTTCGACATGTCTGTGGCGTTCAAGTACAGTGGGGACATCCTTAAATCAGATTATTTACTTCTGCAGCGCTCAAACTGGCAATAGACACTTGTTTTTTTTCTGCAGGTTGCACAATGTAATAGATGTAGAAGAATTAAACCATCTGCGTCAGCACCGGTTCCCTATTTACACTGGTGGCCTTTACTATACAATTTGGTTTGCCACCAGACACACAGTCAGTCTGTAAGAGTAAGCTTCATTGGTGATCCAGTCAGGTTGGCAATTCTCTCTGCTTTCACATTTCTATCATAGACTTAATGATTGAGTAACCCTGTGTGTCTTCCTGTGTTGTTGTCATCTGGGACTCTGGCAAGAAAAGAAAACATCCAGTTGTCTTTGCAACAGGAGTGCCAAACACTTGGAAAAACGCTAGGGGGTGTGAAAGTTGTTTGTCGCCAGGAAAAGTACAAAATCATGTCAGGAAAAGTCTGGAAATCTTATATATTTTATGTCTCATAATGTAGCAGATGTTGAGTCCACAAAGTAATACATATGAGACACCATCTTTTAACCTCGCTTTCACTATGCAGGTTTTGTCAAGCTTCTTTGTCCGAGGACATTTCTGAAAATCTCCTTGGAAAAAGAAGCTTGACTGGCCATGTAGTCAGGCACCATTCCAATCAGCTGGCGTGTCCGTATTGATTAAATGAATGAATAAACTCACGTGTTGCACTGTGATGTTGATTGTAGCTGCTACTCGAAGGAAAACAAAAAAGCTAATCTGATTGTCTCTGCGACAGCCATGGTGACTATACACAGTACCACCAGTATTTTAATGTTGTAAAAAAAATTAAACTGTTCATTATTGTTTGTTTTTTTTGTTCCCGACCTCATTGTGGGTTTACAAACTGCTCTTCAAGCTCTTGCTGATTATGCTGAACCTGTCCAGGCAGGACAACTAACCATGTTATCATTCCTTCCAGTACACTGAACGTAGTGGAGTCATTTAATTCCCAGCAAAGTTCCACCCACCTCACACCTGACTAGATGTCTAATCAGCCAGTGTAATTGCAAACACGTGTGTAGGTGTGCAGAGCCTTTCATTTGCAAAGTTGCCGTTTATTATACCTTTTCAGTGAATGTACTTCCTCTGTTGAAAAGTAACGGGAAAAACAGCATTTTAAGTACAGATGCCTGAAAAATGAACTTGAGATCAGATACTATTTACTGCCACCAGGTTCAGATGTTGACCCTTAAATGTGCTACTCGTGGTCATTTCCAGGTTACGCTGTCACCACACTGAGCGACGGAAGGACAGAATACTTTGTGGCTGGTGCACCTCGCTCCAACCACTCCGGACAAGTTATTGTCTACACCATCAACGCCCAGAAGGAACTTAATGTCATCGATTCAGAAAGAGGAAAACAGGTACTGATGCTGGAGGATTTTGCAATGTACTGTTTGGTAGTCGGCAGCCTAGACAAGTTTCACTCATCGTCAGTTGCCAACTGTTGTCCTAGATTGGGTCGTACTTTGGAAGCGTCCTGTGCTCCCTGGACGTGGACAAGGACGGAGCGACAGACCTGTTGCTGGTTGGCGCGCCCATGTTCATGAGCGACCTGAAGAGAGAAGAGGGCAGGGTCTACCTCTTCTCTGTCACCAAGGTATCAAATGTAACATTTTTAGCGAAAGGTTCATCACTGTATACACTGTGGCATTTGAGACTTTTGAGTAAAAAGACATGGGTTTAATCCATAGTTTTATTAAAGCCACATACTTCTCTCTTTCTCCCCATTTGAAGGGTATACTGAACGAGCAGGGTGTCCTGAGCGGTCCATCCCCGACTGAAAACGCACGTTTTGGGATGGCAATCTCTGCCGTCCCTGACCTGGACCTCGACGGTTACAACGACGTCGTAGTCGGAGCTCCACTGGAGGACAAAGGAAAAGGTGTCATCTATATTTACAATGGGGAGAAGAAGACATTAAAGAAAGAGTTCTCACAGGTACAGAGAAAAGCAAGGTGTTGTTTACTTGGCCCTGTGCATTCAGAGCTTCTTTTTTTAAAATCTTTTATATGATGATTATGTATAATGTAGTGGTTGATCATTTTTTTCAGAGAATCCTCGGCTCCAAACTGGATCCTCAGTTGAAGTATTTTGGAAGATCCCTCGACAGCTTCACAGACCTGAATGATGACTCACTCCCCGATATCTCCATCGGTGCATACGGCAAAGTGGTGCAGCTTTGGTTAGTCAGCAAATAGCGCGATAAAGTTGACCTGACCTTAATTAACCCTAATTAACTGTGAATTATCATCATTATTGTCAAGTTGAGTAAATAACCCCGTCATTCACAGAATTGACACGGCTGGTAGTGAATAAAAATTGCGCTTGGTTTTTCAGGTCCAGAGGTGTGGCGTCGGTCAGCGCCAAGGCTTCTTTCAACCCCGATAAAATCAACATTTTCAACAAACCCTGTGCCATCAACGGACGCAAGCTTACATGTTTCACCACCAACCTGTGTTTCAGTGCTGCGTTCAGGCCTAAAAACCCTGTCGGCCCTCTCGGTAAATCTCACGACCTGTTTGTGTTCTTGGGACTATGTTGCAGTTTGCTGTTAAATGGATTTGTTTCCTTCAGACGGAGCCGGGCTAGCTGTTTTGTGTTAGTCTTCAGGCTAAGCTAAGCTAATTAGCTGCTAGCTATACCCTTATATTGAGCATACAGACAGGTGTGTGGTATCCATCCTCTCATCTAAGTCTTGGCAGGAAAATTAATAAGTGCGTCACCAAAAATGTCCAACTATCGCTTAAAGATATTCAACTGCGATTGTTAAAAAGTGTCTGATGTACAGCACTATTTTCACTCCTTTCAGATATATCCTACACTTTGACTCTGGACGCTGACTTGCAGGCGTCACGAGTGACGTCAAGAGGACTGTTCACCAAAAACAACGAACGTTTCCTCACAGAAAAGGCAAAAATATCATCTACCCCCTTCTGTCAAGACTACGAGGTTTATATTCAGGTACAGAATGAAAATCACCCCCTTTCTCTTAATTTTTACTTGCATTTATTATTTGTTTTTCCAAAATTGCCAAAAAAGTACTGGTAAAATATCTCCTGATTTGTCTGCATGTGGTCTCTTCAACAGGAGGCACCGGACTTTGTCAATTCCCTGAGTCTGAAAGTAGAAATCGAGCAGCAGAGCGCAGACGTGAACCCCGTCCTCGATATGTCTTCTCCAAGTGCCTGGGAGTTCTTTGTAAGTGACTGACTCACTGCAGGAAATCTCTGAGTCCGTGTTGACGTTTTAGGAAAGGGAACAGACGAGGTGACAGAAGACTGTAGACGTAGTGGTTATTTAGAGATGTTTGTACAGTCATTTAAAATGACATGGCGTGCGTGCGTCGTGATGATTGCTGGCTTTTAAAACCAGAGTCGCCCCTCTGAGTCACGTCATGTCCTCAGATTAACACGCTCTCACAGTAAAAATATAATATGCTTTGTACGTATATAAAACTATGTGACGCTTTTGGAAATCCGTTGACATTAAAGGAGAATGGGCATCTATTGAAAATGCGGCCTTTGAACGGTAAAACAGCTCTGTTGTGGTTTCAGAACCCCTTCACTAAAGACTGCGGCTCTGATGACGTGTGTGTCAGCGATCTGGTGCTGGGCGTGAAGACGGACACAAAGGCGACCAGGTGAGAATGACCGACCTGTCTCAGGTGTCTGGTACAAGATGTGATACACCATACCTGCTGTGCGATACATCCAGGATGTACTGCAGTAGACAGTAACGGATGTTTGTCACACAGGTTTCAAAATAAAGACAAGGAGTGCTCTGTTTAATGGTTTCACTTGTGTGATGAGCCAGATAAAGAATTTTGTTTTGTGTTCTGCGTGAGAAGGAGCAAGCTCGGGCAAGTCTGTCAATACTGAGTCAGTTGTTAAATGATGAAAGGTCATGGAGACCAGTTTTCTAACTATCAGAAAGGGGGCCTTATAGTACACACATACATATTTTCTTTACCAGTTATTGTTTGTCTCAATTTCTGTATTTGAGCTTTTTTTTTTTCTTTTTATCTGGGCTCTTGTCACCACTTTGAGGTTGGCAGAGATCTTCAGCTTTTTAGTTTTAGTTAAAGAAAGTTAAAGTTAAAGAGAAATCGTTTTGTCAGACGCTGATTACAGCGACAACCAAGAATGTTTTCTCTGAACTTTAAAGGGACAGTATGTAAGAACTTTTGTTTAAAACGTTCAAAAGTTAACAAAGTAGTCAACAAAATGTGAAGAATTAATGAACAGATTTGAAATTATGTTAAAGACGTCTATGTGTCGTGTCGCGGAGATGTCTACTTAGATTTGCGTGCTAACATGCTAGCAGTATAGACACCAACACTCCCTCTTGTGCTCTGAGCTCCCAGTCCAGCCAGCGATAGCTAATAGGACTGCGACTAACTGAGATAATAGCTAACGACAGCAGTAATACACGCTGCCAGCTTTTTCTTTGAGCATGAATTCTACAGGTGGCACCTTTAACTTCTGAGTGTTGCTCATTTTGTCATGAATATTTAATGTCATGAAGAAATATTAAATCAACGTGAGAGAGTCTAATGATAAAACTCTCATTGACACTGCCTCTGTCTCACATTCCTTCCATTATGCCACGTGGTGCTACATATTCATGTTTACTAAATGTGAATAGGACTTTGTCAAAGCCCATTTTGCTTTCCCTGGAGGCAGAACTGAACTCACCTACCGACGTGCACCAACCTGTATTTCTCCAAAAATCATGACTGGTGTGAAATAAGCTATGACTGCGCCACATACAGGCAGTGCACACTATAGTAATATACACTTGCATTAAACAGAGAAGAAAGGATTTTCCAATTCTGGCAAATGGAGTGATCCTCTATTTAATGTTACACCCTGGTAACTCCTGACAAACATGACATCATTTTCTATTTTCTCTGTTTTATGAGTCCGCCTTAATTGCTCATAGCTGCGCAAATTAGAGTTTTCCAGTTTATACAGAGACTTCATACCTTGTAAAATGGCTGGATTAGACTTGTGAGCTTGGAAGAAATAAACTTTTTAAACAAAGATGTTTGGGTGATACATGCTCAGAGAATTAACTCAGATGAAAAGACATGAACAAGGACTTGTAAGAGAGTAAACAACATTTTATAACGCATATGCAGCTGCATTGCATTTTCATTGTTGCAGACTTGGCTGAACACTGTGCCTCTCTTTGTGCTTCTTATCCTTAATGAAGGCCAGGGCCAGAGGAAAGCTTTAACCATTCCTTCTTATTCCTATCCGACGTTCGTCAATTAGACAATACTCATAGAGTGGTTATGTCCCTTTAATCTCTGACAGGAGATTAACCTGTGCTCTTGTGTTGCAGCTCCAGTCCTGTTCGGGTCAGCGCTAATAACCGAGAACTGTCGTTTCAAGTCGCCGTTAAGAACAAAAAGGAGAACGCCTACAACACCCAGCTGTTGGCCACGTTCTCCAACAACCTCTACTACTCGTCCATCTCGCCTCCTGTGAGTGAAAAGCGTTGGTGTTGACGTGATGTTAATGTGGAAAAAAAAAATAGTAAACAAATATTGTCTTCACTTTTCTGTCTTTGCTTATTTAGGTTTTATCAGTGTAATTAAGTCTTATGGTATTTATCTTCTGTTCTGAACTATAAATTTACAGACAGATGAAGTAAAATGCACGTCAACACAAACTCAGACTGTGACGTGCCAGGTGGGATACCCAGCGCTAACAACAGGCCAAGAGGTAAGAGCAAGTGAAGGAAATCTATGTCTCGACTAAACTATTGACTTATTATGATTTCTTTGTTCGACTGCTCATTGTAAGTGATGCGAAACGTCACGTTATGTCATTACAGATGAAATTTCAGATCAGTTTTGATTACAATTTCGATCACCTGCAAAACCGAGCCGAGGTGAATTTTGAAGTCAAGAGGTACGCTCGATTAATAATAAAAATCAAATTAAAAAGTGAGACTCTTAAGAACATTGTAGACATATATTAATGTTCTGTACTTGTTGTTTTTTGCAGTGATAGTAAAGAGGAGAGGCCTTCAGACAACAAGGCGGACTTTTCCATTCCTGTCATCTATGATGCAGGGGTTGTGTTATCAAGGTGATCTTACTTTTTATTACTATTTTCTCTCAGTTAAAGTCACACAGTGTAGAATTGGTGGTTATTGCCTATTGTTTCCTTTTCCTAGGGAGACCAATATCAATTTCTATGTGGCCGACGCCTCCATCCCAGTGATAACGACGGTGAAAACTCTGGATGACATTGGCCCAGAGTTTAACTTCACAGTGAAGGTGCATTGAATTAATCCATCTGTTAAAACATCACCATCTAATTTCTCTTTTTATTTGTTAAAAAAAAGTGATGTTAATTCAAAACAAATTGTATTTGAAAGGTTTCAACAGGTAACTTCCCTGTCAACCTCCTGTATCTGACCATTGCTCTGCCAATGACCACTAACGGTGGAAACCCGCTTCTCTACGTCACCAAAGTGGACACTCAAGTAAGTACTTAGCTCGGATACCAGTAACTTTTAACAGATTTTTTATTTCATACATATCTATATAGAGTGTGCAACTGAGCTGACTGGAGCTGGTGGTGATCTGATGGTTAACCCTAACTAAGTGATCAGTTTGGTCAGTTACTGCTCAATAGCCCCCAAACTAGAGTCACGTCAAAAAGTTTCTTTCTTGACATCAACTGTATAATTTGGAGTAGGCTATTTCGGATATTTGACTTAAAGCCTCGCTACCTGTAGGGAGGTTCTGTCACCTGTGACTCCGGCGACCTGGTTGATCCTCTGAAGATCGGTGTGAAGAACCACAAACAGTCGTTCTCTGAGGAGAGCCTCCGAGGCACCAAGACACTGGTCAGTCACTGCACACTGTGCAATAAGTTATCTAATGTATATTTTTAATACATAATATCAAGTGATTTAGCAATTTGATGCATAATTTGTGTGGCTTTTTATCTTTTTTGAAGCTACATGTATGAATGTACTCTTGTAAAACTGCAAAGTGCATACATGGATGTTATTTAGCAAATGTAGGTTTTGTGTTTTGTATTTTGAAATCATTCTTTATGTTAATTTATGCTGTATTTCTGTTGTGCTATGCCATATACCTTAATTTTACCCTTCAAATTGAACAGCTCCACAGCAGAATATACATTTTTCTTTTTACTAATAACCCAGATTGAGAAAAAATTCAGTGTCGTTGATTTCCTTTTCTTAACAGTGCTTTATTTTAATTTTTAACTGACAGGATTGCAAGAGCGCAACATGCAAGTATATCAAGTGCATCCTCAAAGACCCTGAAGATAAGAGCGACTACTTTGTGAAAGTTAAAACGAGGATCTGGAGTGGCACATTTCTTCAGGTAAATATATTCAATAATTAATTTTGTAATGCTGGTTGTTTTATCTGCTTTTTTTGCCATGTATTTTCTGATGTTGCTGATCGAGGAGTGTATGCTGAACCTGTCAGTGCTATCATTCATTCGCGTATTTGTCTCATGTCAGGCAACATATCAGACCGTCGAGCTGACCTCCGCTGTTGATGTTGAGACCTCCAACCCTGATCTGCTCGTTATCGACTACAAGCAGCTGCCAGTAAGATCACATTTCATTTTTTTTTAATATGGGGCCTCGCATGAAGAAACAAAGAGGTTTATGATACTGAGCACATTCCATCCGTAACGTAGAGCATTTTAAGTCCCAGTTAAGATTGTTGAGCAGTCTGTCGGCCACATGCCAACGTATAAAAGAAAACCCGTTATTTTAGAAGATTCAACACAAGAACAAAGTTGATTTTAGTCCATGGAATGCAGCATGCAACAAAAGTGTTTTATTTATGTGTTCTTCTCAAGTTCCTCCCAAATTCAATGGGCATAGTGTAGTATAGACATTATGTTGTCCGTACATACAGATGTAACTCAGGAAGGCCATGAGGGAATTTTGACACAAACGTCCACTTCTACTCGAGAATGAACTGATAAGAATTTAATGGTGAAAGGTCAAGGTCACTGTGACTTCACCAGACACGCTCGATACTTTTGTTTCTAATGCATTTGGGGGGAATTATCGATAACTCACTGGACAGACACGGATGTAAACTGTAACCTGACTGGTGCATGCAGACATACAACCATACGTGAGCGAGACAGACCGTGTAGTGACCTCTCCTGTGCTCCTGCTGTCCAGGTGGTGGTGACGGTCAGTAAACCCGGAGAGAAAGGTGACGTTCCAGTGGGAGTGATAGCCGGCAGCGTCATCGGCGGACTGCTGCTGTTGGCTCTGGCTGTCGGGCTGCTGTGGAAGGTAAGTGTCTGTGCTGTCATCGAAATGTGTGGCTTTGTGTTCATAGATTTATTCAGAAAACTCGACTGCAGCATATTTAGAATAATGTAAATATGTGTAAATGTAATTATCTAGCAGTAACACTGGAATCTCTCCTCCTAGTTTGGGTTTTTCAAGAGAAAGTACCAGCAGCTTCAGAAGGAGGCGGAGGAAGACGGACAGAGCAGACTCGACAATGAGGTGCTGTGATCTGAAGAGGAAAACTTGCAGCTTTTTCTCTTCACTGGGTTGTTCCCAGTGTAGATATTGGTACTTGTCACTGGTTCTTGTAAAGTGCAAATGGACTACAGCTCAATCACTGGCATTTGAATGAAATGGAAGCTGTTCAGTTTGTAAATAAGCAGGGTTCAAACTTCTGTCCATTTTACAGAGGATTACTGTTATATGTCTTTAATTTTGAGCTTTGTGGACTGTACATTGACTTTTTTTTGTGGTTATGCACTGATTTAAATAAATGTAAAAACTGTATTTTTCTCCACATGACAGAACCATACACAATGCTTTTCTTAGGCCTTAAGTGACACTGGACGTAAATGTCGGCATCTCGAGATTTACACCGACAAATTCTGGGCAAGTCGGCTGACAGATAACAATTAAGAAAATTGTGACTTTTGCTCATTTGTCAAGTCAGTAGACTTTTTTTTGACACACACACACACTGCAGCCAGTCAGTCGGGCATGAACTAGACTTGCACTGTAGCCTCGGGCACTCAGGGCTTTGCGACTATTGATGTCAGTAGTTTAGATGCACACAGGACACGGTACCTATCTCGGAGAGGGTTCATTCTGTCGTGACTGTTTCACTGTTTGTACTGTACATACTGTAAGATAAAATGATGATCTTTCGTATTGGGTTTTATATATGGAAAGAACTGCGACAATGTAAGTCAGTGGAGTGTCATCGGTGATGTTTGTGATATTTTCTTCTTTTTTACCTCTTGTGGCACAACTAGTCAGGTATGAGTACTTTAGTAGCACATGTTCAGGTCTGCAAATGACCATTCTCAGAATGGAACGGTTTTCTCAATTAAAGGTCCAGTGTGTAGGATTTGGTGGCGGTGAGGTTTGGAGATTGCAACTAAGTGAACACCCCTGGTCTCCACAGTGGCCGCTAAAAAAATGTGAAAGGCCCTTTCTAGAGCCAGTGTTTATCCCTTCCGGGCTACCGTAGAAATACATGGCATTGCAACATGGCGGACTCGGTGGAAGTCGAGCCTGCTCAGTCTGTAGGTACCAAAGGCTCAGCTGTTCTTAGCTTCAGGTGATTTAACACCAATGAGCAGACAATTATGAACAGAGGTGCGAAGTAACAAAGTGCAAATGCTTGATTACTGTACTTGAGTATTTATTTTTCTAATGACGTTTTACTTTGAAGCCTACATTTTAACACAAATGTCTCAACAGTCAGCTATCTTTGTGGTGCATTTACTAACAGCTGGGACAAATCCCGATGATTCTACCTTTTAAGTTTAATAGTCTTTGAAGTATATTGATATGATGTGAGGTTCAGTTAGCTTTGCACAGAAGTGGCTGATAGAAGAGTGTATTTTTCTACTTCTAGAACGTCTGTATTTTTGCCACCACTGATTATAATATCCTATTCCTGCCCCCGAATTCTCCTAAATCCTACGCACTGGACCTTTGAACGATTCATAGTTCACGGTTCACGTTTTTTAAAAGTGCCTGTCACAGTTTCACAGGTTTCATCGGGATGTTTCCAAAAAACCCAATATTCAAAAAGAGAAGCAGCTTGAACCAGCAAATGTTTTGCGTGTTTGCTCAAACCAATAAATCGTTTATCAAGTTTGCTGAAGACTAATTTTGTGTGGATCAAGTGATTGATTAATTGACCAACTGTGTCAGCTCTAATGTTGTTCATCTGTCGGGCAGAATGTCACAGTGCCCTACATCAACAAAACACACTGTGTCAATCTTGTTCCCTACAAAGTGTCTTACTCAGAAATGTACCAGAAATGTACCCAGTTTGTTCCTTGTCTTGCTTTCAGATGGAAATTTGATGGAAGCTCATCCTGCTGGAGCTAAACATGTATTAGCACAGCTTTGCCACAAGATGGCAGCATGATATAAATGACATGTTCATTATGTTTTCACTGCTCTGTTGATGAGTTGTACCCTCCTTTATCAATTAATACATCATAATTTATGACCCTGTTTTGCTTTGTGTGTCTCCCGTCCTCTCCTGTCTCCTCCTCCTCTCCGGCTGGACCACCTCTAGAAAACCCCTCGAACCTGCATGCAACCCCACTTGGACCACGTCCCTCCAAGCATCAGTACAATTTTCAGCCTTCCCTCAAACTCGATTACTTTCCTCTCACATTTCTGCCTGTCTTGTTCTCCCACAGCTACATGACTCTCTCCCTGGACTGTTTAGGAATGTGTTTCTGACTGTTTTCCTTCTGAATGAGCCAACTCCAGCACCCAGCAGAGTCTTTAGTATTCATTTCTTCGGATCTGGCAAGGTGGAATATGCTATTTGTCTCTAATAAGTAGCATATTTTCTGGGAGCTGGGCTCGAGCTCCCCTTGTTGGAGGGGGTATATAGAATTTGATAAACGACCGGACTGCCCTGTTTCACAATTGCTCATGCGCTACGCTGTTGTGAAACAGCCTTTGGATTCTATGTACATGTGCATGTGTACAGGGAGCAGTGTGGAAATAGTTGATGAAATGAGATACGGTGGATGTATTCGAGTACCTTTGTACAACTCATCCCTCCAGGAATTCCCGCAGATGATTGGCAGGTACAGCCAAAGTACTGACCCAGCATGATTGCTCACAAATTGCTGCAATGTTGTTGTAAATCACAAATGATGTCATAGCAAATTATTCAATAACTGTTGGCTTGTTTTGCACTTTGCAAGACCTTTGGCGTTACATAAATCTTGGCTGTGATCCTCTCTGGTTTCACTGTAGCTGCTTAAAGACTTTTCTAAAGAGGATTCTCTCTAACTTGAAAAACAGCTGATGAGCTGGCACACAGGAGGCCCTGAAGCTTCCAGTTATTTCATAGAAACTTGAACACTTTGTTCACACGTTTAGACAGTTTAGACACGTTTAGACAGTTTTACAGCTTCAGCTTTGGACTTTTTTTGAATGCGGAAAATTCCGAATCAGATGAAAAGAACATCAGCGTCAACCCCTCTGCCATCAGGAACGCGTACAAGCAGTCCCAATCGGAACTATGACAGTGATTTTAACTTCATCTCAAAAAGTTCCCGTCAGTGCCAATCAATTCGCTGCGTGGGTCCGTGTGAGCCTCATGCAGCTCAGACCCCGGGACAGCGATCACTGATGGGACCCTCTGCTGATGCCATTAATGGCTTCAGGACAACAGCCAGCACTTTAAAGTTGATACAGCGGGGCAGAGAGGTGCTCGCATGTCGGGAAATGTTTTGGATGCTTTCGACTCTTCAAAGACACACAGGAGGCACTCAGCGATCGGCCTCTCATAACTCAACATCACGTAGGGTAATGGTCACGGTTAGTGCCTCGCTGCTTTTGCAAGAGTTTTAATACTCAGAAGATTCCCAAAACAACAAGACATCAAAGTTAAAGGTCTGTGTGTCAGAATAGAGATTGATGGCAGCCACAGTGACAAATTGGTCAGACATAAATTGATTCACTACCAACTCAAAACCTCTCAATTTTCCTTACGTCATGTTAATTTCTGCTTTATTGAATTAAATACAACTTCAGCGTGGGCATCAAATGAGTCTAATGCTAAAGTACAACTCAGAAACTGAAATGAAAGACTCAGTCTGATGTGACATTGTCTAATTGACCCATATTATAACCATCACAGACTAGAAATGATTATGATTTGCCTTTTCTGCAGTGCAGCAGTCACTCTGCAGATACAGTCACTGAGAATTGGCTCGCAAGGGGGGAAGAATTGCAAAACAGGGCCATCGAGAGAATCAATAACATCTGGAGATAAACTGTGACAGGGACAGAATATGTGTCAATAGTTTGATATTCTGAGTATTTTGGAGCATTTTTAAAAGATGTTATGCATCCTCGATATCTGTGAGTGCCGATTTAAGCAGGTGAACTGTGAAATCTGACAAAATGACTTACTACTTTTAAAAATTAAATTACCACATCAGTGTCCAAGTAATGTCGACTAATATTTTTGTAGTTGTGTTTTGTTTTTGTTTTTTTTGCCTTACAACTTAAATCTAATCATGTACCTCACTTGGTAATTCTGAGGTAATCAGATTCCCGTTGGACCTTCAGCATGTGACATGAACAAAAAAAAGGTGCACGTCTTGATTAATACTGCAACAACTTCTTTCATCTAAGAAGCATAAGTTGCTCCTGGCTATAATCCTATTTGCCTTGGTGTCAGATTAGAGGATGTGGGTAGTCTTGATAGATAATATAATTGATAGTATTCTTTATTGCAGAAATGCAAACCAGTTTGTCTGCTGCGTGTCTCCTCCTGCTCCTCAGATGTTTGTGTCAGTGCTCGGTGTCTAATCAGATCAGCAGCAGAACCAACAGAAGTCACTGCCCGGGAGCTGTTTGTAATGCAACATTGAACATAAATCTAAATCTGTGATCATTTTGGGTTTTGGTGGGAACGTAAAGTGACGTTCCCGCCACTGTCATCCACCTCTGGACACTTGCCGCTCTGATGCTCATGTGTCCTCACATTTAGTTAGATAAACGGCACCTAATTGGTACTTCGATGGAATTAAAGGAGAGATTACAGTGTCTTCTTCCTGTCCGACGGATAATTAACTCCCTGGTGTCTGATTCACGCTGCAGACTCTGCTGCTCCGGAGAGCTGTAACCAGAGTTCCGCTCAAGAGGTCGCGCAAGGACTTCAGAGGGAGTCCAGCCTGTGCGTCAGTGTGCGTGCGTGCGTGTGCGTGTACGCGTGTGTTTGTGTGTGCGTTTCATTCAATGAAACGCAACACCCTGCTCCTCTCTCTCTCTCTGTGTCTCTCTCTCTCTCTCTCTCTCTCTGTCTGAAGCCTCTCAAACAGGTTGATTATATTTAAAAGCTTGACCCGGGAGAGAAACCCAAACAACTGTCTGTTCTAATATTAGCAGCGCGGCTGCGGACTACTATGAATTCTATTATTGTCTGGGCTCGGATACGTTACAAAAGGCAACTCTCATCAAAAGATTTACACTTTTGTCTGCAGTTGGTGGAAAAAATATCAGTTACCAGCCAAGTAGTGCCCTTAATTTGAAGGAGCGGTGGTATGTCCGGATAGGTATCCTGGCTGTGGGCCTGTTTGATTATACAGTAATAAAAGGCTCGGATACATGAGTGACCTTCATTATTATTATCAGTATTATTATCATCAATATTATTATTATCATTATTATTATCATTTGTCAAAAGCCATGCATAAAATCCATGGTGCCCACTTTAAAATATCACATGCTGAGAAAAACTAAAAAATGTAAAAAAAAATAAAATAAAAAAAAGACATAAATATTAATATTCTCCATCAAAAACCAAATTCATATCAACTGACACATTTCCATCTGATCTGCTTTTGCCCGCTTCTGTGTCGCCGCAAAGCCGCTTTATTCTGAAAGTCTGGCGTTCTGGCGCAAATTCACACATATTTCCACGTTCTTTGATTATTGTGGCGAGAGAGAGAGAGAGAGAGAGAGTTGTTTGTAACGATGTCACCTGATTGGGATTGAAAGAACTTTGGTAAGAAGAAAAAAAAAAATCTCTCCACCCCCACAGAAAAGGAGACCGCCCACCAGAGACAGTCAACCCCAGACCCCTTATAGATTTAAAAAGAGAGGCTGCATTCTCAGACTGACACTTATTCAACACTGCCACCGTAAGCAGATTACTTTTGCGCTGCCTGTGTCAAATACGTAGTTCACTTTGCCTCTCCATCATGTTTAGGATGCTGAAACACCACCTCCACCCGGGCATTTTTCTCTTCTTCATATGGCTTTGTCACCTCATGGAACATCAAAAAGTTCAAGGTAAGCTTCTCTTCATCAGTTCTCCTGTAATTCTCTCCGTTTCTGGACGAAAAGAAAGGAAAAAACTTCGACTTGCTGTCAGCCTTCAGAAACGCGCCCGCGGTGCCGAACACTTGCTTTGCAACCAAGAAACTTTTTCAAACTCAAGTTTTCTGTCTTGTTTTTTTCCTCCCGCTGATAAAGAAAAGGGGAAAAAAGTGTCTCCGCATCAGACGGTGCGTAAAGCGTCCATAAAACAGGTGCCATATGGGACACTTCAAAGTGAGACTATACGGCTAAGTTTTGCAGCCCTCGCCAGGCGCACACACTTAAGCCGCCACGCTGTGTTTGTTGGTGGCAGCCTGAGCTCTCCATAATACCTGAGCATATTCTCAGACTTTTGTATGAGCGTGTAAATGTGTGTGAGTGTGAGTGAATGAGTGTGTGTCGCGCGTTTTCAAAACTTCAGAATGTCCTCTTTGAGTTTATGGGCGTGTTATTTATATATTTCCCGAACGGAGCCATCAGCTTTGTGCGCAAAAATGCTTCTTCTTCTTCTTCTTCTTCTTCTTTTTTTTTTAGTTATGTCCCAAACAAATTGAGACTTTTTGCATTTTTTTTTTTGTTTGTTTCGTTTGGGAGCTTACAGTGCAAAATACAGATCTGTCTTCAATTTAAGAAAACACAGCAGTCCATGAACACTTAATGTCATGTGTGTCTGAGTCGGTGCAGACATCCTGCTGCTGTCTGGATCAAAAGCTGTTTCTGTGGATTACTCTTCTGTGTTTGAAATAAACTTTACTCCGGGTTGTTAATAAGCAGGACATTGTCTGCTGGGTACATGTCTGGGATATTGTTCTGTGGCGCTGGAGACGGCGGTGTGTTCAGCTAAAGACCGTGGTTTCTTCTGAAGGAGATTGGCTGCTATTTAACGCTGTCTAGACGCTGCACTTTCTGTCCAGTGATAACAAGGAGGCTCTAAGAATAAAGAACCCCCCCCACCCCCCCAAAAGATT
>CAEMYA010000092.1:3903580-3931187 GCA_903131615.1 Diplodus sargus
CAGGTTTAGATTTTGTTTTGTCTTACAGAATGAAAGAATGTGAGATATTCTCTTTACACAATACATGTGTCGTCCTCAGCTTATAATTAGACATTGGCCTTATCATGTACAAGATAAGTTCATAAATAATAAATGACAGGTTTGATTGCATTGTTAAGCCAAAAGATACATGCTGTTGTCCAAGTGAAAATTAGATTGTCAAGTAGGGAATAAATTGTATGGCCTAAACATTAATAAAGATAAAGATGATAAGAAAGGGCTGCCTTTGATTGCTAAGACAGTTTGTTGGCCAAGAAAGCTGGCTTTTGAAACAACATTTCTTTGAAGATTGACCTAAAAATATTTTCATTACTGACTGATCAGTCAATTCATAAATGTTGTCCCTGTCAAATATTATAAGTTAACTTGTAAAATGATTTACTTCATCTGGTCAGCAGATGAAAGCTCAAAGCATTTAATTTTAAAGTAGACAGTATTTCTCATTTCCGCAGCTAAAGCAAACACTTTTAAATATGTGCCATTTTTACTTGTCAAAAGACTAAAACTAAATCAGTTATCAGGAGTAGAATCTGTTCATTTTCACTGCACCATAATCACAGTCGTGTTTGTGTTTCTCTAATCAATCGTTTAACTGAAATATGGTGTTAAAACCACATAATTAAAATAAATATAAGACTCAGATTATCTGGGTACAGTCTAGAATGTGATTATCTGGAAAAGCCCTTCGCTGGCTCAACCATGATGGCACATTGCCGTTTTGTGACAAGACACGGCTGCACATTCACAAAGAGCTGCACAGTCCTCGCCTGACAGTTGACCACAGCCAACATTAAGCACGTCCTGTCATTAGGATGAGAGCGAGAGTCTGCCAGAGATGCACCAGACAGAACTAATAGGTGGCGGGGGGGATTCCCTCCTTGTCTCTTCCTTTTCACTGTATCCTCGCCCCACCGCTTCCTCCAAGATAGTCAGCGTTTGCAGTGTACCGTGTTTGTGTAATTTACCTCTTTGTTGCTTGTCTGCCTTTGGCGGGTTATGCTTTGCGTGTAATGTCTTTCTAATGGTTTTCAGGTCTACAAGCACATCAACGTTGAGGCTGGCAGAGAAACCAGGACAAGACACGCAACTTATTACAGTTGATGAGAAATTGGTAAGAATCCCTCCCTGGTCAACGTGACGCACTGTGTTTGTCTTCCAATTACTTGCCTGGAAAAATTGTTAAAAAACTCTGCATCCACTGCCAACATGAGTTTGTAGTAGACAGTGGGCTTTTGTAGCAATATGATGGTAATGGCAAATGTGTTGGTACTTCTGTGTGTGATCACAGCCCCCATTAATCCTCTCTTTTCAACTTTTGATGAAAACTAATTTAAAAAGTTACTACTGTTTAGTTTAATCAATGGAGTTCAGGTGAAAACTTGTTTTTACTATGACAACTTTTGATGCCGCTCAGATCAGCTTTAATTTAGATTATAATTCATCATAATTTGTTGTCTCCATTGGTCAAACTTGAGTTGATTCAACTCAATATTGATTTGGTTTGGAATATTTCAGTTGTAAATCCCTGTTGTCAGTTCGGTGCCTGTCATGCATCCACAGGACAAGGCATATATCATATGTGTTTTGGGATATTATGAATATTGTTTCATTCAGATTGAGATTGAAAAACAGTTATTTTAAACCAGCCCTATCCAGCTCACAGTTTGTCATTATTCAGTCACTTGGAACAACACAATTGTCAGTTTCCATTTTCAGTAACATTACAAGTAGTATATATTTATTACTTTTCCTGAAGTGTGAACAACAGGCTCATTTGCATTAGGGCTTCACAATATAGTAAAAGAACAAAAACAAATTGCAATTATTTTACAGATTTCAATATGAGTTTCAAGATTAGTGGGAATGATCATTTTTGCATTACATTTGATTTTTACTGAGAACTCTGCTATAATGATGGTGATGGGACATTTGTTGGGTCTCTACCAAACAGACATGTTTTCTTAGGGCAGGGCATTTGTGCAGCACTACAGTACTTCATTATAATGTTGTTTTATCACTCATTTGACATTGATCAAAGCATAGCTGCTTTTTGTGATTTGGATATTACACTGAGCCATATTGTGATTTTGAATAATTGTGTAGCCCTTATGCTTTGTATTAAACGTGTTGTATGTTTTAACAGGTTTTATCAAACTAGGTTTTCTCTTCTTACAAAACTTTTTCATTGCTTGTGGAATTTGAATCAGTATGTGAACATACACACAAGAAGCCAGGTTACACAGGAAATTAGGTACCATGTTTACACTCAAGTAACTCAAAAAATGTTCACCTAAAACACTGACAAACAGTCAAACGTTTGATAGTCGAAACCAATACTAAATACTAAGAGAGGCTATTTTGACTTTCTGCACTTCTGCTGCTTCTGCAATACTTGTCTGTCTGAAGTCTTCGTTATTCTTGATGAGGATTAGTCAATGAATCAATTTGTAGATCAACAGAAAAATAATTTACTTATGAATCTACTTATTTGATTTAAAAAACAAACATTCTCTCAGTTAGTCTTAATGCAAAAAGGCCAAACTTCAATTTTGCAATTTTTTCCATTTTACATGATTGCAAACTCAATATATTTAGATTTTTGGCTATTGTTCGGACCAAACAAGCAAGCTTTAATCCTGTATTTTTCTCAGTGTACCTAGTGGTTGTAGACTACTTTCGTGGCTTTGTTTCATGATTTTCTGTGTGCAATCGTACACATGAGCACACACTATATTCTAAAAGCAATTGAGGAGCAAGTTTCAGTTAAAAATATGTAATTAAATTTAGTTCACAGGTCAATGGGTTACTATGAAGTCATTGTTTAGAATGACCTTTAATATGAAGTATGTGGTACAGCTGTATTTAGCTTTAAGTTTCATCGGACAGGTTCTTTGTTGCTTCTTTTCACTATGTTCTGAAGCACAGCTTAAACGGCAATAATCATTTGAAGTAATGAAGGTTAGAAATGTACCAACTGTACAAAATAAAGGAGGGTCTTTTGAAGTGAACGCTTTGTCATTAAAAGACGAAGGAGATAGGAGATAACGGAGAAAGAGGGAGTTTAGGGAGAATGTGGGAGTCTGTTGTGGACTCGTTTGGGGGGGTTTTTGCTGTGTGTGGGCAGCGTCAGTGCGCTTTTGTTCCAGAGCAAAGCTGACCATACTGGCAGACAAACCTTTGGCTGGGCGGAGTGTCTGTCTCTGTCCTCTCAGTAGGGGCCACTGAGAGGAACAGCAGAGGAGAGGAAAAAAAGGGCCTCTAAAAAATGGGGAGGGGGTGAAAGAAAAGAAGCTTGCATGGAAAAAAGTTTGTGAGACACCCTGAGACTCACGAAAAAGACAGTGGCCACTTCAGTGTTGTCGGCCACAGAGGTTCCTTTGTGGCATGCTGTTGCTGGCGACGGCGGGAAGTACTCTAATGCTCACCCAGACAGGCCAAAAAGAGAGGCCCTCAGCTGTTTACAGTACAGTGGTCTCCGTCTCACATGGAAGAGGGCAATGAGAGCACTCTCCCTTTTGGGCATTCAGCGTATGTCAGCACGCTAGTCATTCATCAGGCTGTCAATAAGTGTGAATTGCTTTCTGGTTTGACCAATCAAACAAAGGTCTCGATCCACTGAGGGGTTATGTGGGGTTCGCACACTGTCTCTCTTTCTCTCGGGCAGCCTGGGGAGAAAGTGGTGTGCCGGTTTTTCTGTAGTGAACATTTCTGAATAACCTCGTTTAGATGAGGTTGCATTTTGGCTGTTGCAAATGATATTTTGCGAATGCGCTCCAAAAAACTCTGTCTGAATATTTGTGTGACACTCATTATCCTGTCCTTCGTTCTCGTCTGTCCAAAAAAATGCAAGCCTTGCAGGAACTTCCGTCTATGCAGTTTGTTTGGCCGTCTCCATTACAGGTAAATTTAGGCGATGAAGGGCGAGAATCTCTTGCAGGTCAAATATATAAACTCATCCAGTAAATAGGGTTCTTAATCGCATTTGTGAACAATTTTTCTGAGGGCTGCAGACAGGGAAATTATGGGAACTGCTTTGATAATTGACTAGTTATAAAAGAGGCCAGATGGTCTGAATTGTTATTATAAAAAGACTACAAAAAGCCACTAAAGCTTCATTTCAACCCAACAGTTTTGGTATATTACCCTGAAATGTGTACGTACATATGACTAGATAACTCTAAATCTGTTTTGAATTGCCACAGCAGACACAATGCTTAAAGAGGGATGGGAATTAAGAACCAGAACCATTAAGAACTGGTTCCAAATTGTTCAGTCCATCGGGATAATATGCCTCCAATGCCTCAATAAGAATCAAACTGATAAGCAGATAAAGGAATATTGGTACCAATGAAATCTTATCGATTTCTATCTCTATTCTTAAATATAGGCACCGTTGTTACTGGGGCAGTTAGGAAACAACAAACAAGAGTTTTCTTAGTCTTGAGAAGCTGCGTTTGTTCACTGACACACTTTAACATTTACCAAACATTTCCTGCCAGACTGATGTCTAACTGCTAACCTTTCCCTCCTGCTCCATTTGCATTCACTGTTAATTTTTCTGCTCTCTTCTCGCAGTCATTTGCCAAACCACACGCTCGTTTTGCTTACTAAGTGACGGTCAATGACGTCAGATGTTTCATCTTCATTCTTCTCTGTAATATTACAACAAGCAGACAAGCTTTGTTTGAGAAATGGCTGCAGGTGGCAAAACAAACCAGTCAGGTCAGAGAGACTCTGACCTTTAAGCTTCATTCAGACCAAATCAGGCGTTGCTGCAAACAGGGTTGTGCGGCGGTGTGGGAGTGTCATTCCATGGCCTGTTCTTGTGACGCAGTGTTGCGAACTGTAACCCCCACCAATCCAGAAGGTGGCAAAAATGCACCTAAAAGCAGTTTACCAACCGCCATTAAATGATAATCTGCAATGTTGCTGTTCCTACGAGTGATTCTATGTCCAATTTTACGGATTTGGAAAAAAAATTAAACAACATGACGCGAGGCCGAGGAGTGGGTTTCAAACTTGTGCATAAGCCCAAACTGAGTGAATACAAGTAAAACATAATGTTACACTAAGAGATTTCCATTGAGTTCCCCCTGTGGCATTTAACCAAGCTACTAAAAACACACAGACTGACATGATCTACTCTGCCTTGACCAAGGACTATCCATAGTTTAGTGTGCTGATCCATATTGACAAATGAAAAAAAGGTCAAATTGAGTGAAAGCTCATGAAACATTACGTTACATGTGACTGACCACCGCAAAATGATATCTGGTATCTCCAAAAGTTGTCTCTGCTTCAACCTTTTCGCCACAGTTTCTGTGTTTTCTTCACGGCACCCCTTTTGGGGGGCTACACACTAGCTCATTCAAAACTGCTGATTTCGCTGTTAAGCCTGATTCCATCAGGCTGCAAGTGACTGCTCAGCTCGCTTAGAACCTCAACATAGGAGCAACAAGAAAAATCAGGATGTAATTGAGTAATTCTATTGGTCCCTTCAACAACTTACGCCAGTGGAAATCCCGTGGTACTAGTGCCCAGTAGTAAATGGAGGACAGATAAATTTAGCATTAGCTGGTGAAGATAATGCAGTAATCTAGGGCCTTAGAGTCAAATCTTACCCTTGGTAGTCAGTGCAGACAAAAAGTAGAGCTAAAGAAGAATGAATATTGGATTTGTTTTTTCCAAGTGGACAAAAAACAACTCTTCGTGAATGATAATCTCACTCTGTATCTGATGGATGTGTTTACAAACCAATTTGCCAAAAACGTCACGTTTGGTTTTGTTTTCTTAGCAAAAATGCCAAACTGTTCACACACTATGATAATGTCACAAAGGGCTTTGGGAAATTTCGACGGGCGTCCTTTTATGAAGACGCTAATGTGTTTATTAAATAATGAAAACAGTTTGCTGCAGCCCGACTGACCTCATATTCCCCTCTTAATTTAAATGAAAAACCTGGCCAAAGTTTTAGCGTTTTATGTCCAAGACTTTGAAGGCATTGTCTGAATTTCAGAAATAATGCCAAACCAATAGACCTGCGTGATGGAGCTTCAGTGTTCCCCGGAGTGCCCATGCCGACCTGCTTTTGTTTGTAATTACTGTTTGATTAAGCATGCTGGGCAGCTCCCAGGGTCCGGCTGGCCGGCCAGTGATACACAGCTTTACACGGAATGTCTGCGACCTCCCTCAATTAGAGTCAGGTTTGCTTCACTCTCTAACCCTCTGCAGAAACAACTGTGGTTAAAACCACAGCAGCTGCCTCAATATGCAATAATACAATATCTCCCGCGAATGGCTAAGTGTGTGAGTGTCTGCCCCTCCTACAGCAGGGGCCAAGTGTGCTCCCTCTCTACACATAAAGACAACACCATAATCTTAAAGCGCTTGTGAAGCCTTGTTATAGAGTTCTCTAAAGGCACTAGGGTTTTACGAGACAGAGGAGGACAGTTATTAGAGTGTGGGGAATTGAGGGGGGGAGGAGGGAGGAAGACTGGGAGAGGAAGAGAGTATGAAATTGGTAGGACCATTTGATGCTTTGCATGTTGAGTCTGCTAATTCAAAATCTTTTCTTGCAAATTTTTCGAGCACAGAGCTCGCTTGGCAAGTAACGTCACATCTGGACAAAAGATGTTTGGTTTGATTGGGGTTGAGTAGTTGAGTGTAAAGGCAGGTTGTTGCTTGTTTTTGAAAGACCCAAATTGAAATCAGATTGAAGGATCCAGACTAAGTCAGTCAAGATTTATCTTCCAGATATATCGGACAACATCCTGATACAAAGGTCACTCAAAGGAAGCTGGTCAACACAAGATCATCCTCAGCTCTATACAATTGGACACGCCAGTTTGCTTTGTGACACTCGAGAACTCAATTTCCGCTAAATGTAATGTGTGACAGAGAGTGTTGTTAGCCAGACGACTCTCAACCACTGTGACCTCAAACAGGTATTTGCTTCCACATGCTGAAACTGGAAAGAAATCAGCAGGAAGACACAGATTCCCAATAAAAATCCAGCAATCCCAACTATGAGGATATATTTAGCACAGGCAGTTTAAGTCTGCAGTACAGGGGTGTATATTCTCTAAGCCTGTCTAGCCTCAGACACACAGTGACCTACAGTGGAGCAGACCACATTGACCACCCCACCCCCCTTCCCCTCCCTCTCATCCTACTCTCCCACCCTCCCTCCCTCGCACATAGACAACTTAAGTGTCTGTTTTGTCTGGTTGCCCTCTCATATGGCGCACTTACGCAAAAAAAAAAAAAAAAAATCTCGCTGCTCAAGTTTTGAGTAGTGGGTCAGAGGATGTTGGTCTTTGAAGAGTGCCAGACAAGAGGCTTTATCATGTATCATCCACTAAATAGTATTTCATTCATTAACACTCTCTTCCATAGAGACTAAGCCTCTTAAGAGGACTCCTCAGCACTGTCAGCGCTGGGCAGTTTTAGGAAGTGTCTAGCTGCTAAGTGTTATGTTTGCAGAGCGGATAAAAAGAGGCTTGCTACTTCTGTTTGTCTACACGTCCCGTTTGTTCATTAGTTGTAAGCCAGCAGCTCTTTCTTGAATTTCACAAACTAGTTCTGGCGTCTCCTGACTAAGTCTGTGACTTTCAATTTTTTTCTTGTCACTCCAAAAAGCAAAAAAGCTAACTTTTCTTATTTGTAATCCAGTTAGCTCAGGTTACTGCCTGATTTAAGTAGAGGGGACTAGACTAGACGGAGGTCATGTGCTCTACTGAGTTTCATTCTCGTTTGTGTTGCATTTAGAATTTTATAAAGAAAACATAACGTGTCTGTTAGAGCTGTAGTGATAAGTGTTTTTACTCCATTAGCAGTAGCAGAATTTGTTGGCATCTTTGATAATGAATTAATAGTTTGTCTTTTTTTGGTTTGGAATACGTTTAACTTTAAAAACATTATAATGAAAATCATTTTAGTCTTTTACGAAACAATACATTCTCTGATGTCATCATCAGCTCCTGGAACCTGTGATGGGAAAATATCAGTATTTGCTGAAACTGACCAAATGATTAATCCACAGATAACCCAATAATTGGTTAATGAGTTATGAACATTATCATTAGTTGCAGCCTTAATGTGTGCATCTAAATAATGAGTATTGATAATCATTCAAAATGTTTCTACTGTTTGACTATTTTTCCTTTCATTCATTGTTTACATTATATAATCAGATACTTATTTCCAGGGGGAAATTTTTACAATTGTTAAATTGAATAAAATGTTGAAAGACTATGTGAACAATGCCACCGGTTCCCAGAGTTTAAGGATACGTCTCATATTGCTTGTCTTGTCCGACGGTAAAAAATTCACATAATCATTAAAAAAATACACAAAACGGAGAGAAAGGAGCACATACGTTTTCCTTCATAACTTTTAATAGTTTTGGGTCATTCATGAGGAAGAAGAAGGAAGCTTTCAGCAGCTGTCTTTTACATGCCGTCCAGCCAACAAACAAATTAGCGTGTCTACATCCGACATCTTCATAAATGGCCCCCTCCTCTATCCCCTCTTTCCGATCCTCGCAGGTATGTGTAATGTGAGAGTCGTGATGACCCTCTCGCCTGCTGCTTCTTGTTCTCCAGGGTTGAACCACTCCCACACATGGACAGGCAACATAATATTTGTTTCTATAAGGAGACGCCCCCTATGTCCAATCAGTAATTGGCACGCTTTCTCCACTTCAAAGACGTCTGAAGGTGGGAACCGGCAGAGGCTGATGAGTGAGGCTCTTGGTCTGGGTGTGAGCTGGACAGTGGGGGGTTAAGGGTGATGTGTTTGGGCTTTCACCACATGCTGACTCAACATGATTCAGCTTGGCCGACCTCGTGACCCCCTCTGGCTGCCGAGCTGCAGTTTTGGCATATGGATGTTCGTGCTATAATAGGCTGGACCGTACTTGTGTCATGGCTGTCACTGTGTCCACCATTACCCCTAACAATGTGGCAGCGACGCTGGAAATGTTCAGTGTGAGCTGGTCATGCGTAGACATTCTTTATTTGTTTGTTTGTTTGGTTACTGCACTAACAGGAAAATACACTGTGCCTCAGTTTACATTAGTAAACCCTAACAAGTCTTAAAATAAGGACTGCCACCACCAGTGTGTTTAGACAGTTTTACCTTGTATCTGGGCTATTTCCTAGGAATAAAAGACGCGTCTGCGACTAATGATTTCTTTCATCGTTGATTGATTTGTTCAATATGTTTTTCCTATCAGGAAAGTAATCCTTTAGTCTTTTGTTATGTCTTTTGATGACCTAAACCCAAATATACCCCAGTGATGAAAAAGCAGAAAATCCTCACATTGTAGAGGCTTGAACCAGATGATGTTCGGTCTACTTGCTTCAATTAAACTAAATCAACCAGTTATTAAACAAGTTCACAATCAAATCTTCACTTCAAATAAATCAGTAAATTATTTCAGCGCACGTCTGGTTATGGATGGTTATTCATTAAAACTGCTTTTGCAAGACTAACGCAGTCCACATTTCTGGTTTATTGGACGGTTGATCATTTTCACTTCTATTGTTTTAGCTGCCCAGAGTCATTGCAAGAACAGATGTTAACTTCCACTTTATGGTTTATTTTAGCGTTAAAATAATCCTCTTTCTCTAAATGAGCACAGAGGGAGTATCAAGTGAATGAGTGAAAAAAGACTGAGCTGCTCGGTTCACTAAGTGAGTGAGCAGTAATGTATTCAGAGGATAAAATCCTCATACGAATCTCTTATTTCAAGTCCTCGTCTACATTTTGGCAAACCCCAGGATGCTCCAAGTACCACGGCGCGAACCGCCTTTCAAATCTGTCCGTGCAATTGATATTTTCATCAAAACTGTCCCATTTGTGTAGACTTACGTAACAATTTTTGAACAGATACATCCAAAAGCATTGCCTGGTGCCCGAAGAGACATTTTCTTACTGGAAAACCACTTTTGAGCGGCAGGAAAATCAACTAAAACTGACAAGATGTGCTGAATGACAAGGGGACTGTAGGACAGTTTAAGAGTCCAGTGAAGTTATAGAGGAAGATGTGTTCTCCTGATTTCTGTCAACCACATCTCCAGTTTCTGTGAGTTATTCAGTTCTTCTTGATGTTGTTGCTCTTTCGAAGCTATGTACCTTGTTTAAAATTGGGGCTGATTTGTGGGTGGGGTGTAGAATGACGACGTCACCTCATGGATGAGAGCGACGCAGCTTGACATGTTGTCAAGGTCGACCTACAGAAATAACAGCTCTTAAAGGAATAGTTCTGTGCTGGTTCCACTTTGGTTTGGATTCAACAAACGAGATGTTAATTGGTGAACTTGAAAGTTATATACAATCTGTATGACATCCTATATAAAGATATTTTTAGGGAAAGTCACACCAACTGTGTGCAGTCTTTAATGCTAAGATAACCGGTTCCTGGCTCTAGTTTCATATGTAACAGACAGACAACTAACTCCAGCCATGTTTCCACCCAACTTTCAGTCTCATGAGCTACTTTTCAAGGCACTAAAAGGTTGTCTGCATTTCCTTGGTGGTGTAAAGACCAACAATGATTAGGCGAATCAGTCGGCTGACGAATAGAAAAACAACAGCTGTTTTTACGTGTCATTTTTCAGCTTGTCGGTCCATGTGTAGTTTGGTTTCTTCTGTATCTTCATGTTGATGTGTCAAAGCAAAATAACCAAAAAAACGATGTTGTTTGCAGCTACAGATTTTAAAAAAATGGTGGCTAAAAAATAGGCCGCGAGTACCCGACCAATCAGAAAACACTGCCATCCCTACCCCCACGTTTCGATGAATGTGATTAATCTGAGAACAGTTTGGAACAAATGTTTACACTTTGATATCACACCTCAGCCCCCCTATACCCCAAAGAAAAAAATATTCTCCTTTTTAGTTTTCTTGCTTTTTAAAAATCTCATTATTTCTTTAAGTTTTTTACCGCTTAAGTATACCAAGATCTTTGAATCTTGTTTACACAGAAATCCTCTACCCCAGGTCTCTGCTGGAGCATTAGGGGTACCAGCTTTCAGCATTCTGGTGGGCCCAGTGGCCCCACAGCGACAAGCCCCTATGCTCTTTATTTGGCACGTAGCCTGGAGGTGTCAGAAATATCGACACGCTTTCACGTGACGGAGACTTTGCCAGCCTTTTTCCCCCCTTTCTTAAGCCCGGCATTCTGCCTGCCCAGCCAGGTATTGTAGGGCCCCGTGAAGGCCCTGTGAATAGTGTCAAACTTGATAGTTCTCATTTTGCTTCCTGTACGTGGCAGAAGAAAAAGTGCCCACCGTGTGGGTTTTCCTTTTGTGATGGCCCTCTCTAGTCTTCCTGGGAACACACCACATTCCAGCCACAATCATTCCCTTTGTGAATCTGGGTATTGTGGGTGAGCCTGTTATGCCGATAACCCTACTAGCTTTCAGTGTAATGCATGCAAGTATCATAGAAGTCTAGACTCGTATTTTTGCAAACAATGCCAGATAATGAGCAGAGTGTTTTCAGTGATTTGGCAGAGCTTTTGTTTTGACACATCCTCCCTCATTCATGAAGGACCTTTTGTGCTCATCCACGCCGAAGATGTGATTTAAGGTCTGCTACATCTGGACAAATTATTGCACCAGTTTACCATAGATGGGCCTCATGTGTCAGTTATGGTTTATGTAACGTACATACGCGTAACCATAGTCTGGCCTGCTAATCCCAAGGGTATAATTTTTAATGCGTCTCGAAGAAGGATTGTCATGCATCTATCCTCTAGAACAGAAAAGACCAACTACTAAATGTTTCAGACCGCAAATTTGATTTTACCTCAACTTACTTTGGTACATGTTTTTTTCCCCCTTGATTCACAGCTCTGAATGTGTTACGGTTTACTGTGTACAAAGCATTTTAATGGTTCTTGTGTTTTCTCCAAAACTCCCAGGAAGTTTTTCTTACCTCTCAGTTTTTGGAGCACAGATCTTTTGAACATCTTCCATTGAGAATAAATTATATCCTGCAGACATCGACGTCTTAAACATCTTTGATTACCTGCCGCAGGCTCCAAGACGAAAACAAAAAACTCTGGCATCTCATTTTGCTGCTCTCTCACACTGTCTTGTGTGTTATTGTGTCATGAACCGTCCACCATTACCCCCTTTGGGTGAAGAGAACATGTTTTCTTCCTCTCTGTGACAAGAAGGAATTGTTAAGGTTAAGTAGATAGGGCAGCCGGAAATAATTACCAAGCACTTGTGAAGTTTTTTTTTCCCCCCCTTTGTTCGTCCTTTCCCTTTCATTTTAACCATCTTTTCAATGTGCAGATCTTGTTTATGATTAAATTCAGGCTGCCTCCAAGCATGGCAAAAAGATATTTCACTGAAACAAGCAGTAGCTTTGCAGTTGGACCTGTAATTTACTGGGTTTAAATACTGCTGGAATCTCCTTTGCCAAAAGGAAAGGCGGGCTTTTGTGTTGGGTTCATGCAAAACGACCCCCTTTCTACAAATCAACTGGCAGATGACAGACAATGATGAAAATTTGATTCTTTGAAGTTGTATTGGCCATTGAAATGTGTAAAATTCTTGTATTGAAAGGAGAGCGCTCTGGAAAGCCCTCAGTCTTGGGTGGCTGGTGCCTGCGTGCTGGGAGGTTCGTCTGTGTTTTGTCGCCGACTTCCCATTGCTTGTTTGCTAATTCCCTGAAGAATTGGACCAGATCCTTGATCGGAGCTTTAAGGGGCTCCAGTTGCTCAGGAATATGCATTTAGTGCACCCAAAGGCCCCTCCTCCTCCTCTTGTCGCGCTGGCCTACTTTCTGATGGTCTGGAATAAATCACCTCAAGTATCAGACATTAATTTCATCCACCTCGGTGCAAATGAGTATGAATAACAACATGAAGATGGCTTTATTCCATTTTTGTCCTCGTTTCGTTTTCCCATTGCTGTTGTTCAGGTATTGCACATAAATTAACACAGATGCCTGAACACTCCTGAAAACAATACAAAATAAGAAATCAAAGACAAAATCAGCACAGCAAACAAGACAAAAATGCCCACAATTGTGAACAAAAGATCCCAAAAACAATAAAAACACAATCCAAACGTAGAGTTAATTTTATTGTACCTATAAAAATCGCTCACTCTTTGAATTGTTCATGTTTTTCTTGTTTCTCTGATGCTGAAGATGTATTTGAGCTTTTTTCCTTGCCCCGATATTTAAACGGGGAAATAAATCTCTACAGATTTAGAAAAAGAATATAAAACTTCTTTCTACTTTCACAACAAAGAACTTTTTTTTATAGCCACTGAACATGTTGCCAATCCCATTTCTCTGACAGTAAGAACGCGTTGTAAGAGCTTCAAGTTATATTTATTAACACCTGCAAGCTCACTTTCAGATGACCTTTCCTGACAAACGCGAACACACGTAAATCTTTTCATGAACTCTTAATCTTTGCAGGGGAAGAAAAAAGACATAAGTTACTGAGTTTAATCAAAGGCAGAAAACCGCGGGCTGATCTGCAACCAAAAACATGTCAAGTTATTTTCATACACATGGAAGTGGAAATGGGAAGCTTTGACTGCTCAGTTGAAACCTGTAAGATTGAGGCTTATAAAGTTGATGCACATTACAGATATTTTTTATTCAGTAGTAGTTTTAAAGATCTTTAACACTTCAGCTATAACATAAGTTTGTAACATGGCATTGATCTGAATAGATAGTGTTAATTCCCGATATTCTCCGGTGTGAAAAAGCTTCATTAACTGTCAGCTGTTAGTTACACTTCAGTGAGCTGTATTTCTGTTTGCCCCGCAGGACATCACCACTCTGACAGGGGTCCCGGAGGAGCACATCAAAACACGTAAAGTTCACATCTTCGTGCCCGCCAAGACAGCCATGCAGTCAGGAGCCAACGCCAAGAAGTGGAAGATGGACTTTGATACCAGAGAGCGCTGGGAGAACCCTCTGATGGGCTGGGCTTCAACGTAAGAACCTGCGAGCTGCAACAGCACATAAACAGAAACCAGATTAGGTTTTTTTGTGTGTGTGTCAAGACTTTTGTATTATTTTAGCACATTATTTTTGCTATAAAGGCAAATTATTTATACAGCCCAAAATTGCTAATTAGCCTTAAAGCGTTTTTACAATCTGTCTGACATCCTTTTTTCTGCCTTTCAGCGCTGATCCTTTATCCAACATGGTGATGTCCTTCACCTCTAAGGAAGAAGCCATTGCTTTTGCAGAGAAAAATGGTAAAGATTTTTTTTTGATACGCTTCCACTAATCATGGCCAATTTAGGCACACACACACCATCCCCTGAGTATCACTGAAATATAATCAGTGGAATCAACAGACTGTTAGACATTTAAATAAACACAATTTAAGTACATTTAACTATGATTAGATGTATTATTAGCACAGTTATGAGCCATGGAGGCTTGTGACGCTGAAGTGAGGCGGTTGCCAGTTTTGCTGCACTGACTGCATCAGAGAGTGATTTGTTCTGTGCAGGAGTGAATTGGATTTCATCTGGATCAATGTGCACTCGTAGCCAAAATCTCTAAAATAGTGCCAGTAACAGCATGAATACAGTATGATGTCAAGAATAACTGGAGCATGTGTGCATCCTGAATGGTATATGAAAAGCTTTTGTTCATTTATTTAATTAACAGAAATACTGCTTGCGTGAACTATACATTGAATGTGTGAGAAAGAACCCTCTACATGTGAGAAGCTGCAGTTTATGCTCAGGAAAGATAAATTATTGAAGTGCTTAAAATCTTGATTGTATAATTTTTTTCCGGCGATCACGTGAGTCCAAGTACCGATTCCAAACCACGTAATTTAGAAACGAGACCCTGCTATTTCTCAGTTAGCGCCGTTAGCTCTGCTTAACATTACACACGTTACAGCCACTGTCTTTAGAGTGGCGAAGAAGAAGTTGATGTCACTAGAGTCAGACAGACTAATACCCAGTATCGGATTGGTATCAGCTGATACCCAGGTATTGGAAACGGTATCGGGAAGGAACAAAATGGCATTGGAACATCTCTACTTATAACAAATCAAATAATCAATTACGAAGAGAATCCTTTTGGTTTCGAGACAGTTTTAAAGTCGCATGTGAGTTAAAGTGAAACCTAGTTGATGTATTTTTCCATCTAACAGAGAGTTCCCTTCACTCAGAGGACTGAACCATCTGGCAGTTTGTTGAAACTAAGCGGAGGAAACTGGCTTACTCTGTTTATTGCACCATGAAAGTGATTAGTGCAGTTCTGACTACATGCAGCCTGGTGATGTCTTCAAAACACCTCATTGTGGTTGGAACTCATCCAAAGTGAATATACGTGACGTTCTCGGGCCTCATCACTTATTCTCATGTTTGTCCTTTCAGGCTGGAGCTACGACGTAACGGAGAAGAGGAGCTCAAAGCCCCGGGTGAAGTCCTACGGAGCAAACTTCTCCTGGGACAAGAGGACCAGGAGGTCTGCTAAGTAAACTGAAGACGCCCATCTGTTCGTCAGCTTGACCTCAGTGTGTCCCTTTATCATTCTCGTCAATAAATGCATAATTATATACTTGTGAAACGAACATTTGGTCATTATCGCTTTTTTTCTTCTAACACTCACCTCATTACTGACTAGCCAATGTGGTCCACTCGATTAATGAAGTGTTTGTTTGTGAGTCAGCAACACAAAGGGGAACATATTATTACAATCAGAACCTGTTTAAACACAGTGATAAATATATCTGTAGGCCAAAAGCAGCAATAATTTTCCACCCGGTTACCCCGAATCATTTCAGTGTTTGGAGAGCCGCTCGACTGGAACCGTCTTCTTTTACTAAAATGTGTTTTATGACCATTTTCTTAAAATATTAACTGTTACTGCTATTTTTAGAGAGACCTGCAACATTAACATGTGATTCTGATTTCTTTGGTATTATTTATCTGTAAGTACCTGGCGTTGAGCAGCAGTTAACAAATACTTCAAATGATTAATTATGCCTTCAGAAAATGAAATAATGATCACAGGTGAGAAGCTAAAATTAAGGATTTGGCAATTTGATTGTAAAATAACTTAAAACCTTTTGAAAGATTTTTTTCAACAGGGTGTCTGCAAATCTGTCAAAAAAGAAGTTTAGTAATACATTAAATAGTAAAGGTGCTATATACGACATTTAGAGACATCTGTCAATTACAACATTTGAAGAAAAAAATCCATAATATTGGTAACTATCATTGGTTAGTAAACTATCATGCCCACTCTAGCCTGTAACATGATGTACACAACAAGCTACTCTTAGCAGCTTGTAGCACTTAACTCACACACAAAACAGCCTGGCTACTAAAACAAAGAGCAGAGAAGCTTGGATTACACCACACACACAGGAAGTGGTCAGGATACCATGACACCACTCATTTTATAGTCAATAAAAGCCTTAATAGTGTTTAATTTGTGAACTCTTAATTGCCACAAACAGTGTATCTAATTCCCGAACCATTACTCCAAATCTTTCTTTATCGCCCAAAATGGGTCAAGCCACATTCCTGATGTTACATATCCTTAAAACTACCTCTAAACCTGATATGGTATTTTTAGTTTTTACTTCCTCTTACCTGTTGGCAGAATGTCGACTTACCCAACTCACTCTTATAACCATAATCCTACATAAAACCTACCTCTGCAGAGGATCATGTGATAGATACCTTGGAGGTTACCTGAAACGCTTGAAAAAAGAAGAAGAAAAAACGATGGCTTGTCCAAAAAGTGAGAAGTAATCTTGAAAAGATCTTTTAAGAGCATCAAAGTGGCTGATGCCTGTAGACGCTCAACTGATACAAGTTTTCTGGAGCTGTTCATTAAACCATCACATAAAAATAACAAGTTGGATCAAGTTTTTAGGCCTTTTCATATGTCGAGATATGTAGTTAAATCCAAATAGTGAAGAAAATGGAGATTTTCAATGCAGGAGAATTAGTCTTTAGTTATTAATGTGGGTGTGTTTAACATAAAGCTCCTACCGAGGAAAGGCCACCGTCTTGTTATTGGCCTAAAATCGAAGTTTCTCAACCAGAGAACAAAACAGTTAACTGTGCTGAGATCTTTGGAAAAGCCATAAATTCTTTGAAATGCCCAGCTATTCACACTTGGCAGTGTATTGGTTGCCAGCGCTTGTTTATGGTCTTTGTGTTCAGTAAACAGTGGTGTTACTCTGCGCCCAGTCCCAAACTGCGTGACTGCACTGATATTCACACACCAATCATGGGCGCCTAATTGGTATAGCCCTTCGTTAATTAACGCACTGCGTTGCAAATGTTTCACAGCCTTGCGCTCGCTATTTATTTTGTTCTGTCCCTCTGCACATCAAAAGGGCCGATCTGATATGAGCGTAATGGTCCATCTGAACGTCGGGACATGAATGACAGCATGTGTTGCTTTCCCCCTTTGAAATCCTCTCGGAGAAAAGCAGCAGGGAAAAACGCACTTGGCACAACTTTGTGTCATAAAAAGTTGAAAGCATTCCACCAGTCTTGGCCTATAAGCACAGTGATGTATGTGAAATGAGAATGGCGGCGCAGCGGCATTGTTCAAAATCATCATTACAACGCAAATAGCATCAGAGATACAACTGCTGTGATTGGTCGGGACAGTTTAAATACTGTAGAAACAATGATGTCTGTGTTGGCAGCGATGGAGATACATGTTGCATTTAAAGTGTGCTGACGTTGGTCATTTATCTGCAAGTAATTCAGCATCGTCGTACGTAAAGGCTCAGTTCACTTTAAGAACAAAATGTCCTTACACACCATCATCATGACATGCATTCGCTCAGATGTGTTGATGTTTACAGTGCAACAGAGATGCGTGTCATTTTGTCTGCAGTGCTCAGAAATGACATTTAAAAGAACTGGCAACACTTTAGATTAGGGAACACTACTCAAGCATTAACTAGTTGATTATCACCATATACTGAATGTTAGTAGCATATTGACTTTATTTTATTTGCCCTATTCTCCTCTACCTCTATAAGGACGAGTTAAACCTTAATGACTGCATCCACTAATAATACGTTTCGAAGGAGAGGTGAATTGATTATGAGAAAGGCCTCATTTGGAAATGGACACAGTTAACAGGGTAACAGTTTTGACCCAACAAATTTTAAACATGTTTTTTCTGACACTCACCACAAGTCTATAAACTCAAATTTCACAAACAAAAAAAAACTCTTTTCTGAACCTTGGCCAAAGTGCTGTTGTATTAACCAGACCACGATGGGATCGGACTGAAAACCATTGATTCTAGTCTGACTGGAGCATCTGGTTGAGTCAAAGAAACAAGGTGCAAAGAGTCACAAAAACAAAACAAAAAAACATGAAAAAACATAAACACAAATCGTGTAGATTAAACTGTTGTGATACACTGGGACTAAATCACATTCATGAAGTGTAACTATAAGATAATAACCTTTAAAACCTAATAAAATCTTGTGAAAAACGGAAAAGAAAACGAAACTAAACGAAACGAAAGCCAAAATGTGATTTATATACATGGTAACAGCTATATAACATGTGCTCCCTCAACTTAAGTGTTACCAAAGACTTGTAAAACGTGATATGTTTCTAGAAGAGCATCAGTGTAAGTAAACCTTTTTAATATCCTGTTCTTACATCACAGAGAAGCAGCAGGTTGCCACAGTATGCTGTTTTCAAGGTGTAACATGGTCATGAAAACTGACTATTAATATGCGGTGTCTACGGTATTGAATGATACCATTATCAGTGTCATTACAAAATAATATTTTAAGTTTATATCAAGGTTCATGTCCGTCAGAACATCATGTTTAGTGACGTTATAGTGAAGCGTTTGTGCAAGCAAAACAAAAAACCTGTGACATTAAAGGTTATTTACCTTGTGAGAAGTGAGTTTTTTTTTTTCTTTTTCTGGTGATTCATCCAAGTCTGATCTAAATGATTCACTCGCAGTGTGGTGGGAAAAAAAGTTGTTTGCCAGGCTAATCGTTCAAATTCCGTCTGTGAACAAACTGTAAAACAATTTTCTTGTGGAAAAAAAAACAACAAAAATTTCACTTTCACGCATGAAACGTTTTCCACATGTTTTCACGGATGGATTGGGGAAAATGAAGGAACTTCGAAAGATTTTCCTGGCAAACATCAGATCGCAAGTCATAAACACGGGAGAGAGAATAACTTGGATCAGAGTCTCGCTTGTCCCTCTGGGCTTCCATAGCTCTAGTATCTGATAATGATTGCAATAACTGTGTCAGACCGTTTACCCCGATACCGTGAAACTGATATTTTCTAAAATGTCGTTCTTACCATGAAAATCTCATACTGTCACAACACTACACCCTCAAGTTTGTGGACGTAAAGTGCAACGTGAAGAGCAGCACGTCATACAAAGCAGCTACGTATTTCTCACTCGCCCCGTCGGAACCAGACACCAGATTCACATCACTCCGGGCGATTCAAAAGATGAAGCAAATGAACTTCTCCCTCGGGGTTGTGTCCAGATAAACTGTCACCATAATAACAATCAATACCAGAATCGAATTTGGTCACCGTGTTGGGGGTAACAGTTCAAATTGGTTGAACTTTTGTCGCCAAAAACCTGGTGGAAAGTCGATAGAGCGTTGGCCGCTGCGACGCACGCCCCTGCTGTTTGTCGTAAAAAGTGTTCTGTTCGGCTGTGAACTTAAACTCCTTCCCCATCAAATTTTTGCCATTTACATAAACTGCAGCGAGGGTAGGCTGTTAGCTTATCAGCCTGCATAAACTGGATTACAGACAATCACCAGCGTACTTTACACATAGCACATAGGTTGCATATGTGCCGAGCAGATTTGGAGATCATTACAGGATTTGCCTGGACTAATGCAGCGCAGCACCTGCTCGTTATAGCAGTGTTTTATAGTGTTTTCAGTCACTAACGCTGTCATAATGTTTTATTGTTTTATGGGTTAAGTAATAATTGGCCTCTCCAGCTGGAAGATACGATGCAAGCCTCTGCAGCGGGTGATGCTGAGACAAACCACAATCTGTGTTACACTTCATTCACTCATGCAGGCAGATTTTTTTTTTTTATAGCGCTGACAGGGAAAATGTGGCTCCCACGAGTGAAATGTTTTCACAAAAAGAAAGCCATGTCTGATAGTCCAGATTGTAACCCAAAGGAATTCCTGTAGGAGTCTACAAGTGGCGTTTTCCATCAGGGGGAGTAAAATGTAAATCCATCAAGAGTTGTTTTTGTTTTCTCTTGTAAAGAGTTCATCCCGGTGTCATTAAATAAAATACTCTGCTCCACGCTGCTGGGACGCGTGCAGGCCGTTATCGAGCCACGCGTCCTGCTTTGACTCAGCAGCCGGACAGAAGACCTGACGTGAAAGTTTTTTGGTTTGAACGAGTGTCAAGATGAATAGATGTTTGCTAATGGAGCCTCTCTAGATAACACACACACACACACACACACACACACACACACACGCAAACCACTTTGTGGCCCACTATGACCTAATGATCACTGCTGTCTGCGGCCGCTCACCACTGTGAACTCCCCAACCCAGCCGATGAGGCACGCAAGCCTGCTCGTCTGCAGCCAAAGACCTGCTTCCCCTGTGCATGTGTGTGTGTATGTGTGTGTGTGTGTGTGTGTGTGTTCTGTGGACCGCAGCTTGTTTTGAAGGGCACAGATCACAGATTGATGATGACTCCTGGTCGTCCAAACAAAAGTTCATAGTGAGCAACACTGAAGAGAACCTGTTTACCTGAAGCGTGCTGTTTATTATCGTCTGTACAGTGAGACAACAACAGCAGCAGCTGTGTCATACAGGCTAAAATAATCACCAGCAGCTCTTAAAGGGTCCGTTGGCCTTAATGACACCTAGAAGGCTGAGCCACACCATGATTCATTAAGTGGGAAAATACACATGTTCTTATCATCAGAGAGCATCTCTTGGTGTGTGTGAGGTCCGCGTTGGTGAATCAGTCAGACTGATTTAAACTGTTTTGTATATTTACATGACTTTCAATGTGACGATGTTTTTAACTGGTTGAGATCAGCTCAAACATTTTTATTTTATCCACAATTTTTTCTTTTTTTTTTTTTTTTTAAAGATTTTCCAGAAACGCAACCAGGTCAGCAAACATATTGACAGGCAATTGTATAGAACCGTGATGATGGTGTTAGCAACTTTTACACAATATGTAGGCATGTGTCATATGTGTCACACTCACGTTACATGTGTGTAAGCTGACCGTCATATCGGGAAGTTTGCAGAGTCCGAAGCCACAGTCTGAGCTGACGCTGGTAAGAAAACCGCGAGATATTTCGAGGGAAACGTCTGTGGCGGCAAAATCAGATTGTTTCTCATGAGACAACAGGACAATGTCTTGCCATTTTTGTGATGACAGAAGCCAGATCTTATTCTTGTTTGCGCCTCAACCTAACCAGATCATCAAGCACAGCGTTGTCACTGACAGCTGCATGTAAAGAATGTTAACCATGAAGCCACACGCAACTGGCACGACGCGTACGTGTTATCTTTCTGCGTAGAGAGTTTATTTGCTACGTTTTTTTCATTTCTTACATTTCGGTTGCTACTGCGATACAGTGGAAGTGATTCACGTCTAATTTGTGGCGCTCACCACATTTTAAAAAATTCAACAGCAACACGTTTCTGTTTGGTAACAAAGACCGAACTACACGGGACGGCGCTAACACAACTGTTTCAGAGGGTCCAGTGGAAACGGTTCACTGCGAGGTCTGCTGATTATCCTGAACAGTTGGGACACTGTATATGACGAGAAGACTGTCCTTAAAAGAAGATATATTAACTTCCGCTGCATTGGAGTGACAGAAGGAATCTCAGAGACAGCCATCTTAGATCCTCTGCCAGGATTTGACAAGAGGTAAGTCGGAAAAATATAATCATTTTGTTAACACATGAAGTTTCTCATGAACAGAGTGTCGACTGAATGAATCCTCATGTTGTAAACTTCTGTGAATTTCATTTACACTAATTGATGTTGGCTGTCTTGTTAAGTATCATGACACTGTCGTTATTGTGGCGTTTTGATTTACTCCTAGATTCCCTCCCCTTACATTTTGTACATTCTTCATTTCAAGAAAGTCAATGAAAAGACAAAAAAACAACCAAATGTTAATCCATCTCTTCCTCCTTATCCTGTCTGTGACCAACGTTTCCTGACAAAAGATTTGATCTAAAGGCCAAATAATTGTGGGTTTAAGCAAACAGTTCTCAAACAGGAGTAAATGGCATTTGTTGGGGACTATTTTCAGCTGCGGATGGATTGATACACGTTGCCCTTGTATCGAGTACTGACCGCAGCAGGATGGTGGGATCGATCAAAATAAAACGCAGTGCTTGTGTTCGGCACGCCACGTGGACAATCCTTGTCAGTGCCGTTCCGTCTTGGTTTTGGTCTCTTCGTGGACAAAAACAAAAACATAAAGTGCCACATAAAGTTCCGATAGATTAGGTTTCCGAACATGTGCGAAGTACCTCACCCAAAACTAGCAGAAAGTATTCGAGGCATGCTGCTTGATTTCAGCGTCGCCCTCTTCAAAGGGAACCGCTGTTAGATGGCGCGACGTCCCCCTTTTGCTTCTCGGGTCTCGGGCAGAAGAAAAGGTCCGGGGTTAGGAAGGCCCTTCTCCTGGGACTGAAGGCATCCACAGCATAACACACTCATGTTCCGCCGTTTAGCAATTGCTGTATTCATCTCCTCTGTTTTCCCATTCACACCGCTATCAGGTTGGATGTGACACCACCCCCTCGGTAAAGGTCAGCGTAACCCCCCACCACACACACACACACACACACACACACACACACACACACACACCATAGAGTTATCCTCCTGAAAGAGATCAAAGATGCCATTGGTCAGCAGAGAAGACAAAGGGGTTAGCCGTAGCTCGGTTAGCACGCCGATCCCCTCGACGTCTATTTTAACGGCCCGCCTGACTTCGAAGATAAATTCCGTCGCCGAACGTTAATGTCTTATTAATGTGTGGAGCAGACCGTAGACATGCCCCGACAGACAACTTAATGCAGTTCTCCCAGACATAAATCACCTTAAAGCATATTTCATAGCGTAATTTCCGCCTCACATGCTCTTGAGAAGGCATTTAGGGCGATTACAAATTCAACTAGAATTTTTACAAATGTCTGGAAAAGCAATTCATTCTGCCGGTGTTTGAAGTTGTCTGGCACATGGCGGGTGACGATGAATTGTCCCCCAAAGAGTTAATTGATGGAGAGGAGAAAAACCTTCAGGGAGGGAAAAGTTCAGTTTTCTTACCTCCCTGTCCTGTTTGAAGGAGATGTGAGTTGGCAGTGCAGGAGAGGCTTGAAGATTAATGTTGCAAAAGGGGGCTCTGACAGCCTCTCCGCTGGTTGCGGTTCTCTTGGGTGGCCCGATTGGTCTTGGATGTCACTTTTGCTACTTAATCTTGTGTATGTGAACCAGGCAGATTCAGAGGGGCTGGTGTGTGTGTGTGTGTGTGTGTGTGTGTGTGTGTGTGTGTGAGTGTCGGGGGGGTCCACTGGGCAGAAACAGGAGAGACAGACTGAGGAGAACGCAAGAATGTCACTCCTTCAAACTTTTCAGCAGCTCGATTCTTTTCTCACTTTGTCCAGGTGGGGGGGAAAAAAGTTGTAAATTCAATTTCTTGATTTCGATCCTTTGTACAGTTTTGTTGTGCTGTTTGTTGCACATTTAACGAGGGGCAATGTGGATTTAGAGAAGAAAATTCACACTCGAATTCAAAAAATACATTATTAATGAGGTAATTATACAAACTGAGGAATATTAATCTTCTCCATTAATGAACAAACATTACATCCCGTTCTCAGGGGAAAATGAGGTCCACAGAACACTGTCTGAAGCAAGAAAAGGTGGCAGGGTCCGCCACATGTATACAAGGTAAAACAAGTGTGACTTGGTGTTGTCCTTTCAGGTCGGTTTTTTTATTCAGTCATGTAGATGAAGAGAGTTTGTTTATTTAGTTTGGTTAGGGAAATAAAAAAAACAGCTGACATTGCCGACAGGTTATCAATATTAATCAAATACTTGACATGGAACTAAATTATTAACACTGGGTGACACTTAATTAATAAAATGTAAATAGTTAATTCAACATTACTTAATGGTTATTTAACTGTTTACAAACAGTGAAATGCTTCAGAAACCATTTATGAAGCAGTCGTAAAGGTTTATAAACATCAGATGCAACTTTATAATAAACAATTGCGATTAACTAAAGTTTAATTAATGGAACATTTACCTTTTTTGAATGATATCTATTATAATGTGTAAGTGTTGCTGTTTAGTGCATCCATTTTAATGCCTGTTTGTTTATCAGTCAGGCACAAGGTGTTGAGATACTTTACTTAAGTAAACACTGTATTACCATAAGCACTCCAATAAAGCATCACCAGAGGAATCCAAACCCTGCATCAGTCCAAAAGTGTCTTAAAAGAAAATTGATTGAAATTAAATCTTTAATAGATTAGAACCTACCTGTGTAGGAACAGATCACTGTTCTGTCAAAGTTAGAATATTTAACAGGACAGAAATTAAACTTAAATAATGAAAACAATGAATATAATTATAAATTCCCCAAAAATATTATATTAAATGCAAAGAAAGGTGTAAGTAGTGTGGAATCATGGCAGTTGTTGCCTCCATTGTTAAACAACCATCATTGCTGATGAAAATCTACACTGACGAAATCTAAAGTCAATGTTCAAATGTTTTAAAGTTTTATTCACGTTGCTTTGAGTCACGTTCCTCGACAGGCGACCAAATTAAGTTCACTCTTATCCTAAATGAAATGACGGATTCTTGGATTTGAACGTTTGTCGAGAACATCGTGGATGATGTTACGTCCGCAACTCGACAAAATACACAACAAGAGATCTAGTCGTTAACAGAATTTCAATGCAGAGATGTTACATATTATATCTTTAAACAAAATAAAGAAAACATTTTCACTGGATTTGATTGAAAATGAAAGCAAAGTATCGGCTTGAGAACGATCACGTAACATTTTGGGGCTTCACTGTCAACTTGTTGGCAGGTAAACATTTTCTTCTTCTGGGTTTCTCTCATTGGCTAATCCCATTAGAGGATGTTTGGGCTCACTTCTCCACAGTAAACAGAAAGGAGGCTGTGCCATGTGATCCCACAACATCGGACTGCAGACATTTCATAAAAACAACGACCGGCCTCATGTGGAGATGTTTATCACTGCACATTTGCTTTCACGAGACAGTTAATATGTTTAAACAATCTGTGGACCGAGTCTTTATCTCTGTGCTTTCTTTTATTTTCTACATTGAGACACAATAAAATGTCTGATTCACAATTTATCCGAGTTTCCGCAACATGTTGAACACTTTGAGCTGAACATTTCAAGCTCATCATCTGGCGAATGCGCTGCATACCGCTGGTTACTGTAAAAGAGAATAGGCAGACTGGGAGCTCTAACTGCCAGCTGACCTCTCTAAGCCAATCTAAACTGGTCTCTTACTTGACCTTTTTAACATTTAACCTTAATCCTCTACACCTTAAACACTATTTCTGGCCTCAGCTCTAAGCTCATTCCCACTATCCAGCCCGTGTTTGTGTCTGCAGTCAGAGCTGAATCATCTCAGCGCCCCGCTGTTCACCTTCTCCTGTTTTCTGTTGTCCACTCACATCTTATTTGTGACTGACTTTGCAGTTTCCTGCCTGACTCAGGGTGCGTTTCGTCATCGCTGTAAAGACAACACTCAATTTGCACTCGACCAAATATGGCCCCGGCAGTGATCAAACCGCTCCGTGCCAGAACTTTGGTAAAACACAGGTGTTCTCTCTCTGCGTAGCGACCGTGTTTACTAGATTGTTCCTGTGAAAGACTCACTTTTTCTCCTTTTTTTCGCTTTCACACGGAACGTTTGTATTTTGAGAGCTGCAAGCTGCCCACATAGTGTCGTCACTGGAGCTGCTTTCCCAGTAAACTGTTTGGATTCAATGAGCTAATCCACCTACGGTGTTTGGCTCGGTGCCATGCAGCACACCAAACACAGGGTAATGTATAAGAGGCTAAATTTATGGCAGCACTTAAATATTTACTACATTAACGACTGATTAATCTCCTGCGGTTTCCTCCGAAAAAACATCCACTGCGTCGGCTTGTTATCAGAGGACAAGGCTCATAAAGGCTCTGATTAAAGGCGCTCATTGGAGCAAAATTGACTTGCGTTACTGTTAAAGTAATGTCACTCGGGGGCAAAGCTCTAATTTAATTTGAGCTCGTCTCATAGAAAACATCCCCTTTCCAACCACATCCGTCCGCCCCGGCGCTCGCACTTCGAGTCGATGCGACTTTAAAGCTGCTGTCTGCGCTACATGAAAGCCTCAACACCTTGTCAAAGCACAGCTGTACCCTGCACATGTTCATGTGAGAGAGGGCAGCGCATGTCAGAGCCCTCCCCTCTGCTGTTCTGTTTTTCTGAGCCGTGACAGTAAATTCTACGGAGATCCACAAAAAGGACAGTCGAGGCGTCACGTCGGCTCGTCTTCAAAGAGTTATGACAAGAGAGAATCAGCGGTTAAAACCGAAAGCAAAGTCTGATAGCCATCAGTGGGGACGGGGGGACTCTAGTAAACAGAGCGCTGAGTCTAGACCACTCGAGACGGGCATGTTAAGGTCACGCTCATAAAAGTCCCCTAGACACGGTTGCTCCTTATAGGCCTGGAGGGGATGAGCCGGAGCGGGAGTCACCTGCACAGATGGGTGAGGAGCCGCGAGCCGCTACTGGGCCCCCAGCACACGGCCTGCAGGAGCAATAGGTTTCATATGCGGCACATCGTGAATCAGGCGCAGCTTCAAATAACTCACAGTAGACTAAACTGTGCGGCAGGAATGCAGGGCGGTTATCTCCAAAACATGGACTGCAACGTGATAGAGGTGTCATCATATAGAGGGATTTAAAATAGAGAGCGGCGGAGAGAGGAGGTAAATCTGTCACTGGACCGGCTGATCTCGGAGAGGATTTTTTTAAAATAGTCTTAAACACGCAACAGATCCTTCAGTGGCCACCACTAATTGACCTTTTGAAGGAATGCAACGCCGTCTCCTTGACTGACATTTGCTTTTAGCGGCTCTTGTGGGATGGGGCGGTGGGCTGGTGGAAGGCGATAGCGGGGGGAGATCCTCTGGAGATAAACCGCAGTGCCCCCTGTCCCTCAGACAACAAAGAAAGTGAGTGATGTTTGTCTGAAAACCAAGAGCCGCGATCCCTCTTGTTTTGATGTGTGGGCCACCTGGGATGCGGGTCTCCATCAGCACTCGGGCCCGAGGAGAGAGGAAGAGAAACAGGACTCACACAGATCTCGTCCCCAGGACAAACAATCTGAGTGACAAGCCTGCTGGAATCCCACGGAAGTCACCCAACAGACGAGGCATTCAAACACGCTGGAAAAACAAGAGGCGTTTAGGTGGCCACAAAGGGCCCCGAGGAGAATTGCACAGCAGGGTTTCCTCGATT
>CAEMYA010000092.1:3931220-3942862 GCA_903131615.1 Diplodus sargus
ATAAGTTTAAGTCCTTTAATATCCAAACAGGGTTACCTGAAAGTGTCTTGGGGATTTCATCTAAAACCCGCACAATCTGCAGATACTGTAACGTGATGCCTCTGTAAGGTTTTTTTTAATTGTAGTTTTACATTTATTTGGCAGCTATAGTTACCAGTCAAAGATCAGGGTTTCACAGACAGAAGACGTGACGGTGAGGCAGCTTTCAGGTCGTCTTCGCCTGGAATGTCCACGTCATTAAAAGTGCACTATGTAGTTTTGAGGAAGAAATGTAAAAGAGAGGAGAATGACAGAAAAACATCAGCAGTGATTAAAAAAGGAGGAATGAACAAAATGTTCTCAAAGGGCGACACAGTGTCACACTCAGAGATGGAGACACATCAAATAAATGTGTCTGTGTTTGTTTCATTTTCTTGATAATATTGTAAATATAAACTCTCTGAACTAGAATTTCTTCTTCCAGAACTACACAGTGCACCTTAAAACGTACATTTATAAACCTACCTCTACAGCCTGGCTTTTGATTACACAGGGTTTATAGACATTATTCATTCTATTTTAGTCACTGATTAATAGCATTTTTGTTTTGCTGTTGTGTGTCAGCATGATTACTGTTTACTCTATCATTTGTCATAGCTTGTAAATCTAGTTTATTGCTTTTACTTTGTCATCATTTTGATCTCTTTGATTTGTTTTATGTAGTTCACTTTTTATTTATATAGTCTTATGATCACAATCACATTGTCTCAGCGGGCTTTACGATCAGTACGGTGACGTCTTCTGTCCTTAAACCCTCGTGTGAGGAAGAACATATGAAGCAGGAAAGCAGGAAAAGAAAATGGAAGAAACCTCAGGAGGAGCCACAGAGGGGGAGAATCTCTCTCCCAGGATGGACAGACATGCACTGGATGTACAGAACAGTCACAGAGTATAGAAACTTCATTGACAGAATATCTGAGAGATCTAAGTGGTCTGTCTTCTTATTGGCTCGTCAGTCATCTGTGAAACTTTGTCCCGCTTATGACTGTATGTTTAGCAGCACTTCTGCACTTCATCCTTAGTTAGTACCTTCACTTGTCAAGTTATTGTGAGGTTTTGCAACTTCTACTGAAGTAAAAGATCTGAATGCGTCTTCCACAACTGTCAAAAGGAAGAAACTGGCGTACAAAGTGTTAGTTTGATGTGTTTTCATTGCTCGAATGTAGGACCAGAAAAACCGACAGATCCAAAAGTTCTACAGAACCGACAACGGCAGAAAATATCAAGATTTACCTGCAGGGGTTCATCAAATCTGTGGCTGTATGGGAAGTTTGTGAGGCGGGGGTCGCCTGAACGCCCGAATCGGTTCCAGAAACAGACACATTTGCGGGGGTTTATTTATTGTTACATCAAGAAAAATGTTTTGTTAAGTGATGAGAAATGAGAATGAGAGAGTCTGAGCGGCCAGTCTAGACTAATTGGATTGATTGGAAAGAAATGACTGTGGCAGCTGTCTGGTTCAGTGCCCAATATCCTCAATTTCCACTTCTGATTGAATTACTTAAATAAATCCAGACTGATTTAATTTGCTCAAATGTGCTCGTGTATCATGATCTTTCTATCAGATGTAATGAAACTGAAGGAGTATGCGGGGACAAGTAGAACATCAAACGCTAAATCAAGTTTATCCTCAGGTGAACCAAAGTTTAATCAAGGATTAAACTCCGGTTCAAAAGAAAAACAATAGTGACTCATAAAGCCCCTCGAAGGGAAAAATCAAGTGGATCAAGCCGAATATTAATTAGTGGGAAGAATGATTGTGGCATGTCGCCGCAGAGCGCGCTCACTTACTGCTTGGCAGGAGAGGAACTCGTTAAGATCAGATCAGCTTCGAGTTGTTCGAGTTTTACGGCTCAAGTGCAAACCTGCAGGATCACAAGCACGACAGGAGGGATTCCTCGGAATCGGGGACGTCAGCTCTGAGGAATCCTCTGCAGCACATCTGAAAACACAAAGCTAGTGGAAAAAAAACCCTGTAAGTTACTGGTACTTCACTGATTATCAACACACAACAACAAGACGGTTCATGACTCTGTGTTTAAATAAGTAAAAACAAGAGGTCCCAGTTTATTTGCTTTGGTGGGAAAGAAACATTTCTTATCAGGCAAAGCTTGAATACATTTCACAACATATTTGACTTTTACTTTGTTACTTCGAGCTCCATGTGTGTTGTGTTGAGATTGTTCTTAAAGTTGTAGTGTCATCACATAAACTTCAGATTCTACAGAAGTAGATTCATATTAATTTTTTTCTGCTCTCCTTCAGTGGGCTGTTGTTAGTGGTGCTGGCTCAGGTGTGTGTGAGTTGACCAATCAGAGGAGACTGGGTGTTAAGGAGGAGGGGCCTTAAAGAGACAGGAGCTAAAACAGTGACAGAGGGGGAATACAGAGCTGCACTTCTGGACAGAATGAGAGAACTGATGTATTTTGGGGCATTAAAACATGTAAAGCTATTACAGAAGAAACCCAAAATGCAACTATGACCCCGAAAATGAGCAACATATGTCTCCTTTTTTAATAATTCACACTGAAAACATCACCATTTAACACTGAAAAACACAAATATTTATCCACGCTGCTTTAGTCATATGTAGTAATCCATCAAATGAAAATAAAATTGACACGTGGCGTGGACATCAACCAGATGTCTTGGCTCTAACACCTTCAGGAAAAACAAAACGAACAAGTTTCCAGTGTAAAAGTGCAACATTAGAGGGAAAGATGGCTTATTTTTAGGCTCATGTCCTGGAAATGAGAACCACAAATCAACTATGATACAATTTTCACCTTAAAATAAATGAAAACGTGGAGTAACACGAATCAAGACAATTTTGTGACTTGTTGGAACCCTCGTCCAACGTATTTGGAAATGATTATTCGGTCCAGGGAACATTTTCTTCACAAGCCTACGTCATATCGATGCATTTCCGTCATTTGTGTTTGTTTTTCAATAGGGTGTGTGTGCGAGAGAGTGTTGAAACAAAGAGGAAACACCTCGAATGAACCCAAAAGTCCTGCCTGATAACTGACTGGTATCTCTCTCCGTCACACGCAACATGAATGAAAGCAGCATCAAGGCGGTTTCTGTGCTGCGTCACTGCTCGAAGGATCCAGAGCAGGGGAGCTTTCTTTTCGTAGGAGCGGCCCCTCGCTGTGAGGGGGCCGGGAATGCGGGGTGTCCCGCGTGGAGCGTCGGCTGTGGGAGGCAGAGCAGGGGTACGAGGCCCAGATGGATGTCAGGGCAACATCTGTTCCACCTCCTGGCTGGGTCTTATCAGCAGAAAATGCTGCCACACACACTGGACGGGAGAAGAACTGAGAGAAAAGGGGAATTCTTTGCAGAGTTTAAGAAAACATGTCGTCTTTTGTTTGTCATGTAAACAAAAGTTAGGCTCCCCGTCGGGTCGCGCAATTTGCATTTCACAAAGCTCCCAGGATTCGTTTTGTTGTGTGTGACGGTATTTGTTTGTACTTGTGGTGGGTCGTTATACTGTATGTGGCATCGAGCCGTACCAAGCAAAATATTCAACGCTATCACTAAAATTCCTGTAATCCTGTAATGTAGTTCCTTTGTTTTATATAGTTAATATAGTTTCACACAAAAAATGCTGAACAATTCAACAATATCGTACATGGGATTTTGGAGAGTTTAAACTGCAGCTGTTTGGAAACACTGATGTTTACTTAAGACATTTTTCCTAAAATCTGTCATTAATTTGATACTGCCAGTACTTGTTCTTGTTTTTGTTGATATTTTATGTAACATCTATTGTTTTTGGCAGGTGTGGGTTGATTTTTCAAACGCGGCGCGCTGTTCTTCTTCACTTCGATCATCAGATGCGTTTTGAAATGCAGAAAACCAGATTTTCTGTCTGTTCAGTGTAAAGAGCAGCGAAAGCACACTCGGGCAGCTACTGGCATTATTTTACAAAAGCCCAAATAGTCCTAAAGTGAACACAGGCCATACGAAAGGAAGAAAATGAGAATGATGAAGAAAATCAAAACCAAAATAGCGCAACGATTAAAAATCTCCACTGGAAGCTGCAGATTTGCAAGAATGTTTGGGGTTGGCATGTTCGAACTCTACTGCAAGTTCGTTTTTTTTGCATGGCGTCACTCTTTACATCTTTTCATGCATGTAAAAAAAAACAAAAGCTTGCAACACTTCATATTAGTGCCAACAATTAGGCTTGTTGGTTAGATTCCTCAGTGTTTTTTTCCTCCCTTCCAGGCAGCCATTAATTACCATTCATTTTAGTAAATTATAAAAAATCAACTTGCAGAGACTTGAAAGTTTTTATATCCATCACAGTAACAAATCGAGTTATTGTTGCTTGGTAATGGGACTGTGAGCGCAGGCGGATTGGAAAAGTCTGGACTGTATTACCGCACAACAACAACATAACTTTCTTCTTATCTGTAAACCACATTGAGGGTCTGCTGCCGAACAAGACAAGCGGAAACCACCCCCTCCCGCCCAATCCAACACCACAGCCAGACACCAGCAATTAAACAGGTAGAGCAGGTAAAGGTTCAGCGTGGGAGGAGAGGACTGGCTGCATCTTTTTCAGCGGAATAAAAATCAACTGTACAGACAGAAAGAGCAAGTGAGGAGGAGTGGAAGGGAGAACGAGAGATCCCCTCACTCTCTCTTATTTCTCCCGGGAGGGCTGCTTCGCTGAGGTCCTGGCCTCTTCCCTTCCCTTGGGCATCCTGGATGCCCATGCTGAGGGAGGGCTGCTTCGGCGTGACCAAAGGGAAGCAGAGCGAGTGAGAGAGAGAGAGAGAAAAAGAGAGAACCTTACAGAGAGGAAAAAAACAGCAAGAAGAGAGAGAGAGAGAGAGAGAGAGAGAGAGAGAGAGAGAGAGAGGACTCAAAAAAACAGAGAGAAAGTGAGAGCGACAGGAAGAAGAGGGGGGAGTGAGACGAGCGCAGCAGCCCATGGTTTGTCTCAGGGCTGCAGCAGCTTCCAGAGCTGGTGTGCAGCAGACTGAAGAGAAGCACGTCTGCCCCAGAGGCAGAGACTGGAAAACAGGATCAAAGAGTCGCCAGGGCAACCTGCATGACACACATTGTATTAAAGCCACACGGTTAATTTGAAAGAGATGGAAGAAGGGCAAGAGGAGAAGAAAAGGGGAGGCAGAGGTAGCAGAGAGTGGAGTATATTTATCAGGAACTCCTGTCTCACTCGGTTAACTTTCCACTCAAAACTTTCTTCAGCGGCTACACTTTGACTTTGGGTGCTTTTTTTTTTTTTTTTTAATAAAAGAAAAACCCTGGCTCAACCTCCACTGGCTCATCTCTGCTTTCCAGATTATCCTCCACTGTCTCAGATTTCCACAGGTCACCTTAAATGACAAATGAGAGACACTGAAGAAAAATGTTTCCAGACGCATGTTTACATTCAACTGATCACACATTTCATAAAGATGGGATGTAGCAGGATATTCATACCCAGTCTCTGAATGTCTCCCTCTAATAAACACATATAACATTAATAACATGAGCTACATACATACAACTTTTAGAAGAAGTCATTATAAGAATAAGACACATCACTGCAGATTCAAAATGTAAATAATTTCAAAGACACTATTCAAATTTTTAAAACTTTAATCGCCATTTTAGACAAAACACATGATTGAAAAAAAAAATACAAAAGAAAAAAAAAACGGCTACAGTGAATATTTTAAAACCTATGTGTGAGCAGATGATACGCAAAGTCCAACATTGGTATGATCTCCAGTTTATTTATTTGCATTCAAGTGACTGAATGCATCGGTCTTTTCAGATTGTAAAAAACTACCTGGCTGATCTCATGTCAGGTACAAAAAGTGATTAGATCTCTAAAAACCTGACAAAATATTAAACAAAGCAACAACAACAAGACAAGCACCTAGGGAGGAGGTGTGAACATTGTCCACACACCTGTGGCACAATCAGAGCGACTCATTTTAGAGGTGTGGAGTCCACACGAGGGCAGCCGGACTGAAAGATTGTAGGATTCAAACCCCACTGAGCAGTAACCGGGACAGGGAGCAGAGCTGCAGTGGAAGGGCAGTGTCGGTTGGGAAGGGCTGGGATGAGGTTGGGCATGGGTCTGCGATGAAGAGCAGACAGGGAGGGGTCTTCACAGACAGTTGGAAGGCATTAGGGTGTCGGACAGGGACTTGTCAGATGCAGCTGTTGCTGTGGCTGATTGATAGAGTTTGTATTCCACCCTGATGGGAGACTGGAGTCGCTCACCAGTGTAAAGAGGGATTGTGTTAATTTCAACAGGAAAGGAAAAGAAATACAGTAAAAATGTAGAAAAACAAAGAAAGAACAAACAAACATGACATTTGCTTAACACTGAAACAAAACTAAATCCATCAGATCTCTCTATGTTGTTTCAACATCCAGCCTGGTCAATCATCGCAGTGTTTTTTTTGTTTGCTTTTTAATCTTTTTTGGTCTTTGATTTGAAAGAATTAATAATTGTGGTATGATATATAAAAAAATCTGAACATAGCTCTACAATGTTAACATACAGAGCTATAAAATATATCCTAAGTTGCACATTTATAAAAAGCATTCAGACTTGTTCCCACTTTCTCCTCACTTCTCCAAAAAGTCACGTAGCACTTAGTCACATGATTAGTAGTACTTGTGTATGGCTGCACAGGAGGGTACACAGCAATGTACTTGTTTGCATGTACATAATACTCCATGGAGATACTCAGACTACACTATTCAGATTAGATATTCAGACACGGTGTGACACACCGATATGTAACTACCGTACATAACACAAGGCTTTGGACTACACACTCCAATCACACAACGACATCCGTTGTTACCGAGTCAACAGAAGAAGCACACTTGACAGCTGTACAGTACTTCTCAGTGGAAAGAACATCAACAGTGCCCACCCAAACATCCTGTAAAGTACTTACTGGAGATGTTAAACATATCTACAGACAACCTGGGCTCCACTTTGTGTGTGTGTGGGTGTGTGTGTGTGTGTGTGTGTGCGTGTGTGTGTGAGTGTGAGAGAGAGAGAGTGAAAATGTGTGTGTTAGTGTCCTATGATGGCTGAGGGAATGCCACGTCCCACATGCCACTGGTTTAATCACAATGGCACAGACAATAGTAAACAAGATTTCCATTTCCGGCAAAGTTTGTAGTTTTTTCTTGATTGCTTTACATCGGGTGGGTTTGACGGCAGCTCTTCTCTGTCAGGCTGCAGTGACCGACTGCTGCTTTGTGCACACTCATCCAATTTGAAAAATGAGAGCGCAGTGAAGGGAAGATAACATACAATACACTTCTCGAAGAGAGAGGTCAACTTCTGCTTTATTTTTTTTCCTGTGCATGTTTGTGTCTGTGCATGAGTGTGTGTACATGGGCACCAGCAGGACGCTGTGTTTTCCTTGTGGTCAGCCGCTAATGTCTCTTAGCATTAGCAGCGTTAGCATCATATCCTTGCAGGCTCTGTGTCTTTGTCTTCCAACAGACTAATGAACTGACCAAATATCTCCTTCACTGCCTCCATATTGTCGGTGGAGCTGCCCTCCAAGATCCAGCGCTTCCCTCTGGCCAGAGGCTCCAGCTCAAAGTACTTCTTAACCTGCAGGAAAACCGAGAGAAATCGTCAGTCAAAACAATTAGTTTTAGCAAGAGTGAGTATGTTCAATGGTATTTTCATGGCATGATATGATATGGCTGTGTTGTTCCTACAACAGCATTGTGAATATGGCCTTGAGGATCATCATCGCTAATATTGACATTGGGTTGGTTCAAACTATCAATTCCATCACACGACTCAAACCCTACATCATTAAAGGCCAATAGTAGATTATTTTCACCTTAAGCATAAACAACACCAGGTGATTTCACTAATTAAAACATCTCTAAACAAGTGGGAGACAGTAGCCAATAATATCTTGTGCTTTATTGAGTATTGGAATGAGAGCCTGCAGATTTCTTTGCTCTCCGAGGTAAAGCTTTGGGATGATTTATGATCAGTATATGGTCAGTTCATGACTCGGCTAAAACAAAGTGATTGAATATGATTATCATGATCAAGTATGACGTAAACCCTGATTCAGTCGTCAGATTTCAGAGACCACACTCTTTGTCCTCTGAGACCAAGAACAATAAAAAAGAAAAAAAGAAAAAAAAATGTGCATCATCCGCTCCTGCACTTGAAACAGTTTTCCATGCGTGATGTGTTTTCTTCACATAATCACTCACAAATACACAAAGGCACAGCCATGAAACTGTCCAAACACTGCTTTGCATCCAGAATGCAGCCAAAGTAAAGACATATATAAATAAAAAAGAACAAAAAACTAAATGAAATAAAACAGTCTTCCCACGTGAGACGCCTGTGGCCCGCTGGCTTGGCACTGCTCTTTGTAACAGTCGATTATAAAGTTCATATGCAGGCTCTTAGCAGCTCATGACAGTGGGGGTGCAGCAAGGTTGAGGGGAGAACCAGAACCAGCTGTTACGTAAAAACAAATCTCAGCAGAGGGAAACAATGTCTTAGACCTCCACTGAAGGTACAGCAGGTTGTTAGGGTTTCTGACATTTTCAAGCAGAGAGTAATGGAAGCAATTTCGCTTGCCCGACATGAGCGAAGTTCAGCCATCTCCTCCTGTTTGTCTGATAGCCAGTGAGGAATGCACAAAGACAAATGTGTACTGTCAGCAGCTCGGAGACAAAAATCTAAATGCTAATAATGTCACTGATGCAATACAAGAACAATTTCCCGCCATGTTTGGTCAGTTCCATGTTTCATCATTTATGATAATTATCAGTTGGATAAGTATTCAAAACTGATTTAAAAAGATGACAGAAAATATTCAAATATAAACCATTTCCTCAGTTATCTTCACTTGTTAAAATACGAAGAGCTTGATGATACATTCCCAAAGTCGGCCCTAATGGTTTCTTGTACTGATTACTGTGATCTGGTTTTCACATTGAGTGTCTGTGGACACAAGCTGGAAAGGGGACACTCATCAATCACTGCGGAAATACCAATGCTGTGAAGACATTACATGACTAGAAATTATGAGTTTAATCAAAATCTGTTTAGATTCAGATAGTATCTCTGCATATTTTCTGCAAACAAAAAATGAAGATTGATGATTGAACAAATTCCTAAAATCAATATAGCAGATAACGTCTCAAAAAGTTGTGTCCAACACAAGAAGACAAACACATCTGCGCACGCTGTAAACACCAGCGTATCCACACAGGTGCCCGTCACACAGTCAAATGACTTTTCAACTTCAAGTGAAATTGCTTTTGTCTAGACCGTGCTGGGCTGTCTAGCTGTGCCATGGTGTGTGGCATGAAGAGGATGGGGAGGAGGAGGAGGAGGAGGAGGAGGAGGAGGAGGAGGAGGAGGGGGAGGGGGGGTATTCTTTGTGTCTGCTCAAATCCAGCCAGCCATGCCACTGAGTGGGAGAGTGAGCGCTGTCTCTGCCCCTGAGCCGAGTCTCTGTCCGGGTGTAATGTGAGTTTAATGACAGATTAAGTCACCTCAGCCACGTTTGGCTCAGAGGCCTGGCTAGAAAGCCGAGCGGACCCAAACAGTGTTAACAAATCTGTCTGGGTAACTTGAGCTGCCCTAGTCCAGGCTGTAGCCCCAGACCTAGACTGTAGACGATGCGGCTGGCTGCCTGTCTGGCTGGCTGGCTCACTTGTCTGCCTGTAGCCAAGGCCCTCTTCTGGAAGACTCTGGCCCCTGCACTGGCAGACAGTCAAAAGGCCAGCAGTGACCTCTTTGCAAGTGCAGACAGGCTCAAGCTTCTCTCACTTCCCCTCCTTGCTTCAGAACACACCCATGGGCTTCTCACAGCGCGGCAGATGCCTTCTGTCGTTGGTAAGATTGGTTGTATGAACTCAGATGACTTATTAAGTTTTCAGTGCTGCTTTACAGTTGTGTAGTCATGAGAACATGTCGAGCTTGAAATTAAAAAGAATCCCAGATGTATTAAATACCTTGTTGGTATGAGCACCTTCACACAAACCACATTTCATTGACAGAGCACATCCAATCCACAGACTTTAATCCTACAACAGGCGGCCCCAATTGCCAAAAACTCTGTCTCAGTGTTACATGAGTGAAGGAACCCCATGACCCATGAACAGCCGGGTGCATCTACACCGGCAGTCGACAGTGTGGCCCAAACCAGTTTCTCTGAGATTAAGTCCTCCTAAGCACACTTATGCTTGCTTAAGGAATTGCGTGAGGCAGTGGTAAGGGTAAGCCACACAAGACGTTGGTTGCCAGATGGCTCCTAGGATGACCACTGGGTCATCCAGTCTAGCTTCTTCTAGGTCATACAGACTGGGGGCCTCGCCTGGTGCATGAGAGAAAGCGGCTTATACATGCATAAGGGTGCCAAAAAAATCTTTAATCACCTGTGTCTGTGTCAACTGTATTCCTGCTGCTGGAACCTTGCGGTGTTAACCACCCAGGTATACGGTTGTGGGGAGAGCAATACAACCCAGGAAAGCAGAACCCTCTGGCAACAGACCTGAAGAGTTGGAGTGATGTCTGAATGTAACAAGTTGTCCAGAGCGGGCAGTGCAATGACTGAGAACTTGCATGAGCTGGATTATAGATTTAATTTTCATTAGACATTTTTTAAATTACAGTGACTTTCAGCATTACTGCATTATTCTATTGGAAGAATAACTTTGACAGAAATGTGTCACCAATTTTTCAAGGTGGACATGTGGTCAATCAAACCCACTTTTAGTGCATGACTTCTTTAAAAAAATACCTGTGTTAGAGGTCAAAGCCTTGCAAACTGACTTTAATGCTAACAATGCTGCAAAATTATGCAGGAGGCTCGTTCAGTGTGTGGAAGATTACTGCAAAGCTGAGAGTGCTACAGGGAGAGCTGGCATCACAGCAATGTAGTTTTATTATGTGAAATCCCGGTTTTTGAGCAAATGAACTGGGACTAAATTTTGTGATATTGGCAATTCAAGGTTGATGCATGCAATTCCTATTTCACCACCTTAGTGTTGGTGAATTGAACTCCTACATTTGAATAACTTTGTAATAACTGGCTGCCTGCACCAGCATCTGATCATTCTTGACCAAAAAAGGCAACTTAGTTTCAGTTTATGTAAATGACAGCTTACAGTTGTTTTAACAAGTTTCCTTCAGAAAGAATGCATTTTTCGTGTTGATAAAAAGAGGAAATTCAGCAATCACTTTTACGGAAAATTAGTCTGGAGGGAATGTCACTTCATTTAAGATACATTGTTAGGGTTGACAATTTGTGACCCAGCGTCTGCACAGCGAGTCAGCTTAGCTTAAGCTCCAACCCTGGCAAGACTACTTCAGGCTCTTTAAGGCAGCGGATGGGCATGCATGGCACGTGTACGCAGCTTCTTCCTGACCTGTGCCAGATTACTACATGCGATGGTCACTGTTGGCATCATGTCGAGTCAAGAGGATATCCTGGTAGAATAAAAGGAGCTTTAGCGGCTGTCTGCTGCCAGCAGAGCCCTGCTCTGGCCTCCTGACCAACTAAACACACCAGGGAGGCAGACAGAGGCAAAAAAAAAAAAAAAAGTCTGACTGGACAGGA
>CAEMYA010000092.1:3943145-3979609 GCA_903131615.1 Diplodus sargus
CAAGGCAACGGAGTACACTCAGTCAACATGCCATGTTCAGGATCTTTCTGATAAAAGGACTTGCTGTGCTTCAATGGTCTTGCGCTATGTACAAGAACGTATTTGGGAAATTTTAAGTCAGATCCAACGTTCTTGCAGAGGCTAACAATAAAGCCAGATGGAGCAGACGCAGCTTTGTTGGATACACTCCGACAGCAGATCAGTATCGTAAAAGAAAGTTAAATGACCTGCGCTGTCAACTCTCAGTTTTTTCTTTTAGAGCAATTTCTTTTTTTCTTTTTTTTTTTGGTCGAGTCTGGCTCTTGCAGTTGCCTCGGGTTCCAAAAGTCTGAGAAAAATATTGAAACTAAATTCAATAATATCAAATAATAGTAATAATCTCTTCCTGTTTAAGTAATAAGATCATAAAAGGAAGAACAGGAAATGTTCACTTGAGAAGATTTTGCCTTTGAGCCAAAAAAAACCCAAAAACATAAGGAGGAGCTGATAAAAAGACTTACTCAAACAGATAGGTTATCCTTTAAACGTTGCTTTCCTGCAGGCGACTATCAAAACCCCTCTGTGGAGCAAAGAGCGCTTTACTCAATCAACTCATTGGAGAACCAATGATTGCCTTGAGGTTTTCATTTGGACAAACTTCAGCAGGGATCCTTTTTCAACAAAAATAACATCCTTAGTTCGAGGGCTACTTAAGAGCATGTGTGCATTAAGTTACCTTTGGCAAGCAGAAAGCAGCCAAACATATTGTTATAACCGGCATTAGATATCTTTAAAGGACATTTTTTTAATAGATAGTTAGCTGTAAAATATCAGTGTCTCAGTCACTCAGTGGAAGATATGGCCTCCGATGCCCTTGTCCTAATATGTACCATGACCACATGTCTATCCTGCTTCACTGTCATGTGTCAAATCCTCACCACACGAGTAAGCTATATAACTGGAGAAGGAAGCATTAGGGGGTCTAGGGAAAGTGCCATACTCGAATATCCAAGACAATCAATTACACCATCCCTTGACATGTTGGCCCCTGTGAAAATATCAGTCACTTGGAAAGTGGCCCACACTGGCGACTGCATTGAAATGGAAGGGTAATGTGAGATCCACTTACCATATAATAGATATGCCTTTGTTTGCTTTTCCGGCTCACCTAAAGAGCCTTAAAGACATGAGAAAGCCCGGAGGTCCCCAAGAGAGGAACACTTGGGAAGCCTGTGAAAAAACAAACATTGCACCGCAAACTGTGGGAGGTGTCAAATGAAACAGCCCACTGGCCAGTAAGTAAAACCTAAAGCCTATTTAAGCAAGGCTGTAACACCTTGGGCAACGAACCCACGGTTTTCCATCGTGGGGGGGATTACTCTCCGTGAGCCCTGCCCAAGGTAGCTAATGACCTGATCGCCTGTAAAGTGAAAGTATCAGCTGTAGGTGAGGGACATGACACGACTGCCTTTGTTTCCAGATTATGTGAGGTGAGGACTTCAGCCCCCCCCCCAAAGTTTGTTGGGATAGCTTCTCCGATGGCACAGCGCAGAGGGAGGAGTTAAAAAAGCTCAGTGTCCTTGTGCCAAACCCTGCATCATCTCGTGTACATGTGCATTTCATTCAGGCATCCTCTCAGGACTTGTCAAGAGCAATGTTTCCATCAACATGTTTTTAATTTCAAGTATTGCATTAGAAAAAAAATATGGAGACTGCAAAATTCAGAAAAAAAAAACATCCTTCATTTTGCTTAAAAGCTTTTAGGCTTGAGATGTTTCAGTTTAATGGGGGACGCATCATCTTCTCTGAATAAATTCTGACCAAGCAAACATTTAACTGTTTTCTTTGTTTATCTGCTGTTGGCAAACAACCACTTGCTGCATGTTGCCATTTTACAGCATGACCTGTTTTTTCTAATTGCTTCTTATTGTTTTGAAATATACCTCAACTATCTGTTGGCTGTAATATTTCTGCAGCAGGTTGAAGCGTAAGCAATCAGCGGAGGGGTAACAAAGGCCAAAGTCAATCATCAGTAAGGGGCAGATGAAGACCTCAATGTTACAAACCCTCTAACTGCTGCTTGAGCCACAATTTGGTTGCAGGTGTGTGCAGAAGTGCAACTGACCCATGCAGAACGATGGCTTGGAAAATAACGAATGGGAAAAAGGTGTGTATAAGTTTAAAACCTATGGCGACACAAGCAGATAATACAAGGACCAAAACCTGAAGTCTAAGCATGTAGCGATGGAGTGGGAGAAAGACACAAAGATATGGACTTTCAATTTAGTACTTCCATTTGTTATGGAAACGATCTAGGCTAGCCAGCACGTAAAAGCGTTTAGGCCACCCTGGCTCCAAGCCATAGTTGTAGAACTGTTGGACCAGGGGATTCTGCAGGCAACAAATTAAGACTTACGTCCCCGTGTCACGGTGCAAAAACTGAGCCGCCTTTAGATTTACTGTCCTGCTCCACTCAGGTGGGACCATGGGTCTCCCTCAGGCTCAGTTCAGTGCAGGTTCAAAGTGATTCACTTGCGGTACACTTCTCTTCAAAGCCAACTGACCACTGCCAGATCAAGAGACATCCTCAGAGGTGCTGTAAATCTAAGCAAGACAGCACAGGGGATGTTCTTCCCTAACCCTTTCAGTAGCACAGAGGCATTTATTTTTATTTTTCTTGCAGGAGATCAGATGACTTCCAAAAACACTGGCTGCTCTTACCTGGGTAAATGACCCATGCGTTAAGTCTTGTAGTGGCAACAGCAGATGCAGTGTGTGCAGAACACACATTCAGACATACTTACACACAGAGGACTGGGGCTAGGTGATAATTCAATGTTTATCCACTTTCAGCAGAAGCATCCAAAATAATTCTGAGCAAACTTATGAAAACCAGATCAACACCCCCCTCAGATTTTGGCACATAAAACAGGCAAACCTAGTGCACATTTGCCCAAACAAGATTATTAAACTAAAGCCATGAGTTCATTTGTAACGATAAAATCTCAAAATACCTTTCCTTTCGGGTCAGGTCTCTGAACAAGATCAAGGGCTGAAGATCAGAAACCAGGTGATTCAGTCTAGAAGCATGAATGACATTTTCCAATACTTAGCGTGTGGGTTGGGGGCAAAAGGGAAGAATAACATCCGTCCTTGTGTGCAGGGTGAAAAGTAATTGGCAGGTTCAGTAGCTGGGACATGGCCTCTTCACCAGGGGTTGACCTGTGGGACACTAAGAAATGTCTGTGAGGGCACAATATCTGGGATGTGTGTGAAGCGGGGGACGTGGGGTGCCTATGTTTGCCTTGCCTTATTACAGATTTACAGTAACTCAATTTATTAAAGGCCAAGAGCTCGCTGACAAGGAACATCTGGTCTCTGGGACTTGAACGGGTGAGCTGGCGTTCTGCCCATGCTCCCTGTTGCAGGGGCCAATGCGCCAGCACCTTCCCTCGAGCTCGCCTGCCCTCCCTTTCTTCTTCTTGTGAAAAAGGCCGCCTTGCTGTAGCAGCCCACACAGAGGGCCCTCAAAGCCCAGGAGGTCCGTTACAAGCCACCCCTCCTCCTCCAGGACCCCCCTAGTGGGACCCTCCACCCCTTTCACTCTGGGGCCCCCCTTTCACGCTCCAGTCCTGACAGTTGACCAGCTTTAAAGCTGCAGCAGACCTCCGCTTTAGCACACAGCACGCGGCATTACAATCAAAGTGCTCCCCTTCTGCTAAAGATTTAAACCATGCATCAAGTTGGAGACTGGACACATACTCGCACACATTCACGCTCTCTGACATAGACGGACAGACACACACAACACACTCTCATATGCCATGGGACCATCATATTTGACAGTCAAGGTTTCTGGGTTTCTTAACTTTTCTGCCTTGCATACCTTCTCCTACTCGTAATGACGAACACAGCTTTACAGTGTTTCTTTCTGCGTCAGTGCATGTGTACATGGTTGTGTGCTTGTTCTCTAAGTTAATCACAGAGACATTTCTTACTGTAGATGGCATTGGAGGGAATGAATGGGACAGAAGTCTACTCAGAAAACACATCATAAATTGAGGGATATAATGAAACCATGGCTTGTTTGTTCAAATACACAACAGGGATTAAATTGCAACTTTTCCAGCTGTTTAAAGTCCAACTTTAACCAACAACGGGGTTACGTCACTCTACAAAACTTGTGTTTGTTAGATCCACACATCAGTGGTGGGTGATGAATGCTCCCTGGGCGCAACATCAAAATGAAACGAGATATACGTAGGAAATGTGTTTATTTTTATGCACAATTAATTCCCTCTGTTACAGAATGGCTTCTGAACAGTTTTAATCACTACCAGGAAAATCAGCAGTGTACAGCCAATGTTGTTGCCAAGGCCAAGCAAACACGTATTTTCATACCACAATTGTAGGGGATGACAGCTGTCCCGTGAGCTCTATCTTTTTAAGTTAATTATGTGTAAACTCAATGACAGTACAGTTTTTCAGAAGTGAACGACTGAAACAGAGGTCTTCTCTTGCGACCACTTCTGTGGAGCCTGGATAAACTGCTATGCCATCAAGGAACCTTTTTAGAAAAAAATCATTCGTCATTTCAAGATTTGTCAAAAGGGTTTGTTTCAATGGATGAAAAACTCCATGCTAGAGAACCCCCAGGGATTCCCAGCGTTTGATCCCTGTGAGTCAGCAATGGAACCTGGGGGTCAAATCACATGCTGAATAGGCTTTTCGGAAGTCTTGTCCTGGCTAGTGGCGGCCGGTCGTCCGACCCTGCTTGGCCAGCAGACAAAAGGGAGGGCAGTGACGACAATTGGGATGGGGGGAGATTTTTTTTCTCACCCAATGGTGAGTCCGGCCCTGAATAGGGTCTGGCTGGCTGAATTGCGTTCCACACTGATTTTCAGAGTGAGGACCCACTGGGGTCAGGGTTCAGCAGCATTTGACGTGGGCTGTGGGAAAAGGCGAGCGCGGTGCCCGCACAACCTGCCGACTTCCCTCTCACCCACGATGCCCCTTAACCTCCCCAAGGGACAGACCACCAGCCCAGGGATGACAGGATGAGAAAGGCTGTATGGGTGGGAAAAGGAGAGAAAGCGGAGATGAAGGTGGGCGGGAGGGCTGCACTAGTGGGATAGACAAAGATGTAAGAGAGATAAACCATCAAAGAAACGAGAAGTTTCTAAGTAGCTTCACATATTGCGCTCAGCCCACATTCTCTAGGGGGTAATCAATATGAGCTGCTTGACTGGTTTTCCAACCCTTGCCTCCCAAGGTGGGATGGATGAAGCACTGGGTACACTTCTGTGAGATCTCTCCTGACACTGAGGGTCTGCAGTCCTTTCTTGTGTAATCAGTCACACATCACACATGCAAACAGAGGTTAATAGGCACTATGGAAATGTATGCTACAGTACCTCTGAAAGTGGTTCACCATTTATGGAAGAGTCAGATGTATTTACTGGCAAAAACATCTGGACTTTCTTCCTCTTTGTAGTGTAGTCTGACATGAGGCCACCTAGACTGCATGGAAATGTAAGTTTAGAGTTTCTCTGACAAATACATTGCCCCACACTCTGACACTGTCCTGTTTTGAAATGTAATAACTGGTGACTGATGGCCTGTGTAGACCTGGTTTTCCCATCCATCCTGAGCAAGCTGATCACAGGTGGACAGCTCTTAGTCCACCAGTTCACACCTGGCATTAACATGCATCTCGAGTGACCACCTGTGATCGGATCTCACGTTCCCCTCTATGTGCAAATAAACACAAACTTCACCAGGGCAAATGGACACTGTGTTTTATACAGTAAGAACGAACCAAATGTCGAACATTTGCCAAATTTACAAATAATTCAGAACTTGTCATCTTTTTTTTTGTCAAAGTTTCTTACCTCAACAACTCTCAAAATTGAATGTTTTTTTAAAGGGAGCCTGGGGACTTCCACTGTGTAAACTATATTGGTTACTGTTTACTGTCAATTCATGAATTTGGTCTTAATGGTGAAATAAACTACAACAGTAGGTTCAAACAGCTGTTAGAAAGTATGACACACTTTAGACAAATAATGCTGGTACAGCGATGTAATGACAGTTTTTACAAGGAAAAAAAATAATACTTGCATTGCATTTAATGCCAAATTTACGAGAATGCAGAAATTATTTATAATTTGTCATACACAGCACATCTCAAACATGTCATGTGCATTACAGTGAACCACATGGAACTCAGACAACGTGTCATCCTTTATGCCCCTTTTGCTGTGGCTTCTTATTGTTTTTTCAGACGTCAGTTGAGCAGGTGGCTTCAATGTGGCTCAGGACACCTAAAGAATGTGGTCTGGGTGATTGGACCTCAAATCCTCTTTGTGTCTTGGGGAGCATTTACACTTGCTGTCCACTTGTGATCGGATCATTCAGGACGCATGTTGATACCAAGTCTAAACAGGGCCCGAAAGTCAAGAGAACTTTCTGGTCACCATGAGAAGTTGAAAAACTTCCTGCTACTTTATTTACTCCCATAAACTGAAGAAGGTATATTAACCAGACAGGGGTGAGGCCCTTTGTCCCACATACAAAATGCAAAGGTGCTCACTCTCAAGCCACTTCTTAGGCAGAGATTGCAGAATTTGTATGAAGAGGGACTGATTTGTGTGAGCTTCAACAATCCCCATTATTCATTTTAAGCAAGAAATACTAATGATACCAATAGCATCCCTTAAATTAGCTCGAGGGGATGGAAATGATCATGAAGTGAATACCTGATGGGATTTGATGGGTTTTCAAACATCTCTACATTAAATTACATCATTACGTGATAAACTCACACAATGAAGAGCAATGACAGGATTGCAAGGCAGACTCTGGCATTTAAAAGACAGCTTAATTGATCCAGTTTAATGTTCTGTTGGAAAATCAAGCTGTCAGTGCAGTGGAGGATAGAGTCATCTTACTGCACATGGCGGGGCCACTGGCTGGCTGGAGACACCTCTTAAAAAACCATCACGCGCTGCTTTACATGGAATGTCACACTTCAGGGTGCTGTACACTACACCTCGTCAACTGACAGGAGGAAAATGATACACTTGCGAGAAGAATGCAGTGTTTCTCTCAGTGCTAAAATAACATGAGCTGTGCGTTACTGCAAACTGTACTTTTCAAATGTCTGACAGCTGATTCACACAATAGTTTTCCCAACTTAATGATTTGTTTGTGCACTTTAAAGTACCATTAACCACAATTATACCAAGCGTGCGTTAGGTAAATCAGTTTGTGGCTACTGGTGTCCAAAACAGGAAGTTAAAAAATACTCATAAAACCAAACATCAAAAGAGTAGCAGGCAGCAGAGTGTGAAGTTCACTTCGGCACAGGAGTTTGTACATTATCTGGAGAGTGTGTGCTCTCATTTACATACCTCTGACACCTTGTAAAGAAGATGAGGCTCTCGACCGATGTATCTCTTTTTACATGTAAACAGTAGAACACCATTACACATTCTATTTTCATGTGATGAAAATAACAAGAGAAATTTAACATAAATTCAGGTGTTGCCATTACATTACTTGTTATATCAGTGAATATGTCCAAGAGTACAAGATTATCGTCACACTGTTAATGTGTCCAGGCCCAGCTTGAGCTTAGCTTGACTTTCAGTGTATTGTTACGTAGTGGTAATTATGCTTATATAATAGCCATAGAGCCATATTGCACTTGGTTAGAAATGAGGGACAGAGCTCAGCAAGGTCACCTGCTCCTCATTCGTATTTCCACTGTAGCCAGCAACTTACAAGTCGGGGGTTGGGGAGGGGAGTTGGGGGTTGGGGAGGGTAGGTTGCTGACCGGCTTCAGTCTAGACGGCTCAATGCGCAGTTGACTTTTTAAACCCGCTTGTCTGGAAAAAGAGCAGACGTGAGGTAAGAGGGGGTGAGTCGCAGCAGAGAGATGGTGGTGCATTTTGGTCACAGCCAGCAGGCTAGACTCACTACGAGCAAGCAGATAGAGAGGAAGAGAGAGAAAGAGAGGGAGAAACAGACAGCGAGGCAGAGAGTGAGAGTGAGAGACGCTACCGGAGAGAGCTATCCGAGTCGCTGGCTGTGGCTCCATTGTCAAGGTCAGTGAGCCGCGGAGTAAAAAGTCACGCCACCTGACCCCCTCCCCTCCCTCTCCGCCTGTCTGCTTTCCTGCTGTTCATCCCCTGTCCTCTCCCTCAGTACCTCCATCAGTATCGTCTGCTCACTCAGCACACACGTGGAGAGAATCTGATCTCACCGATTGCACACATATTCTATCCTTACAACGTAGTCATTCCAGAGGTATTTTACAATTAATCTTGTTATATAATCTGATTAAAGCAAAAGCATAAAAAAGTTAAAAGAGCCATCCAGCTGCATGATGTTGCTGAACATCTGAATGCTTCCCTTTCTCTAATAAAATAGACTGTTAATTCCTTAAATGTTTGAAAACACAATGGTGGTCTCTCTGCGGATGCTGGGTCTAAACTTCAGACATCAGAACACTAGAAACACTTATGCAGCAGCTGGACCTTTAAAGTTTAGAGCACATTAATCTTCATTTGGCATCCTGAAGAGTGGTTTTATTGGGAAATTAGCAGATTTCAAAAAAAGAATGTCTCTTTGAAATGCTGACTGCACTCAATTTGCAGTTTTCATTAGTCCCAATCTTTGGCAGTCTAGCTGATAAAAAATATTTGACACTGTGCAATGATCTCATCTTTACAAGACTGGCACTGAGCCCTTTTGGAAGTCCTCTTAATTATTTTTCTGCAGAGAAGAGAAGACAGATTATATTGGCTCACTTCTACTTTTGCAACAATATTTAACTCTCTTAAGGCAAAAGCCACCCAATGAAGGATTCTGACATCTGCTGAATCATTTGACGGGGGCTGCAGCAAACTGTTACTGATTGTCTGGTGGCTCTGAATGCTAATTACTGATGATTAAACGAAAAGACTAAGAGAGGTTATAGCTCACAGACTGCCCTTATGATGATTAAGCAGTGACCGTAGTTTATTCCGGCCATGAGGTATGTGAAAAAACAAAGCCGACGCAATAGTGACACGCTGTGCAGTGTTAAGAATGGCATCACTTTTGTTGTGAGTGTCAGTGTTTCTGTACAAGCCAACATGCCCCCTCCAGGCATTTTAATGTCACCATACCTTCCTTTTCTAAAAAAAGGATTTAATCAAAAACAAACAGGGAGGACAGAACACACCCATCAGGACCGATCACAACTTGTAGGGATAAAGACACACACAACTGCACCACACACACCAATGTCTGGATCAAAATTCAAAGGGCCTTGATGGTGTCAGAGTTGTGTGAAAACAGCGATTCTGGTGACAGACTGATTAATCTTTCTGATGAGATGTGGATTTTTTCACAGCTGAACCTAAGTAATTATGTTTCATCACCCTACTTTGTTTGACGTGTCCCCCACTCATAAATGACCTGCAAAGACCCCAAATTAATTAAGATCCTCAACCTCTAATAGAGCCCATTTGAACTGAACGCGATTCTGTCTAGTGATCAAGACTTTATTCTTTTGGAATTGCAATGACCAATCTAACATTTTACTGCAGTAGGTTTTGCTGCAAAGTCTGTGGTTGTTGCTGATGCTGTCTATATGTCAGAGGTGGCAAAGGAACACCTATAAAAGTATCTCTCTGAAGGACATTTCTACTGGACCTTTCTTTGCAAAGCTAACTGAACCTCACGTCAAATTAATATAATTCAAAAGAGGGGATGTTGTATCTGGCAAAGTTTCCAAGGTTGAGTTTAAAGTACAGATATATGTATTAAAATGTGGGGGTAAAACTAACTCAGGTAAAGTACGGAAATCTGAGAATCTACTTAAGTACTTAAGTATTTTCAATCTGATGCATCCCACCTCTGCTGTATGTTCATGTATGCGAATGGATGTGTTCTAGTGTCTCATCTCTTTATTTCTCCTGCTGTAGTCACATCTCTCTTACAATGCAATCTTAATCTCAAATAGATTGTTTCTAGTCAATAACTGAGTAGTTTTCTGATATTATAAACTAAAAGTAAAACCAGCAACTTCCTGTTAAGAAGCAACTAAGAGAAGACGGGAGTATTTCCAAAAATACTTAAAACTAAGATATCACTTAAACTTATTTGTGAGTGATGTACAACTTTCATCCTGTTGATTATTCTAAATGAGCTGCCAATAACCAGAAATTTCCACTCAGTGATGACGCAAGTGCAAGGTATTGTAAGGGTGATCTTAACAAGTTAGATAGAGCCATTTGGTAGCAGCGTTGGTCACACTGTGTTGTTCATTGTTTCATTCATTCATTTCGTCCATTGATTGGCCCTTACCTGTGCCTCATCTTCTACACAACCAATCAGCAGACACTGGGTAATTTAGAGCCACCAGCGTCACAGGCCACAATGACACACACACCATGTGCCAGACGTTTGACGAAAGTTTCAGACACTGGGCGCCACATGAGTCACTGAGCACAGCCACCACCCAATGAGTGCCAAGACCTGCAAGTTCACCATGTGCAAAATGTGACAGAGGACAGTGGTTGACTAGCCATTTCCGGCTCCCGACACAGTTTCATCAAAAGTTATCATTGCACTTTCTACAATGTCAAGTGACTGCATTGGACACTGAAAACAGAATAACTGCTACAGCTACATGAGGAATGTAAAACCTGTGGGACTTCTTTGGGCCAGTCTTTAACAGCTGAACATCAGAACAATGTTATTCTGAGCATGAGGAACAAATCCTTCAACAGCAACTCCCCCTTGTTTTCAAAGAGTAGATAACTTTGTTAAAATTGATTTCCCCTGGCCCACAGGCTGTCATTTTATTTAAACTGTGTTATTAAGTGCTTATAGATGAGTGAACTTCTAGGTCATAATTTCTGAAACATTAGTACAGTATTTACATATATTTAGGATAACAGTCAAGCGCCTTGGAAGAATTTAGTAGCCCCTAACGAATTTCATAAAAGAGTCCAAAAAAGGTTGAGAAAAATTAAAACATGATATATCTGCTGCCTGTCAATGTGTTAGGCTCAATCTTCAATTATCTTAAAAGCCTCAATTTTAACAAATTACCCGTTTTGATCATGACTGTCAGATAGTGCGCCAACAGTTATTAGGAACCTCCTCACATTCATGTGTTACATATTGAAGATGCAAAGAAGGCAGACAAGATTCAGCATGTGCTGAGCTCCATAAGTTGGGGCAGGACACGCAGCATCGCATTACATACTTGGCAGTGTAACTACCTACGTGCTACATGCCGAGAGAACATTTAAACTAATTAATGGCTAAAAGTAAGTTGTCTATCGGATGTAACATTCAAGTAGCCATCTGGATGACTACCACCTGTCGAGGGTGAGTAAGAACATTATGTTGCTAGGAACGAGATGCGTCATATTTCAAACTAGTCACTGTTTACTAACTTTGGCCATTACTACAATAGTTAAAGAGCATTTCTAATAAATCAACCAATCTATCCAATGACCAGATTAGCCATCACTCACAAATCTTTTCACACAGCTATTATCTTTGACTATCATTACGGCTATTAGTCATGACACACATAATTAGATATATTAAGCTGATGCACTTAGTCAAATGCAGTCAATTAATGTGAGCCTTGACAGGATGCAATATTATGTATTGTGTTACCATGTGACATAAAACTGCAATCATACATGCCTAAATATTGTTAACTTGCCACACACTGTGAAATTCGTAACATTATGAAATTCATTTTTGTACTTACTTCTGGTATTTCACTTGATTGGATGTTGTTTAGTTATGTCCTTGATTCTGTTATTTTCACCCTCTTTTTTAATCTTAATTTGACTTCCTAGTTAAATAAAGGTTACATATACATATTATAACACTGTATTTTGGTAACTGTGTGAAGAGGAAACACAAAAATAAAAAAGGTAGACATCTGCTCTTCCATTAGTAGAAAGGGAATACTATTAAAAAGCAACTCATTTCCAGTGCTACAGCATAAACATCATGAACACAATCAGTTGGAACATTGTGGTATCGACTTCCTTTACATTGACAGCAGGTGTTGCAGTCTGTAGACTTTTTTCTTTGCAAGAACCGATCCACATATTTACAAATATCTTTGGCAGTGCTCAGACTCTTTTGGTCAGCACACAAGCAGCAAGAACGCAGAGCAGAGTCTGTGTTTTCTTTGAGTGAGAGGCAAACGGGGGACATGTGACATGTGTGTTAGTCGTCACACTCACAGGCGGGAGAGAGAGACATGCCGAGTCTGCTGAGGGAGATCATTTTGAATGAAGATTCACAATGAAAGCAGGAACAACTGATTATTATTAGATGTTAACAGTTCTGGTTAATGAAACCAAAGCTCAATAACAAGCTGTTAGAGCTGAGGAAGTCCACTGAGTTCAAAACTTCAGATTCATGGATCATCACACTAATAACCTCCAGCACATGCAGCTCTGTTTTCCCTTTCTATTTTTAAGAAACTGTGGGCTTTCCCTGGCCTGGAGCTAGAACACACATCAAACAAATAAACTAAACTGAATAAATACAGAAATGAATAAAGCATATACAATTGAGACATTGCTCTGTGTATTGTTATGTTTCAATTATTCTCTGGATTGCAATACGTTTAGTAGCCTGTTACTGGTTTTGTCCAACAGTGCATTAACATTACCTGAGTGGAAGAACTTTTATTAACACCTTCGAGTTTGGTTCATGTTTCTTACAGAAACAGAAACAAATGTGTTGTGGAGTGCAGACCTCATATTCCGTCCAGGACAGGTTGAATTATTTAAACTAACTACAGACAGATTTTGTTTTGTTCAGTTCTAGTTTGGAAATTTGTGTATTGCTAGCTCACTAAATGTTTATACATGTCATCATCATCATCATCATAATGTTGCGTGGAGCTTGCACATGGCAGAAGAAAACATCAACCAGGTACTTCAACTGCTGAGAGTATTACAAGTATTACAATAATCTGGACATCTGGCCAATATTTGTATAGTAGATTTTCCCTAATTGGATGTGAATCTACTGCTGTGACACTAAATGTCAGTGTCAATTTGGCGCCTCTACTTTCTGTACAAAGTTAGCACAATTACAATTTTATTACATGCTACATTATATGATACATTTGTATATTTTGTAGACTGTTACAGTCTAGACAATGGTCAATTGTTACCAACGATCCACTGTGAGGAAAGCCTAGGCGATGCTTTCAAAGGCGAGCGAACTTCCACATGACAGCGAGAAATGCGTCCAGTTCATGGTGTTTGTATTCATCTCTTTTAATGAATCAGTGAGTCAAACAAATGTCTAAACTGAAGCAGATAATCGTACTATCACTTCATTGAGATTTTTGTTAGAAACACAAACTGTCACAGACTGTCAGAGCAATGCTGGGAAGTTCAAAATCATTATCACCAAACCCAAGGATCTAGGACACTTGTTTAAACAAATGTCCTGAATGTGTATTAAACAAAAGACAACAAGGAAGCTGTCTGTGATGGATTGAAATCAGACTGTACCATTATTTTGGTTTGTGTGAACCAGTTTCTACAGAATTAGGGCTGTAGAATAAAAAAGTTTAATGATACAGTTGTGAAGATTTAGTGAGATTCAAAGTAAAAAAATTTTTTGCAAGCGCTGTTCATGATTCATTAAATGTACAACATTTCAATCAAATGACACTCATCAGATTAATGAGGCATCCGTGACGCTAACGAAATGCCTCTTCGGTTTACGGTAACTGTATCTGTTGTTGTGCAACATTTACTGTACCTAGGACATACTCAGAGGTGAGAGCCTTGAGAAAGAACTCTTCTCCAGTGTTATCAGCAAATTACCTCCAAGTGATTAAGTGAAGCCTTCCCCGCGGGGAGTTAATTATTACATTTTGGATAAGAGTCAAACGCACATAAATTACTAAATCAAAGTCAAATCAAATCAAAGCAGATAAAGCATAGTTTGCTGAGTGAGCATTGTTGTGGCAGTTGGAGCTGTTCCAAAACTTGGCAGTGGCTTGACTTAGTTGCACAAAGAGCTGTTCATTTTCATTGTCTGGCTGCCGTTCCAATGCTTTCATCTTTCTTTATTAAGACCCTTTGGGTCTGTCTGTCTGTTCAGACCAGTCGGACTGCAACGAAGAAGGCTACTCCAGGGGTGTCACCTGTTTCCTAGTTACTTACTATGACTGCTCACAATATACACATCATAATAAAATGCTTTGCAGCAGTGGAAAGTAACTTGGTACATTTACTTTATTCAAGGGTAGCTCCATCATTTTCACACATGTTTACAGGCATGGTGGAGTTCTGCTGCATGTGTTATGAATATATACAGAGCATAAAACCATTTGTGACCTCAGAGGGAGCTGCATATAATCTGATAAATTGCCTCCAGTGATGTCACTTGGTGGCTAAGTGGGTAATGTAGGTGCCACGTGTTGAAAAGTTGTCTACTGGTCTGCACTATACTCGTAAACCACAGCTGGACTCATTAAGGACGGTTTGAAAACAACTGATCAAAGTCGATACAGCAGAACCAGAACTGTTACCATTTCTATTCCACACAGTCTTCCTCCTTTTCAAAACCTGGCTCCTAAACTACCCACAATGCAACTTAACCACTCCAGTGACATCACAGGAGGTCATTTCTCTGACATGCAGCTTCCTTTGGAGCCTGCTTTTTTCACATATGCAGCAGAACTCCCCAAAACCTGTAAACACACTTCAATGTGTACAATTAGTGTATTTATTATATGGTACCTGTAATTGCCAGTTATTTTGCACATTTAAAAAAATCTAATTAAACCATAGTAAGATAACAAGATAAAAAAATAGCTATAAATATGCTGTTCGCATATCACTGCATCAGTATTAATCTCAGGGTACAATAACACATATATTCTAATGTAGCAATTACAGAATTAATTTGGCTGCAAAGTGAGTTCATTTTTTCTAGATGATAATTTACTAGAAGTTTTACTAGATTTTGAATGCAGGAGTTTTACTTGTAACAGATTTTTTTTCAATTGTGGCATTGCTACTATAAATAAAGTAAAAGATCTAGTACTTCTTCCACTATTATTTTTGTGGTGAAGTCACTGGAGGTGTGAGTGTACCGTAACTGTTTGGTGTGTATGTCAAGTAAACAATAACGCCTCTCATCACCCATGCATTACTTCAAAAGGCCTCAATTACAAGAGATCATTACACATAAACGTTTCCGTTAAACATGCCATTGTCCGGACGTATTCAGTTTTCAGCAGTAATTGTGTGAGTGTTGGAATCCTCATCCTCTCCATTGTCAATGACTGGCAGTTCATTTTCACAGGTGATAAACAGACTATCTTTCCACAGGCTAGGATTACCAGAGAAAAGAGGAAACAATATCGTAAATGTTGCATAGCGGAAAGCCCCTTCTGCACAACAAACACTAAAGGAGTCATTTAAAGAGAGCAGGAAGAAGGAGAAAATGTTTTAACATTGGAAATAAAAGATTTGTGACCCTTCCCTAGAATAAAAGCAAAGGAAATAGTATTCTGGTTGAGCTTCTGCATCAATGTCCTTAGAAGGCAGAGCTACCCGCAGCCTTCATCCGGAATCGATGCCACAGCCGCTTGTCAAACACCCAAAATCATTTGATTCACTTCCAGTAAGTGCCCGAATCTAATCAGCAGAAGCGGAGTGTTCTGAGAGGATGTCAGCGCTGAGGACTGGTCATGCCGCGGGGTGCAGACATTAGGCAGACTCCCTGCGAGCTAACCCATGTAAGGTCATTCTGGTCATATCACATCAGAGACCTTTCACATTTCACCATTAGCCCTCATTAGGTCTTGGTGGGCTTAGTCATATCCCTAGACATTTTGTTTGTTCCCTCGCATTCACTGGTTAAACCTGAGGGGCAGTGACTAGACTTCAAGACTGTCATAACATGCCATGTGCAAGGAGGATGCATGCAGGGATACGGATTCACTCATCTAAGGTAAACCTGCTTTTGTAAATTTGTGTTACATAAAAAACCTTTTTCTTTAATCAAAATATGATAAAGTTAACACTTATATGTGCCTGGTTCCAAAATTGCCTCCAGTCTGCCAACCAACACCAAAAACACGCCATACCACCAGCCCACAACTCCTTCATGGTATAATACAACATGGCACACCGGGGGAAATGCTTTCAGTCGGTGCTCACGTATCCACAATGATAAAAAAAGGATGAATAGGTGGTTTTGCAAATCTGGTACATGTCGGTGGTACCGAGACAATTATGTGCTGTGCCCACAGTTTAAGAGGCAAAATTGACAACAATTACCACCACCCACTTGGGGACTGGAAAGAATAATGTTTGTGTGTGGGAAACGAGACAGATTTTCTTTCATATTTGCACTTAGCAACAGGACAAATTGCACTTTGGGCATGACAAAACATGAGCTACCAAAAACAAACACATCATTAGGATTTTGACTGGTGTACATTACAGTGGCTCAGCAAAACTTTGATCACATTTGGATGAGGGGGTGATTATTTAAAAAACAAAGTTCACCAGCGAAACACCAAAGCAGATGCAAGTTAATTATGTATGTAGTGTAGTTTAATTTTTTCCCAAAATGACAGGAGAAAGCAGGAGCTAGCTAATGGAAACACAGAATTACTTTACATGGGTTTACCAGTCACGTGGCTTTGGGACTACACAACCATTTGGCTTCAGATCACTTTAGGTATGTTACTCTGTTATTTAACTTGACTTCAGTTGTTTCAGGGACTATAAAGGGACGTCAGGGACTGACATGCACCTACACAGTTAACTCACTGTGTGTTATGGGAGTGACTACAATGTTTTCAGTACACACAGACAACATTTTGGCTTCTGTAAGAATTAGTCTTTCAAGTCATAATTTTGTCTTCTTTCAATTTGAATCAAATATTAGAGGGAGGATCACAGTCTTTGGTGTGTATGGGTAAACCACTTGATCAAACACACTGTCAGAGCAGGGTTACAATAGACTTTTCTGCAGCCCTTTTTGTTAGGAGATGTTTGCATATTAGAGTAGCTCTGAGATTCAGGTGTAGGCCCCCAGGCTCGACTAATCCTACTTGAAGTGCCCGTCCCATTAGACCGTGTAATCAGGAATGTGCTGCAAAGCAGGTGTGTTAATAATGCTTATTAAACAAATGCCCGTTTACTGCCGTCTGCTTTGGATACCTGATGCTGGTGATGTCATGACAGACATGAGGGAGCGAGGCAGGGAGGGAGAGAGGAGGAGGAGGTAAGGTTAGTGAGGAGTATTTTCACAGACTGGCGAGTCCAGACAGAGAGGCAGAGCGAAAATAGCTCAAGGGGCAAACAAGGTAACCTTTTTCAAAAGACGCTTCAGGGGGTGTCTGCCAAGTCCCACACAATACTGTCTGCAGTCAATGTCTGTGTTGCAGTTGTGTTGCACTGCAGAACAAAATATCTTAAAACGTCTCGCTGCATCGTCTTGAGGCAGATCAAATCTACTTAAACAGTCCAAAGCTGCTCATCTGAATGCCAAAAATACATCGCCGCCTGATGTGCAACCTAATATGTTCCTTCAAAAATATGCATTTAACCCGGCGATTGTGGCAGTTTTATGACCCTTAGATCTGGGATTACCTGTGAATCCGTATTGGCCCAACAACGAGCCCTGTAACTCACCTCTTTTTACAGTTTAAATGAAAACTACTTAAATATAAAATATAAATCATGACAAAAGATCAGTGGACGATCCATGAGAAGAACATTGGATAATGTTAGCTGTGAATGCAATCTGATTATCAGACACAAAAGGAACAGCATGAAGCATTGCTTTACTACCTTCCACCTATCCACTCTGGACTATAAAGTACCATGCCATTATCAATCACCACATGCACTCAGTCATTGCAGAGTACTTAAGATACATTAAGTATCACTACTACTGTGTCTCTTTTTTCTGATGCCTATCGTGGGGGCCATTTTTATCACCTGTAATGATATACTTCAGGTACAGATCAAGGAACCTTGAATCCTACATGTCATGAGATCATAATGCATGAATGCAGACCTACACTCACTGCTAGTGCCGTGGATTAAGTCAGGCACAGTAACATGTCACACTGAGGTCATGGCCATCTCTAATGTTCCTGACATCATCACCGTTGATTAAACACAATCACCTCGTATGGGGTTATAATCAGATCTCCTACATGGAAACTGTTGTCAAGGCCAAGCGGATAACGCTGCTCAATTTAGTTGAAAGATGAGCATATCCATTCTAAGGCATCTCCATGATTCATGGGGACTGCCTCTGTCGTTGGAGGGAGGGGGGCTTAGACTCTGCGACAAGTCTGGACACACCCATGCCAGCCGGGACATCCCCATGAAGAGGCCACTTGGTTCTAAAAGTGGAAAGAGATGGGGACAGGGATCAAATGGCCACTTGTTTACAGGGTGTTTGCCCACTGACATAGATAAGAACTCTAGGGAAAAAGAAAGTAAGTGATGCTCAGTCTGACACTGAGGTCAGGGGAAGAAAAATTCAAACATTACATAAAGGTTCCCCTGCTGGTAGTGTTTTTATATATTTTCTGAGCTTTCTCCGAAAAAATTGGGGATTTTGTGGAAGTAACAGTAATTGTTTGAAGCCTTCTAAGAAATAACTTGTAGATTTGATTGTTAAAGCACACAAGGGTCACCCACTTGTTGAGGATGTGAACTGAATCCAAAAAAAAAAAGTCTACAAAAAACCCAGAAATGACTGAAGTGAATGATGTGTGGAAGCAGGAGTGGAGGATTTAAGTGCTACAAAGTGACTGGCCATGCCCTCTCTTTGTGTCCTAAGGCCAGAGTGCATCCTCTATGAGTCCCCTGACATGCTCAAGCCTCATTCATGGGTAATGTACCAGACAGGGCAGATTACTCCCCTTTCTTCATGCTCTCCGCCCAGCCGAGGAGGCACTCTGGGGTCATACCGTTTCTCCCACTTTCTCTGTTGTCATGTTTGTCGACAGAGGAGCCACTAACGTGCCTAAATTTGAAAAGATGGAACCTGCCATATAGAAAAAACTAGAACAAGATTTGAGTTCTCGTGTTTTAGTCATGAAAAGTCTAATGACCACAAAGAATATCCTAAACTTTTTAAACCTGAGATCAAACTTAGTAACTATTGACTACTTGTCACTGTGCTTCAGACAGAAGATACAAGAAGAACAATCTGTTGATTTGTTCTTGTTCCATAACTTCTGCACACTGTTCCTCTGAGTAAACACATCGGCATCAGGGATTGTTTGAAGTGATGGCTACAACCGGATCTCTGTGACTGACTGATTGCTATCAGCTACTTGTGTTTCTTTAAGTCCTTCAAGCGCAATCTGAAGATTTCCACATTGGTTCTGCTCCATGAGCAATGCTGGGACACTATGCAGTGTTTACATACACTCACTCATCCGTCTCACACACAACGGTGATGGTGGAGTGTTGAGCACTGAGGCATTCACGTCTAGTCCATGGCCTATTTGCCTCCAATGAGCAGTGGCTGCTCAAATGCAAATAGTTGAGGGAAAATATAACCATTACTTGTTTCTTCACTCGCTCAAGTAAAAAACACCACTTCTGTAAAAATAAAAAAGTTTGCTTCATTTGTAAAATAAATGTAAAGTTAATGGAGTTTATTCCAAGTTTCGAGGAAATCCTACTATTCTACTTGGATCGTGGCGTACACAGTGAGATTGATTCACTATCACATAGCCACACAGATAGTCCCTTCTCAGGACCCTTCACCACTGACTTAGACATTGGCACTGCCAGAAACTCAGGCAGACAAAATGAAAAAGTAAATGAAAAGGAAGAGCTGGCATATGAGTAAGGTCCACAGGTTTGGCATCCAGTGGGGCTGGCAGAAACACAGCTAAAGATGGCTGAGTGCATTCCCAGCCCTGGCAAAACAAATGGAACTGTTGTTTGGGTTCAGAGGAGCTGGCCCTCAGAAAGGACACTGCGGGAGGGAGGTAGAGGGGCGGGCAGGCCAGACAGGGACAGACGAGGACACTGGAGCAGGGTGGCAGGGTTGCATGGCTCACACCACCCACATCAGCTCCAACGAACAGCATCAAACTATTCCCAGAGGGGATGGTTTGTGGATGAAAAAAAAGGGTCAAACTCAGTTGAAGTCAAAGCTTAAAAACGTATGCTTGTGTTATATGTGGGGAAAAGTATTTGCATCAGAGAAGGAAAGAATTAAAAATACTATGTTAGTACATGCCATGACGTGTTGCTTTATTCTATGAATCTTGACTATATAGTCGCCATCAAAGGGTTTTTTGTTGACATTTTCTTAATGGAGGTGAACATCTGTTATGTGAGTCTGTTTGATAAAGATGTGGTGAAGTTAAAACATTATACAACCTTAGATTATCTGTGAGGATAATAATGCCATATCTTCTTCTTTTGGCATTGCTCTAAAGCACTTTTGGAGGGTAACCCTGATCACAGGAAGCTGAGGAGGAGCGTCTCATGTGGCGCAGACAGCCCAGGGGACTCATCTGTCATTTTGAGCGATTAAGACAAACAATCGGGCTGTGACAGTGAAACTGCCCAATACAGCACGCACTGCAAACAGTGATGGGCAGGCCTTGTGAAGTATGTGGGAGTGACTTAGGAGAAAAAGAGTCAAGCTGGCTGAGTTTAAGCGGCAGTTTAGGAGTTGAGGAGGTCCCTTGTCAGCTTTTCGGATCCTCTGGACCTTTCAGTTAAAATAATTCAAAATCACAGTATTTATGTCAGAAACTAAAAGTTGCTTTTGTGTTCAGACAAATAATGTGTCAGCTTTGATAGAAATTTTGCAAGCAACATCACAACAGTTTGAGAATATGATTTTTTTTGTTCCTGTAAATGTGGATCACTTCCAATTATTGGTTATCCGTCTCTAATTTCTACAGCCATTTTCTGAACTACTGATTACTCAAAGTGCTTTACAACACCTACCACACACCGATGGAACAGCCATCAGGAGCAATTTGGGATTCGGTATATTGCTGAAGGACACTTTGACGTCTGGGGGATCCGGTAAATTGGAACTACTACTGACCTTTCGATAAATGGCTGACCTGCTCTACCTCCTGTGTCACAGCTGCCCTGTACAGTACTTCCTGCTCTGACTCTACAAAGCATTGCTCACACACCCTGTCTGCCAACAGTCATCACTAATTTTCCTTACTATAGTATGGCTGGCTAAAAATAAATCATTCTGTTTCCTACTGTGAGTCAAATAACCCAGAACTGGCAGCACGGCATCATGTCTAATGTCCTACATCTGCCTGATCTATTCTTGCTCACCACACTCACCTTTGTTCTTTGGTCTAGATGAAAAGCGAGACAAGATCACAATGCGGACAGCATGCAGACAACACAACACATAAATAACGTGTAAACACACGTGGCGTGGGTGGATTAATGATTATACAAATAGCATATCCAGACACGGATCACATTTTAGTCCCAAGGGTGTGTGGGGTCCATGTGTACTGGCCAGATGAAAACAAAAAGCACATGCACTTAGACCACACTCAAGTCTTTCTAAATATAGGAGCATTTCTAATAATTGTATCATCAAAACCTACATGGAGCAACTCTACCCAGCCTATTCACTAACTGGAAGTGATGTGAGAACTGGGTAATTGCATACACTCGGTAAGTAGAAAGCAGTAATAGGTATGGTTCAGTAACCCCATTAGCATGATATGCTATCTCGCTTGAAGAATGTTTGCGATAATGCGGAGGCTTTAATCGTACCCAGGAAGGATTGTGCTGCTCATAACACCTGGCTGCCAAATCCTGCCGGTCACTCACATGTCCATTTTTGGTCTAAGATTTTCAGAGCCATTAAATGTGCCTTGGTTTGTGTCTGCAGACAGGGTGGCCATGGCTGTTTACCAGCTTTGGCTAGGGCATGAGAGTGAGAGAATGGTGGGTTGTTTTTGTTTTTTTGACAAAAGACTGCATCAGAACTCTCAGATGTGTTTGGTGAGGAGGCACAAACATTAGCTTCTGCACCACATTGCATTTTTTTGCTTCTGTATTAGTACTGGACAGGGTTGCTAAATATTGTTGCTGTCCATGTTAAAAATGTAGTCAAAAAGAGCAAGAATGTGGATGGTTGCCAATTGTATCATTATCTGCTCAATCTTCTTTTATGCTCAAACAGTCAAGCCGGTTAATTCAGCATCAGTTTAATGATCTTTCAGTCATGCTTAAAAATGTCATCAGTCTTTCTTAATCATCCCTCATATTCTTTAGACACCGCACTCAGTATATCATTTATAGCTACTTGATTGGGCTTTTCCTTTGAAAGGAGTTGAAAAACAAAAAAACCTTTAAGCAAGAGAAAGTAAATTCAACCAGACCAAATTAGGGAACACTACCAAACCATCTTTTAAGCCTATATATGAAGAAAAAATGTGTTTCTATCAATAGAAACTCTCAAGCAAATTATTGAGTAGATTCTTTCAATTGCTGGCCTACAATTTCTGAAAACATCATGAAACTGAACCTGTTGTACCAGCTGAGGGCCCTCAAACTCTTGTGTTAGAGATGCTGGCAGTGTAAGAAGTTTTTACTGTAATGCTCTTGCATTTCCCACGGTTCTCCTGTCATCGTATTGTTAGTAACAACCTGTAATACATGGTGTTATCACTTGAGTATGTCTTCAATAACATTAACAGTTTTTACTGTTATTATGGAATTATTGAGAGCATTTTAAGTTAAAACAGTTCAGAAGAAATCGATTCAAAATATATATGGTATATATAAATATCAACTCATTCACACACACTTTGAAGACAGTAACTGTAACTGCATTGACATTGACTTCTGAGTGATTGGACACATGGGGTTATGTACTGTGACCATAATACAAAAATACACAACCCCATTATCAGTGAGTCTATGGGCCTTTTTACATGTCTTCAGAATAAGTTCATATTTGTTTTCAAGGAGTAAATACTTGTACAAAAGCAGTTACTTTTTTAACTCACAGGCAAAGATACAAACTAGATCTCAGTGACATGCGTCCTGGCTATGTGGCATAACTGAAGTGCTGACAGATGTGAACGCAATTGTATCAATCCAAAAAATGTACAGGTGTGCATAACCTCACACACGTGCAAACAAGCCTTAACACCTGCTTCCTTCCACAACCAACAACACAAACTACCTCTCCTCCCTTTGACAACTACAACATACAAAACCTTAGACTGTTTACATGAAAGACAATGCTTGCCGATGCAGATGAGCACCTCCCACGCAACTACCTCACTCCTAACCTCCCTCTTGGCAGAGCATACCAATTTCCACCTGGATGGTCTTCAACTATGTGCCAAGAGGATATCACGGCAGCTCCATATCCTCTGTGTGACAGTGTAATTCCCTTTGCCCTGCAGCAATGTCTGCAAAACTCAGACAGTTTACATGTTCATGTAGCTACATTGCACTGGGGAAGAGTGATCTGCCAAGTATTCTGTGCATTCATTTGATTTCTGGCTCACACACTTTAACCCCTCCAACGTGTGCTGTCACAGGTGTAACAAAGTCAAAGGGGGAGTTGTGTTTGATCTTTCTTTCAATTCAGCGAAGGGCAACCAAAACCCACCGCTCTTGACTGATTGATTCTTCTGCTTTGTTACATTATAATATCCAGTGCCATTCCAGTTGAGTGAAAAGAACATCATTTCAGTGCTGAGCAGTACAGTGATGGCTGAATGGAATGGGGGTCCAGGGATGTATCAAGTTCCAGACATTATTCAACCCAGGTATGCAGAAAAAAAACTCTGCTGTAATTAAGTAATATTGTATGTCACACTCGATTACGGTACAAAGGAAAGTAGCAAAATACTTTTCAATCACTTCGATTCAACCTTTAATTAAATCTCCTAAAACGTCAGATCACTGACAGTTGAGGTTTCTTTAATCTGTGATAAAATGTAACAGGTTTTCAATCAAACACAGTAAAGTACAGTGAGCCACACCATTGTTATTAAGATCGCAAAACCTTCTGGCTGAGTGCCAGTATATTACGGTAACTATAATACCACCTACACTGCATAGATGAGATAAACTTAATACAAGTCCAGGAGCAGACTGCTACATTATTCATTGACTGGGAAGGTCAGACATCAAACTCCCACAAAACAAGCAACACCTTGACGCCATGATTTCCAAGTGACTCATCCCAACTCAGTGGAGTAACAAACTTGCTAAAAGGGTTCTGGGCTGCCCCCTATCGGGAAAATAAGCCGTCCCAGAGTATCTGCGGGGCTGTAAAGAGCTGACAGGAACCAGAAAGTTTAGTGGTGTGTGTATGCATGCATGTGTGTGTGTGATTGCATGCTGGCTTTGCATTATAAAGTGCCAATCAAGGTTGCCTAGCATGAGTCAAATGATGTCACATGATGTCAAGCAGGGCCGCAAGCTATAGTGTGAGTCATGAAACCACTGACCCTTAAATTTGAGTCGTGCATTAAATCTTTAAATGTTTCACAGTGACCCAAGCATGTGGCTTGACTCCAGGTATGGTGCATCGAACATTTAGTCTTTAAAGGATTTAGAGTTGGTTTGTTTGCACTTTCTTTCAATAATAAAGGTGCAAGTATGCTAAAATGACGGATCACACTTCTCATCTGAGTCTTGACTACCTCTCCACAGTCTAATTCATTTTACAGACTGGTATTTAGTCTTCATATCTTTCAAACATCTACAAAACCGCCGTTCTTTCAGAGTGTCTGGCAGATTGTCAGACAGCATTTCCCTATCATGTCTACATTTCTTTTCCTCAACACATTCACAGCCAACTGAATGTCTTTGGTCAGACTCTTCTTACACATGAGGACAGAAAACCCAGCACAAGGCTCTCTGAGTGCTCTGTGAAAGCCCTTAAATGTGTTCACAGACAGCGTGAAACCTGACTAAAGGATTTTTATATGTATAGGGTGATACACCCGTTAGAATGAGCTTGGGACAACTAACAATCAGCTGAAGGAACAAACAGAGGCATATGTTTTTTTTAAAACCGATTCTACACCGTAGACACCGAACACCCCCCACCCCCACCCCAAGCTAAGGCTATCAGACAACTAAAGCTGCAAAAGTAAAATGACCTGGTGACTGGTAAATCTCTTGGGAGAGTTTCTGTCTGGTTTCTGGGCTCATCTATCAATCCTTGAGACTGGATTATATATACTCCACTGTTTCCACGGACCAAAGCATAGACCTGACCTCAGAAACACACAACTCAGTGAATGACAGGCTTGGATATTAAGGAAGTGGTCTATGGCTGTGTCAGGTTTTATAGATGTTTGTGTGCATATTCCTGAGTAAATGTTACAAAATTGAACAAAAATTTGTATCGACCGTCAAAAAAAGGGATCCATGAAAATCATAATATTAACATAGTAGGGATTTAAGAAGAAAGTTAGTTTCAGACACAAGAGGCTAATAATGTATTTTTTAATATCATGAACTTTAGGTCTGGGAGGACCTAGAGAATGGATCCTCTAGTTCATGTCGCCCATCCTCATTCTCTTAATACAGGCTGGCCACAGCGCTGTGGTCCTGCCCTCCTGCCCTGTAGGTCAGCGGACGCACCGATTACCCGCAAGTCCTTGACACAAGACAAATCTGAGTGCTTTCATCTGTGTTGGTGGGTCACCCCTCAAAGCCTTGTTACAGGATTGGCGCTCAGCAATTAGCACAATTAGCTTTTGGCAAGCCGCCGGGAGCGTCACATGGGACCAGCTTTGCACTGATGGTACCTGACAAGCCTGCAGATCAGTCATGTCTGCCATAGCAGGGGGTAAGATGGTTGCAGGATGGACAAGAAAACAAAGATGCAACTCTTGGATAAAACATACAAGCCCACGCATGTACACAGGTCAATGACACAAGAGCGCTCAGACACAAAAATTAATAAATATGAACATATGAATAAAATGAAGACACAAGCAGAATGTAAAATTAAGGAACAGGCAGGCGGTTAAAAAAGATGAGAAAACAGTACAGTCACCACAGTCACGATATTGTGAATAATGCATTTCAGCATATATTCCTTCAGCAAAGTATGATAGCAGAAAACCTTAAAAAACAATTTGGTCTTGTGATGACCCTGTGTAGTCTTTCTCTTGCTTTTTCATAAACCTACACAGTCATATATCTCAAGCTGTCATTTGTCTTTTTAGGACAGGGAGAGAGTTTGTTTGTGAGGCCTGGTTTCCTTAATGTTTTATCCAGAATGCGCTGTTGAGGGGCTCCAATGTCAAAGTCTTTTTGTAGAGATGAAAAACATTGGCAAATAAAGTGGCTTTATGGGGGAAAATCCAACCCAAGCAAGGGTTCCCTGACTTTTTCAGAAAAAGATTTGTACATAGGTGTACAGTATAGGAGTAGAACATCTGGAGGTGGTTGTGCCATGAAGGAATGCAGACGCTTAAAAAATGAATGATTTGGACAAAGTGCAGAGCATAATTATATCAGTTTGACTGTGTCTTTTGTATGTATGTACAGCATGCATAGGAAATTAGCTTGGAAAACAATACAGCACCAGTACACTAGTGGAGGCCAATGCATATAGCTTACCAGCATTATATATTCAATTGTCCTAGAAAATAAGACCACTGATGTTGTCCATAACAAACCCAAAGCATCTGTATTTGACAACCCAGGAATAAGGCTCAACGATCAACTACTTTCATCTTTCTCCAAATTCACTTACTTCACCTGTAATAAAATTCAAATTGTGCTTAGAGGGAATTATTTACACTACACATTATGATCAAAATGTTTTAAATATGTTGGATTTCTTTTGGACTTTTTCCGCCGATCTGCAAGAGAAAAACCACAAAGAAAACCCATAGTCAAGGTTGCTTTGTGGTTATCAAATAGACTTCAACACCACCAATAAAAAAAAATATAGTCCAGTGGAGGACAATCATAGAAGTGAAGGCTGATGATAATAATAAAGTTCAGGTAGAGCTGTGCGATATTACGATATATATATATATATCGTAGCGCGATATAAAAATGTCTACCGTAGGATATAACTCTCTGTTGTTTATATCGTAATTTTAATGTGTAGGCTACTTGATTATCACTGTTGCTACACTAACGTTAACGTACACTACGGTTGTGAGTTAATATGCTGTGTAAAGCACAACTCAACGTAGGAATGACCGTTGGGTATCAAAATTTTGAGCTCAAAACAAGTTTATTGTATGAAGGCGAATGTAACTGCAGCAATGCTACTGCTTTGTGGTAGCATTTTTACGTCACCCACAAGGACTCTTTTACAGCACCGGTTGCTTGGGAGTAAACAGAGGCAAAGCAGCATGGGGGAGATGGAGGAGAGCACAATGGAAGACGAAAATAACGTTACTAGTAACGTTACATCAGACGCGGATACAGAAGCAGAACCCCAAGGAGATTTGTGCGGAAAAGGGGGAACCAGAATTCCATCGTTTGGCTTTGGTTTAAAAAGTCAGACACCGAGCAGACAACGGTAATCTGCAAAACATGCCGCCAACAAGTTGTTACTAGCGACTCGAACACGTCTAATCTTTTCTACCACTTAAATATACGCCGGGATATATATCGTTATCGGGATATTAAATTAGCTATATCAGGATATAAAATTTTGTCCATATTGCACAGCACTAGGTTCAGGAAAGAGAAGTTACCGCAAAAATATTTTAATCAGGGCAGGACAAACAGTGTCAGGTGACCACTGCCCTTTGGGTCTGAAAAGCAAATGCAACTTAGAATAAAAGGAAAAAAGTCTGGAGCTGTCCATTAATTCCCCGTCATTGATGCGGCAGGTTAATTCGTCTGCGTTCCAGAGCGACTACCAAGTGCAGCTACAAACTAAAACACAGGCACGACCCGTGGCCTGGATACAATTGGTGTGTTGATAAGAGTCGCAGACGATGGACAGACAGATAAGCAGAAGGGGAGTTCTGGGGCACTGCCTTTCTAATTTGCAGCTTTGTGTTTCCTCGGCCCTCTTGCTTTTCCTCAGCCTCGTCAGAGTAATCTCTGTACCTGGCTTAGGTAACACTGTTTGAGGATTGTATTTGTATCTCCCCCTCAAAACAAGAAGCCAGGAAGTGTCTTGTCTGTCATTATCACAATTCAACCAGCACTGTGGTTTTCCTCTTCACATCAAATCCATCTTTTATGGTTTCCTTCCCAGGAATCTTGTGCAAGTTTCGTTTTTTAAACCTTTCCAGCTGAAGACAGTAAAGGAGAGGGAGACCACAGCGTCTGTGTGTGTGTGTGTGTGTGTGTGTGTGTGTGTGTGTGTGTGTGTGTGTGTGTGAGTGAGTGTGTGTGTGTGTGTGTGTGTGTGGTGTAGTCGGGGTGCAGCTACATTCCTGAGGGTGAGCAGTGAATTGACCACATAACACCATGGTGTGTGTGGGAGTGTGACACAACGAGGAAGGGAAATTGTGGTGAAAAGGTTTGTTGATGTAAAACACAACGGTTTGATATCCATGAGTGTGCGCATAAATGAGCACATCCGCACAGCTGCTCATGGACGGACATGTCAAGGCGACACACCTTGTCTGACAACACTCAGACACATCTGGAGGTCTTGAAGAAGAGACAAGTTAAAAGAGAGACTTAATTATCTGGCCTGAATACCAAAGACAGTCAAATGAAAACATTCCCATCGCTTCCTCTCTTTGCCCAACCTGGCACGATGTATCTTCTCGTCACAAAACCTAGATGTTTGCAATCCACATGAAAGCTGCACCAAAAGAGTGCACTAAAACACCTTTCTCATCAGTTGTTAATTGCACTAGGAAGGAGCAGTTAGAGAGAGAAGAAAACATAGTGACCTCAATAAACTGTGTTGCAAAACTGTGATTTATGTCAGCAAAACAAAAATCAAAGGGAAGAGGCTTAACATTCCAGCTTTGGTCAGAAGTCATTACGCACAAAACGTGTTTCAAAACAACCTTGTGTGAGTTATTCCCTGTAATCAAATCAAATGGACCACCTGAATCAGTCAGTTGCTCCAACCCTTGGGTGTTGTGGATGTTAATCTGCTGAAGTGATTATAAACTAAGGAGACTGCTTGGGAAATAAGTCACAAACAGTGACTTCATCTAATGTCTGGTAGTGGACAGAGTGTGTTGACAATAGCCTGTGCTAACTGCTCTTGCTCAGCTGACAACTCTTTTTCATGCATCTAGGGCAGGAAGTAAAAGCTATGTGATATTTCTGCATAAATGCACATATTCACAATGATTTGATGAATTCTGGTGGTTCAAACCGGCTGCAACAGAGGTTTGAGATGCATTCTTGGCGGAAGTTGAAAACGTGTGAATGCATCACTCTTTCTAATAAGCATATGTAATCTTTACTCCTCCAACGGTATAGTACAGTATCAGTCTGTGGAAAGCGCCACTCAGTGGGATTTTCTCAATATATCTAAGACATCGTTGGTCTCTCTCTGTTTTTGAGGTAACAGCAGCTAAAGTTCAACTAAAATTACACGGACATTGTTTATTGTTCTCTCCTTAGCATACAACCAAATACACACTGAGCTGGTGTGGCGTATACCTGATCCCTAATTTTTCAATCACTGAATGATGTGTGTGGGTGAGGAAGCATTGATCTGTATAGGTGACAGAGCGGCATGAGTTGCAGCCTATGAAGATGATACACATTTTGTCTCCCTCAAATTCTGTGAAACTATTAATTTATATGTCTGTGCTAGCTGTTAGGACAGTTGTAAGCTAAGGACAGCCAAGTGTAGCTGTTAATGCTGTAACGTTAAAAGCTTTAGTCCAGAAATTATTCTTCTGGCAATTTTTGCTATTTTCAGATGCATTCACACCTCTTTCTGACCTGGAGGAAGACAGACCAGATATAGCTTGGTAAACCAAAGACTAGGTATGCACAATATGGATTTTTTTTCAGCTGGTACTGATAACCAATAATTACCTGCTTCTACCGGCCAATACCAACATAACATTTTCAAATTTTTCTATTGTAAAAATAAATTCATAACCTGTAGTTTTTTTTTATATCAATTTATATTGTGCATCCTTACCAAAGAGTGATTGCAATTAGATTTGTGATCTGATCAACAGAGATGCATAAATGTGAAATGAGTGTAAATTACAGTAATTTTAAATAAAATGTGGATTGTATCCAGATATAAGTAATACAACACAAATGTAAAAGGGTCTTATCATCTTATAAAAGTTTTCTTGAAGAAAAGTAAATGCATTGTTTTTGACCTTTCACTGACAGATAAAACTATCCCCAAAAAACTATTTTGAAACCTATTAGTCACTAACTGTGCTTTAAGAGGACATGAAGAGTCATTGTTAACCTCAATATAAAAAAAGATATAATGAGTAACTCTTGCAGACAAGTAAATACACCAGTCTGAAGTATAAAAACGTATTATGTCAATTCCACACAGACTCTTGTCAATTAGATGAGGATATGGACAACGCAAATGGTTTAGTCTATGAAGCTGTTGGTTGTGGTGCCGATCTATGTGAAAGGGTGCAGTCTGGCTGTCCTGTCACAACATTCAGTTTGAGCCCTGAAGACAGAGACAGCGTTATCCTCTTATTGTCATGGAGAGTAGTGCTTTGGAGACTTGAGGGCACAAAGGCTGAAGGAAAGTTAGCCTTAAATCTTCTTTGGGGATAGAGTTTGACATTTGCATGATGGAAGAACATCCCCAGAGGAAGGCTCCATGTTTAGTCAGTAGCCCCATTCACACTGCCGTTTGCATGCAGGGATCCTGCGCCAATTCTCCGCATCCTTGTCTGTGTGAAAGTTTCAGATGCGGCGAGGGGTGAAATTTCGCTCCGGTGCTGACCCGCCTCTGGAGGTAGTATCAGGGCCGTATTATTGGCGAACTGAACCAGTGTGAACGGATAAGCCCGCGGCGCGGAGCAGGGGTGTGTCGTCCAACAGTCTGATAACCGCACAGGTCCTTCACTCAACTTAATAAAGAGAAATTTTCAACAAAGCAACGTTACATGACCAAACAAAAGTAACATAGTCACTGTAACTGTCTTTGGCAAATTATATTAGGAAAAAAAAATACCACAGCTGTATGTGGAGAAGCGTCCGTCCGCCCACCCGTCCTACCAAATCTTCGTCACATTTCTGCTTGAAAAAGAGCATCTGTCACCGGTAAAACTCCCCGAGTGTTTGTGATGAAAATAAATCACTGTGACCATCAGCTCTCCAGACCGAAACTTCAGTGAACTTTCCCCCAGAAAACAGCCTCTGTCCCCACGAGTGAGTCAGACGGCTTCCAGTTTACTGATGGCGATTATGTAATTATGTAATTTAGAGCGAAAAACGTAACTTTCACTTTCCAGGATGTTTAGTGGGTCAGGATCTCAATCACAACATATTATAATAGCATCCATATGATTATAAACTGTCCGCAGGTTTAGATTGACAGGGGGACACCGGGGAAACACAATGAAAACACACCGACAACAGCATGACGTGTACCCTCACCCCTCTTTAGGAGCCGCAGCGCCGGCTTTCTGTGTGAATTACACAGCAGTTCGTCTTTAAGGCGGAGATGCTTCGCTCTGTGTGAATGACCATCAGCGGAGAATTGGCAAACCACCACTCCGGAGATAATGTGGTGATGTTGTGTAAAAAGGGCTAGTGAGGTTAGGACAGAAAATCACCTTTACGCCAGATGGATATCAATGCATTGGCTGGTATATTTTTGTGTCCTTATATTTTATGAGGTATAGAAACTATACTACTTCTTAGTAGTAGTAGTAGTAGTAGTAGTAACAATAATAATTGTACAGCTCAAAAAGCTTTGAAAGGAGCAAAGAGAGAGGAGAGAGAACACGAGTAGGAGATATATCTGTCTAAACTATGTGATACGGATCATTTTTACCGGAAATTGCACAACAAAAACTGTACATAAAAGGCAAGTTTGTGCTAGACAACAAAACCACAAATCCTATCTGAAACTCCCTGCGCGTGGGTGAGGTAGGCCTAAGAAAACTTTGATGGCGAAATTCACCAAGTTTTGAATTTCTGTGGTTGAGCAGTCAGAAACATAAAGGCAGTTTGCATAAAGTTCCATACCTCAGATTTGCACACACTTGTGCATGTGCACACGTGTGTATCCACACACCTTCCAGGCACATTACGCCCCTGCATCTCCACTCAAGTGAAAAAACACCCCCATCACTTTCCCCACAGCATCCTCACAGTCTTGCTAGCTCCCAGACAACATCCACCCCTGTCACCCCTTCCTCAACAAAATCCTTGAGGGGGTCAACTGAGAGATTAAGACCCTTCAAATGGGGTCATGGAGATCAATGATCAAACAGAGAGTGCCGCCCAGCCCCCTCCATGCCCCCACTTTATTTCAGGAAGCATGATAATAGAGACAAAAAGGCTGGCTAACTACTTCCCCACACCATGACCCAACCACGTTCTTAATCTCTGGCAGTGGCCCAAATCATAGCTGACAGTTCCCCCAGTCACTGATCAGAACATCTCCATTATTAGCTGTGATTCTCAGCAACGTGGGAGTAAACCTAAGTTGCTGGGTTCTGGGTGACTGTCTGCAAAATGCAATGCATACATTTTGAGTCCATTACTATGTCTTGAATTTGCAAGAGAGTTTCCATTGTAAAATCTTTACAAACTGAGATAATGAGAATAAGAGAAAAATGTAACATGTAAAAAGAAATTTCCTCTCACAATGGGTCCATTAATTATAAGACTTGGCAAAAACACGCAATGACACCTGTCACACAGTGATATATTTCACCTCCCCTGCTGTGCTCTCTCATCTGTATTGTATGCATCCAGAAGGGGCACACATGCATTGGTCGAACGAAACCGCATACATGGGAAAAATCTTTTGGTTGTGGGTTTTCAATCATTTTGTGAGCCACATTCCTGTGGACCACAGGAGAACAGAACATGCTGCAGAAATACCCAGTCAGCTGTGGGGTTGGCGAGGTTGTTCCCTGCACAAAACACGCCTTCCAATCAGTCTTCACACACTGGAGCAGACTCAACGATTTGAGAACTAAAAGCTAAAAAATGACATTAGGAGCTTAAAAGTGAAGAAAGAGAAAAGGAGGATATGGACAGAGATCAAAGAATTAATGACACAATAGTTTGGCAGACTATAAAGGAACTACCCTGCGGCTATCTATCACATGAAGCTATGAGCACTATACGAAAACAAGGTACAGAGTTGTACCATTAGTCACTCAAGCTCTACATTGTAAGCGCAGTTAGGCAGATGAATTAATCTTTAAAAGGACAACAGAAAAGGAGTAGGTATAAAGTGAGGGATATGGTCTTCCTGTCTCTAGTGCTTTATCGATGGAAGTGATAATTTTCTGACTCTGTAGAACCTTGTGGGCAAAGAGGAGAGAAAGCAAACATTTATTAAGAAATTGGCATACCTTTCTTTCATACTCTTCTTTTTTCCTACAACTCCAATATCAAGGAACTACAAAAAGCCACTAACATAACTTTAATTCTGAATAAAAAAAAAAACACTTCAGATTCAGATATAAAACATTTGACTTCTCCTTTAATGGCTGGAATCCTTTGACAGGCGACCTCAATAAAAATGACAAAAATGTACAGAGTAAAGACAGGAAAATAAAAGATGGACACCACAATGCAGAACGAGTATATGTGTCAATAAAGGGTTAAATCCAAGGGGACTGGCCAATGGTGACTTCATCTGTGCAGTGCAGATGCAAAGTCTCACTTCACCACTCATCAGATGGCATTTCAGGATATGTGCAATGCTTTTCTTTCACTGTCTATCACCCCCTCTCAGTGTGTGTAAGTGAGTCTCTCTGACACATTCATACATACACAGTATGTAAGTGTTACAACGTAGATATTAGACTGGGACACGTTGAAGTGAATATAAAAGGCTGCAACATCTTGTGACAACAGTACTCACACTGTGGGATTTCCACTGTATGCTCCATTTGCACAAACCAACATTCATCTAATCATTCACAAACTGTACTTAAACGCAATTACATCAAGTTATACCTGACATAAAGTCTACTGGGCTGGGAGTGATTTTTCTCATGACATACTGTAAAAGACAGGCTTGTTTGTGCAGGTCTCAATAACAAGTAAGGAGATGTCCTCAGTCTAGCTTGCGATCGCGTCAGCGGCGCTAAAAAGAAGCCAAGAGAAAATATTCTATTTGTGAGTAAAATGATTCCCTCTCAGATAAACTGAAGGCGGAAAACATGTCACATATGGCACATATGAAACAAACAGTGTCTGCGTCATACATACACTGTGTCTGAGTGCATGTCTGCCAATCTGTTTCGATCAAAATATGGCAAACTGATGATTAATATTTGTTTGTATGTTGGTTGGTGAGGAGGTGAAAATCTGTCAGTCTGGCTACAGTCGACTTGATTTCCTGGAAATTGATACAACTAGAGCTGGAACAGTGTTTAAAAACACAATTAAAGAATTAACGCCAACCTTCTGTAATTCACTTGATTATTTTCACTGGTGTGGCAGAAAATGTCCTCTGAGTGTATGACGCATTTGAATGGCTGCTTGTCTGTCTGGTGTAACTTTGTCACAATGAATAAGCAACATCAGATTTAGCTTTGGTACACTGAAAACAGATGTGCTCCAATTCATACCAGGCACTGTTTTTCCTCACAGTGGACTAAGGGATAAAGGGACTGTTCCGGAGTGGATCGACTTAGGTTTGTGCGTGTGTGTGGATGAGTGAAGGACTGAAAGTATGACAGAAAGAAAAGATAGTGTAGAGGGGGTTCCATTTCTGTTCAGTCATTTGGAGACTTTGACGACATTGTTTCAATGCTTCCATCTAGGGGAGCTGTCACACCCCCACTTTCGAGTTTGGCATTTTACTGCTGCTGCCACCCCTTTTTACTCTGCTTGAAGACGTTTTTTTTTTAAAATTTGACTCCAGCTTTCCAGTTTTCTCTGATGTTTTCAGCACATGTATACCCAACACGTTACCCATTGATTTGTGGACTCCCATTTTCCAGTTTGGCATCTTACAGCCTTTGCCATCTTGGTTTTTTTGTGGCTAGAAGCAACCATATTTAGATGAGGGATGTGTCGTAGAGGATGTATACAATGTGAGCTGAGGAGGATATCCTGATTGGATCTGACTGAGAACCTGAGAATATGCCGTGGTAGCAACTTCTCGGTCCCAAGGTAGACATGTCTTGAAGCATACCCTGCTTTACTGCCGATTTTACTCTAATTGAGACCATAATTTACAAAATGAACATCATGCTGTGTTGGAGAAGATTTGACACTAGTGACTGAGACCATAAAAGTCATTAGTAAACTGCTTTCTGAGGTACTAAATCAAGTGAGAAGTTTACATAAAATTGGACTTCTTTATGCAGGCAATGGAGACACCCTCTGCTGGCCATTAGAAAGAATGTAGATTTAAGGCACTTTCCATTTTCAGTCCCAGAAGCTCCATCCATATTTTATATGGGCAATGGTTTCCACATGAGACAGTTCTACCCTGCAACTCAACCCATGTTCTTTTGCACTCTTCGGGCAGTGTTTTATCAGTTTTGTTCTGTCTTCTATCGCTTCTTCAAATAAGACAAGCGCCCATAGAAGACCTCTCCCTCTGCCTTCAAACACTGACAGCCTTTTCTCAAACAAGAGCCTCTCGTGGATGCAGTCCATTAGGCCCATCCATCCAAACAGACCTGCTTTGTTGAGGTGTTATATCAACAGGGTGACCTCCCCTCCACTCCTCCCCAGCTTCCTTGGGCCCCCAACAGCAGGAGATTGATGTCAACAAGGAATTTTGTCCCACATTTCCTCGTCCAGACCCACCCTGCTCCTGAAAAACACTTGCACCAGCACAGTGGGCCCCAGTGAGGCCTTAACAGGCCCAGTGAGCTGCATTACCCCACCGCCACCTTCTCTAACCCCTCGCTCAAGCAGTGCCAGAAACACCCTAAGTCCCTAACGTGACACCGTAAACAAGGAGTGCCCCAGAAAACAGCAATAGCAAATGGTATGTATGTATGTTAAGGAAATGAGCCACCTTGTTCTGTCAACAGAGTGGTTGCTGTGAGAAGAGGGCCAACATGGAGTCATTTGTGCAGAGTGTCATCGCCAGAAGAGCTGCCAATAGAATTCAGACCAACTAAAGTTGGGCTTGTTTCATGGATGGTGCTCATCAAATATTCACTGGAATCTGCAACGGTACTACTGTTTTTGCAGGAGTTCAGATGGAGGTCTGTTGCAGGAGTCTTCTAATGCAAGTTCCAATAAAACTCCCTGACAACACATAATTTCATTCATCTGTGGGCCTGAATTAACAAATTCCACATACACCCCTTTAGTGACAAACGTACTTCATGTGTATATTTATATATATAT
>CAEMYA010000092.1:3979644-4055571 GCA_903131615.1 Diplodus sargus
ATATATATATATATATATATATATATACACACATATATATACACACACATACATATACAAGACCTTTAAAGGATACACGCGTAAGTGAGATTGACTTAAAATCATCACTTTTGCTTCATTATATGTTTTAAAATTCTTAGTGTAGTAACTAGTATGTACGCCTACACAGAGCATATAACCACATATAATATCTCATATAATGTAGTTCTGCAACAAATTCAATAAGAAACGCAATTCAAGCACTCATACTCCAGAATCTAAATACATGAGTGATACTGAATGTGTTAAGTGTTTTCACCAATGCAGCTGGACACACTGTACATAAACAGACACTTTCTAGGGTTCACTCAGAGGCCTTGCTGCGATGCTCCCAACAACCTTGCTGCTGCTGCAGTGGATGATAAAATCTTAGAAATAGGAAGTGGCACATCTTTAATTGAGCTTTTATCCTCAGCTGAGGAGACACGCTGCACTTATACTGTACCAGCACAGCCAGTTTTAAGAGTGGCTTGCCACCTGTTTCTGACATGTACCTTGGTACTTTTAGTGTAACTTTCATTTAATATTAAGCAACTCAGCTCTACAGTAGAGCATTTTGACAACCTTTATCAATAAGTAATGTGAACACATAAATATTCCCAAACTTCCTGAAGACTAACCATAACCAAGGAATCCTAAGGAACAATGTACCTCATCGGTGGGCATAATGAGCAAAACCCTCTCAATTCTGTTTATAACTACAAGACAAATATCAATTTCAGCAATGCGTTGGCGTGTGAGGATATGTGATGACTGCTAATAGTGAAAAAAAACATTAACTTTGAAACCTGTACACGTTTTCCATTTGCAACAGAATTCTGTAATAATGTTTTAATCACAGGCTATAACATATTTTATCTTTGTATGTTTCTAAGATGTAAAGTCCCATAACTGAGGTGAAAGCTGCTGTGAACTAAAAGCGATAACATGAGAACCTGGGGAGAACTGAAAATAAACTCCCGGAAGACCCCTGCAGATGTTGAACAAATGTTTGGTTAACATATGGAGAGTTTGCCCTCTTGCACTCTCCAGTGGTTGAGTTGGCATCAATTTCCAACCTTTTTGCTGCTTTATTTTTAACAGTTTGGCACAGGATATTACTTGAAACTAGAATGCTGTTAATGAGAACAAACAAGGGTGAGCTGTACAATAGAGGCAGGGAATCAATTATTTCTTTCATAGTTGGTCTAAAATGTTGTTTCATCTTAGCAAAGATTAATCATGAGTCACTGAACACCAAGCTCCCTCAGTGACACAGCCATGAGTCAGACAGGCATGGTAACACTTATAATGACAATGAAATTTTAACCACATTACAAACAATATACACACACTTATAAATCCATGGAAAATAAAGGACTTCTTTGCACCAACTACTGAGCCCAGTGCTACGAGTGCAGCATCCAGAGACCCAGTCTATTATTAGACTGGGCAAATTAAATTAGCAAATTAGATGTCTGTCTCCACTGACATAAGATTTCAAAGCCTTATGTCAAGATTTAAGATCAACTACCTGACATAAATAAATTCAAAAAGGAGATATGAAATTGGATGTTAACCTGACCATAGTTTGCATAAGAAATAGATAAAAGCAACTAGAAATAAAGAAAATATTGCAATCTGCATGTAAGGGTTTCTTTTGTTCAATGTAAATGCATGTAAGGACAGTGTAACTGGAAAATGCATAAATGTGCACATGCCCAATTATGTTTAGCTGATAGACACAGTATGAAAGTAACTATAGCAGTAACAACAGAATCCTCAGCTGCCCTGAACAACTCATTTTATGTAAGTCCTTCACAATGAACTGAAATGGACCTTCTGTCAAGGTGCGAAAAAAGCCTTTAGGCGACATTTTCGTCATCCCTCTATGCCCCATCAGCCCGTCTCACGTGTGATCAGTGTTTGCAAACAGCTCAGATAAGTCAATACTTCCAGAGATTGATGCAATGGTGGCAGAGGACACATCACGCTAAAACCAGTGGGCAAGTCTGGGCAGCTCACGGACTGGATTAACTGGCTACGTTATGAGGGCCGACAAAGACACCAGTGTTGTTGGGCTAAAAAGGAAGCTCTTTCCATTTAAAATATCAATAAGATTAGAGGGTTTCCTTGACTATAGTGGCTTGTGGCTCAAGTGCAACCATGTCCATGCTAATTAGCTTACCAAGTTAAACTGATTCAGGTGGACTTGTAGAATTTCCAGATGCATTTTGTTTAGGTCACAGCAGAATCTGGTATAAAAAAATTCTCTTTATAACATTCCATGCAGATGTCACATCACTGAAGAGCAGCAACACCGGTGGTCTAGGCTAGGAAATGCAGATGGTCCTTTCTCCAGGCATCAGAAACATTAAGTAGGCCTCTGTAGACGATACATGCATGTGTAAACTGTACGTCTGCACGTGTGATTTTGTCAGTGTCCAGTAAAGTGAGGTTCCAGGTTTTTGAAACTTGAGTGAGCATTGCAAAGGGAATGCTATCCACAACATGCCACTCTAAGAGGCGCCTTCTTGGAGGGAAGTACCGTGGTAAAGCATGGCTGGTACAGCGGGAGAGGGGGAAAGAGAAGTGGGACGGGCTGCCCGAGTTGTGCTGTATTTTATTACTGCCTCCACTAACAGTGATTAATTCTGTCCTCAGGGGAGGTGGTGATATGACCTACTACCAATGACCACTACATGACATTTCTACTATCTTTGAACTATTACAACCTGCCTGTTGGTGGACTGGAAACTGCTATTTGCCTATAGACCTATGCTATTCATAAATTTTCACTACCACCGACCATTTACCGACATGAATTAAAAAAAAGGCATCATAGAAGCACATGCCCTACAAAACAGATGAATGTATTCAAAACGCTGAGATTGAAATCCTGCTGCATTAAAAAAAAACTTCACTGATATTGGAAAATTGTTTTGTCAGATATTTGTGCTAAATGTTTCTATACTGACGGGTAAGTGTTTTTTGTTCAACTTGAGGGAGCAGTAGTTCCTTTCAGATAATCACGCTCCTTCTTTTCCCCAAAGGTGAGCAAAGAAACACATTTCTGCTGCTTGAATCCATATTCATATTCATCTAGGTACTTAAAACAGTATCCTTATAAGGGTAAAAAATTGGTCTGTTCATCAATCAGGATGACATTTGCAGGCCTCTTTTTCAGCAGGATGGGCAGTGTAATACACCCAAAAAAACGAAGCACACCTTGGTGCAACACTGAAGAGACACGTTGACCAAGTAAACCAAATGGCATTAAGAGCCTTTTGAATCGCGTGTACCTTAAATTTAAGATTTGTAATGCTTTAAAGTCTTACAATTGTTCCTCCAACACAGAAGGCATGTCTGTTGAGTTCAAGAATGTCTCAAGAGTAACTCCCACATCAGCCATTATCATTCTGAGTTGAGGTCAGTAGTCCTTGTCCTCTGATGAGAAGCTCTGGTAACTCCTTCTTGAGCCATCAGATGGTTTGGGAGAGTCTTGTTCAAGTCATCCAAAAGTCCACCTTCATCCTTTATGACAAGAGAAGCTGCAGTCCTTAATGACATCAATTTTAATTTGAGCAAACCCAATTTTGGAACCTACTGGCTATCATCTGAGGCAATTTAGCCTGTCGGGGTATTGGCTAATGTTTCTGGGATTCAGGCGTAGCTAGGGGGTATCCGTAAAATGGATATCTGGGCAAAGACTTCCATTTTTGTGCAGTGGTCATTGTTTAAAGTTTAAATAGCTACTTGAGACCAAGAATGGAGTTCATGCTTAGAGAGATTAAACTCTATAAGCAGATATGTGGATATTGATGAATGCACAATCATATAAAAAGGTGAATAAACGCATAATCGCCAGACAATAGCCACTGTGATCCGAGATTGTATCGCAGACATTATTTTCCACCTCTGCTCTCCACACAGCCTGCTTAAACCTTTTTGGTAAATATTACTCAGACTAAAACACACAACAAATACAACAATGCTTTCAACACCAACGTTTTGTCCCTTGCATGCAGATTCTGCATTCATATGCAGATCTAATACTGTACTCTAATACTCTTAACAGAGATTAGGACAAATCAAGTCTAAGGGGCCTTCCACATGGATACGCTTTTGTGTGTAAACGCACATGTTTTGCATCGTTTCGGCCGATCATCCACATCGATCCTCTAAACGCATTGCCTGTAAACGCACTTTTTTGAAACCTGGTCTTAGGGTGGAAAAAATTGACAACGCTGCACTTGTGTTCTCATGTGGACAGCGAATCTGCATCCTTTCTTACGATGACGCTATCACCCCACCCCTCGACCTCTAGCCTTCGACCTCTTAACCGCGTGACGTCTCATAACAACAACAACAACAACAACAGTGGACTACATTCTTGTATTCATACTGCAGAAGATATTGAGCCTACTAGGATTACTAGGGCAAAATATTTTGCTCTTCTGCCACTACACTGAGCAAAAAAGGATTATGGACAACCAACTAGCCATTTTCATCTTCTTGTTGTGTTCAGTTTCTCCTCCTACTGTCTGTTTGTATACAGCACACAAGTTTTATGTGCATGCTCCGTCTCTTCTTCTCCGTTTTTTGGTGAATACTGAGCGCCACCTATAGGCCTGGAATATGAACTAAGCATGCCGAGTCGTTTACAATGGATCCGTTTGGACGCAAATATTCTTGAAATGGGTCTCTTGTTTTAGCTTGACAACCTCCCTCAATGGTAGTGTCCACCATCAGGTAATCAGGCTACTTGCAAAGACAGGCACTGATGACCTTCTGGTGAAAACTCATAGAAGACTCATCAGCTATGGTGCCTCTAATCGTGGCTCAAATAGAAACCTGCTCCCAACCTCCACTGAGGTCTGGAAATTACTCTTCTAGAGATGTGGTTGGACACCAATATGTCAACAGCTCTCAGTATCTTATGCTTTTGTTACAGACAGCCAATACCTAAACAGAAGTCTAAAACAAAATGCAACTCGACAGGCTATCTCCGTTATTACCCAAATGAGTCTTGACGTTACAGTGAAAATCTTTGGAGTATCCACGCCTCACCGTCTCTCAAACCCACCCAGAGACGTCAACAAAAAGAAAAAAGGAATAAATCAACACCAGAGGTGTGAGTGGGCTCGGTTACCTGGTTTGGCGTCCTTGCAGCAGGCTTGTCCTGGTGGTTGGCAAGGATGAGGAAAGGCAGTGTGCAGAGCTGCGGGTGCTGCAGGGCTGAGTGGAGCTCGTTACGTGCTGCCTCAAGGTCCTCATCTGATGAAGCGCTGTCCAGCACGAAGACTACACCCTGCGACCCTTGGTAGTAACGACTCCAATATTTCTTGATGTTGTCAGCTCCTGTAGACAGATGTGATGCCATTTAACTTCTGGAGTGGTCATTATCATAATTGATGTTATTGTTGTCATGTGAAACCTAATGAGAGAAATGTCCACAGTACAGATTGGACAGTGGATTTTCAGCAACCAAAGTATTTTCTAGATAAAAGACGTTTTTTTAATTCCAAGCCATTACTGTTGTAGTACTGTTTAGAATGGAATACAATCATTTGGTGGAAAAGTATTATGAAAGTATGCAGTACAATTTTAAGTGAAACATCCAAAGTATTTATTACATTTGATTTGATCACTAATCTCTTCAGTGTGAATTTCAGTTTACCTCTTTCCAAGCCAAATTTCCCAGCGGATGCTCAAGCCATTCTTAAGAGTCTGGGCTTATTTTCAAGGCCACGCTGACATTGAGCTCCGTGAACAACATGTGGTTTCTTTCTTGTCTCATAATTGGGAACAAGAACATCCATTCACAATGGCTTGGTTTGCAACAACTTTATTTGTCTGTGTAACTAACTTGAGGAAGAAACTGACAGGCTCACAAAATGAATCACTCGTGTCCGTTTTGCACTTCTTCACTCCCCCCCTGCTTCAACTACCAGCCAGTCCTGTCAGATGATTACTTTACCATTTTCTCACCTCGCCTTCTCAAGGCAAAACACTGTCACGTGATTAGCAGAGCTTTGTGGGGGCATTTCCTGATGAACCAATATCAGGACAATAAGATCCCTATTACAATCTTCAGCATGCAGGTCCCCGTCATAGCAATTTTCTCATATCAAACACCATATCTCCATTTAATACCCAGAAAAGAGAATCAGTCTGCGTGTACCAGTCTTGAAATGGGGTCATGAACCAATGTTTCAGGGCTTCAAGTATAGCCAGAAGATCTGGATAACAGACGAACAAATATAATTGGTGAATACAACGGTGACTACACACAGAAACCCAAATACTCATAATACCATAATCTTGTCCCTTGCCAACAGATTCTGAATGCAGTTGCAAATGTTGTCTGAAAACTGAACACCGACAGTACTCTGGATCTGGCCATTCTTAACCTTTTAGAATCAGACCTAAAACCTTTGCTCCTACATCTAGTAAAATAGAAAATGCAATTTCTGCTCAGTATTTATGGGCAGATTATCATCATATTACTTGTCAGTCCATGAAAAAAAGAAAGAATCTTGGTTGGGTTAGGAATGACAGCCAGACAACAGCGTCTGCTGTCGCCCTCTCTTCGTGATGCTGACAAACTCACTCAACAGCACAAACCATGATATGCTAGTCATATCCTCCATGTTACTCATGCACCTTTAGAACTGGGACATCTTGCTCTTTTTTGGATGACTATTTACATCAATTGTGACTGACTGAACACATGTTGACCACAAATGCTGATCTTCTTTGAAGAACAGGAGGTCTGTGCAACTCCAAAGATATATTTGAGATGGACTGTCATTACAGAGAGATCGTGTCCCAGGTTATCTTTGACTAGGGAAAAAAACATCATAATCTTGAATGAATTTTCTTCTTTACATTAGATATGAAAGGTTTGCTCAGTTAGAGATTTACTTTTTAAAGTTGTTCAACTAAGGCCGGATGGAGGGGGAGATACTTTCGTGAACTCAGCTGAATGGTGTCCTCTTCACAACATATTTTCCATTACGTAGTCCTCATTGTGTGTTTGTACATGCTCACCAAACATGTAACCACCACAACTCATCAACTACAAAAATCCTATCACACTGCATTAGCAAGTATGTATTTTCCCTTTACAAGGTTCTACTTGTACGGGTAAAAATCATCATCCTGCGTCTGGTGAGGTTCCTTCCTTTGCAATCTTGCGACCTGTTGTTTTGCTATTGTTGCTCATAGTAAGGTTATTGCCAAAGAAGTGACGAACTGTGGGGCTGGCAAATGTTTAAACATCACGAAGTGCTCTCAATGACATTTACTCCCTTCCCTTGTGCTCTCCCTCCCTCCCTCCCTCCCTCCCTCCCTTCCTTCCTTCTTTCCTCCCCCACTCTTTCTACTCACACCTCTCGATGGAGTGGAAAGCTATCAGACAAAGTGGCACTTGAGAGATTGACTAGGAAGTTTCTCTCATCTTTGCTTGGAAATGGTGGAATGTCAGTCACGTCTCATTGGATCTTGTTGGCAACTTCTGCCACCTATTGGTCTGACAAGAGGATTTCCAAACATGACATCATAATTCTTAGGGGATGCTGGCAGTCAAACTACATACCATAAATCAAATAAGTGCACCATGAGTAATACCCCATTGCTTTGCTAATTTCCTTCCTGTTCCCTCTCCTTTTCTGCCCTTTAACACTTTCGTTTATAGTCTCTATATATAACCTGTAATGATTAAAAGAAAAAGGAGCTTTATACTTTCCACTGAGACAGAATTAGTCAAAAGTCACCAGCACAGCACAAGGGGCAAAAATAGCATGTCAGTTAAAGTCTTGTGTTTTACTGACCCTGTCAACCACTGACTCATCAGTTGAATATTTCTTGTCTCATTTACTCACTGTACAGATATTGCTTAATTTTCAATAAATTCAATATTGAATGACTAAAAAAAAATCTCAATTATCTATTGTATTTTTTTGTGTCAAAAGTTGACTTGTGTCCACCTTTATCTTTCAACTTCCAAAATGTACTTGCCTGACACTGACACATCTGGCTGTTAGTTCACTGTGTAGGTGCAGTGAGTAACAAAGCAAACTATCATGTTAGCAATGGAAATAGAGCAACAATTTCCAGTCAGGACAAGATATCATAAAACACATCTTGTGGCTGCATTACAAAATAGTCTACTGAGGCCACCCTTGGCAAAGAAAATTGGTATCTTTTGCTTTTCCAAGAAGGATTAAATCCCTGTTTGAGTTGTAAAATATTTATGCAAAATGATACATCATATTTGGGGTCTTTTCTCATTAGTTTTGAGAGAATAGTCCTAAAACTTAACCACCAGTGTTTATGCATATTTGTTAATTAGCTATCAAACACAATTAAGTTCAGGGCTCATAATCATGACCAGCCACCAGCCAATGCTGGTAAACTATGCAAGATGCTGGTAGATTTCCTTCACTTACTAGCCAAAGATACAATGATAATCTATTAAGTGGCTTCTACTCACTTGCCATTTGTCAGGTGGAAAAATATTCTATTTTGCACCCTTATTAAATTCACTAAAGTCCTCTTAGAAATATCTTGATGTGATAAAATAATTGTACATCTAGTAGCAGTTTTATTTTTGTAGCTCTAAATGTGCTTTACATGTGTCAACTTTCGTTATTGCTATGATTTGAACATTTCTGACAAAATTACACTGTGGGAAAAAAAGTATGTGATGTCAGTCTGTGATTCAAAAGAGAAACCCTCTCTGGGATCAAATGGATAGAAATCTAATCTGGGGAAAACACCTCACCCAGCCATCCCTCCCTCCATCCCTCTGCTATCTCAGTCAACCAGACTTCTTCAACCGTCTGTCACAAATGAAGGCAGCCTGAAACAAGGAGTATAATTACTTATTCTATGTTCTGCATACACTATATGCAAGTTTAACATATATGCATGGTTTGAGATCTGGGAGACGTGAATCTTAATGATTATATTGTATGCAGATGTGTTATGCTTCTTGGAAATTTGAAGATTCATTGTGTATTCAAAGCCAACACAGGGACACTGCATGTTACACATACCAGAGCTGTCGTTCATTATTGACACAGTTAAGTTTCCCTGTCCATAAAACATTTCTTATCATTCTTTTCCTGCTGTGTTTCAAGAAAAAAAACAACAGTAAACTTTTTATACACCTTATCGCTTTTGCATTCATTAGGGTTGAAAAAGTACTCGCTGAAACAACTATCAGATAAAGTTAATATACTTTTTATGACTATGTACGATCCAAGTAAAATGTGTCAGTAACTTTAGTCATGATAATGGAAAATTCACACTGGGTGGCTGACTGAAGTTTCATCAGTCGATTTATAAAAAAGAAAAAGGAATAAAAAAAGGCTGTTCTGTAAATCAACAACATCTGGGGTACTTCTGATACTTTTGAATGTCATCTTGTGGATTAGTTAATTGTAACAAGCAGTTTTCACCTTTTTCTGACATTTTCAGAGCGAACAATTAGCCAGTTAAATAAAAAAAAACAACTGGTAGATTAAAGAAGCACTATGTAGTTTTGGGGGAAGAAATTAAAGTCAGTAGAGAAAGATCTTCATGGACCTATTGTTTTTCTATTTCTTTCTTCATGCCTGAACAAACTAAACAAACAAACTTTGTTTTCATGACTGAATAAACTAACTGACCTTAAAGGACAACACCATTTCATACTGTTCTACTTTGTTTATATCTGGCGGACCCTCAAACAGCATTCTAGGGGTCTCATCTTCCTTTGAAAACAGCTTGCCAGCTTATTCAGATGTGTGAGTTTGCCTCATTAATATTGTAAATATGACACTTTGGAGGTTGGATTTCTTCTCCAAGACTACATGATGCCCCTTAAATTGGTAATGAAACTAATCATTGGTTGTAGCCAAGTGGCACATACTAAATCATTTTAAAGTCACTATATGATCAGAAAACCATGTGTCATGTTTCATCTTGCGAAGACAAGAACATTTGAAAAATGTAGGGAAACTCAGACATTTGCTGTTTATATAGAAATGCAGTATATGCATTTGTTGTGGTGTAGCTTTATTGAAACTAGTTGTTTTTGTTGAGAGATTGAGGGGGTAAGGGTTCAGGGAAACCAAAAGTGAAACTCAAAACATGCTGTAAAAATACATAGAGGAGCAATTTAGGATTCTGTGGAAGTCATGATGCTAATAGTGCAGGAAGAGTTTACCGAGTGTGACCACGAGTTAATAAACCAAACTTAGAGACGAATGCCAGTAAAACATAAGAAAGCAATTACACAACGAAATTAAAAGCAGATAGTCTTCTTCTTGAATTCATCTTCTCTCTTTTCTGGCTGGTGTCTCAGAATTCATCCGAAAATGTAACCAGCTTGAAATGGTCTTCATTTCAAATATGAGTCAACGCAGTTTGAACCTACAACCCTGTATTCCCATTTGTTCTAAATTAGGCTACTGTTGAAGCTTGCCGTTTGTTGTTGGGTAAAGATGCAGGTATGGTTTTCAGATTCACAGTCAGCACGAACAACACTTTCTCATACATTTCTTTCTTCACACTTTTTACCAGCTTTTATATCTTGAACAAAATGCAAACATGTTGCTAATCAGCTTCTTTTTTTTCACTCTTGAAAGTTGAAACACTGAAACCCTCTTTGAAGTCTGCCTAACGAAAAGCAGACAGTGTTTTCGAACAAAACAGCTACAATACAGTGATGGGAGGGAGCACTGGGACCAGTGAGGGAGGCCTCTAGTAATAAAGTTTGCTTACTTCATTGAGGAAAGAGCTGCGGCTGGAGCTGGAGTGAGGTGAAAAACACTTCAGCTGTTGATACACCCATCAACCTGCAGTCACAGCACTGTCTGTTTTTAAGTAAACAGTTCCTGTGTGAGGCCATGCCTGAAAGACACACCAATCCCTCCCATTTACGCACATAATTAACAAACGTGATTTAAACAAATGCGGCACCTCTTAATATTTGAAGATAATAATCTTTGATAGTGTATGTAAATAATCCTCATCGACACTCTGGACCCCTCCTTTCCACTGGGTATACCATTTTTTATCACAAGCCATTGTGACTGACACAGGTGTTCAAAGTTGAAGTCACTGTTTGAAAGTAGAATGACTAATCACCCCAGCTTTCACATTTACATTCCACTTTACCATATTCACATACACTACAGGCTGCTTTCCCTCTACAATATGCAGCGCACATGGACATATGCTTATTGTTGTTGCTCACTTGTTGCCCATAGTGTATATTTGTCTTTATCTCCCTTGATATTTATTTATCTATTTCATTTATATTATATTCTTTTGATATTACAGCTCTTTAAAACAAAACAAACTAGAGCTGCAACAACTGTCATTGATGGAAGCAAATGAAGAATCTTCTGGGTTTTGTTTGGACTTTTGATTGTAGCAACAAAGACAACACTGAGCTTTTATAGACTGAATTATTAATTGATTAATCGTGAAAATGATTGGCAAATTCATTTATGATGAAAATAATTGTTAGTTGCAGCCCTACTTCAAACAGCATTCAGAGTATAAAGCACAAAAAATATTTCACTGTAGAGGGAAACTTTTTTTTTTTTAAATTGTGCATATGATTAATGCATTAACTGGACTGGCTTGATGCTAGACCTTGCACTATACATTTGAATTGTAGAAAAGAAACATCTAACTATTGCTGAATGATTTAAACATTTTAACTTCAAAAGTTGGTTAGGCTAATACACTTTAAGATATAAATGAGCTGTCCCTTATAGTATCTGTGATACACCATTTACCCAGTGAAACAAAAAACCCAACATCAAACAGGGTAATATCCTTGAATGAGGCCTCAAATAGAGATCAGTTACACGTTTGTCCTCAGAACTCCCAAATCAGAACCGTCTGCGACTGCCAGCATCTGCTTTAAACCCAAATGACAATTTACAAATTATTTCACTTTTGGTTGAGTCGTTTCCAGCACAAAAGAAAAGCTGCCCTGCTGGGCAAAGTAACACACACTGTGGTCCTATTTGATAGTAATAAGAACCACATTGGGTCGATGATGACTACAGCGCTGTGATTTTGTTCTGAGATATGTTTGCATACTTTCTCTACCCGTTGGTGATCATGGATAACTGGTAAATGTTCTGTGATGCGCCTTCATCTTGTTTGTCTTCCCCCAATGTTCTCTGTGTTTGTACACGATGGACTGATCATGGTCAATATGACAGAATTCTTCTATTCCTTGATTAGTCGTTAAAAGAAAATCAACATATCAGAAATTTCTTTTAAAAATGTCAAACATTTCCTAGTTCAAGCTTCTAAAATATAAGTAATTGTTTCTTTACTTTGACGTATATGGCAGTAAATGTAGAGTCTTTCAGTCTTGGACTATTGGTTGGACAAAGCAAACAATGTTAAGTCACTTTGGGCTGTGGTGAACTGTGAATTTTTCACTTTTTTTCTTTTGTAAACGATAAGTTTATTAATTTCTGAAACAAACAATAATCGTTATGAAAACAGTTACTAGTTGCAGCCATAGACTCTACATATGTGGTAAGTGACAAATTCAAGTTTACACAAATTACATTTACAAACAACATCCACCATAAGCACACACGATTATCTACAAATAAAAGCACATGAACATTTTAAATTGCCAGAATAAAGGAAAATAATGGAATAATGAGAAGTATTGTAAAGGCTGGTGACACTTCAAATCGAAAGCCTCAACAGCAACGAGTGGTGATTATTAGGAGCACTTCTTCATCAGCTGTCATTGCGTGGCATGAATGCACACTGTGAAATGGCCTGTCTAGACTTGACGTCATCACACACACACACACACCCACACACACACACTTTCCTGCCTGTGTTCCCGGAGGTGCCCTTCCCACCTAATCCCCATACCTGGCACCAGCTGGGTAGCAAATGTCTGCCACACTAAAGATCCCAAAATGCTAAATTTTCGGTGTCAACCACCTGAAAAGACTTTATTACAATTATTCAGATGAGTGCAAAGAGCTTTCATTAACATCGTTGATACTCGGTTTTGCTGCAGCGTTGCAGCCTGCTGATGAAATGAATGGCATATCCAACTCTTCATGCCGACGATGCTTGACGAAAACTCACATTTCTCTCTGACATTGTAATCAGAAATCAGATTGGTAGCAGATTCTTTTTACGTGAGTAAGTAATAAGGTTTGATAGAGGTTAAATTTGCTTTGATTGATGATTTTCTTAAACATAGTCTGCTGTTCAGCTGTAGCAACCAATCAATTTATTTTGACTTTATTTATTAAACGGTTATGTTTCATTCAGCTTTGGATTCAATTATTTTGTCCTTTCTCCCTGCCTAACTTCTGTCACAGGGATACAAGGAAAAGCAAGCTAGGAAACCTGTTATTTGTATGACTGACCAAGAAACAAAAATGTTCCATCTGTATGAAATGTTTTTTTCTTAATCATTTACTCCAGTGAGGTGAGCTGGATTTTTTGCATACATTATATTTAAGAAACCAGGGCACAGGAGAAAGCTGATATTAACTAGGTTATTTGAACACATGCTTGAAGATCGAAAGAGGAACAATCTGGAAGTATTGGTGAAGGGAATAAGGAATGGGAGACAGAAGGGAGACAAACAAAACAGAAAAAAAAATAGCAGAGGTGTAGATGCGAAAGAAAACATGAAAACAAAGACAGCTGGGACCTCAATGACAAATGCATGACTGAGACAAATGTATAGCCCGGTCTGAATCATTACAGGCACCATACCATCAGGGTCGTCTGTACATAAGCTGCTTTGTGCCTCTGGTTTAAAAGGACATCTTGCGCTTATGACAATCTGGCACAGTGCGCTCAAGGCAGGGAGAGTTAAAAATGCATTACCAGGCTTAATAACATTACAAGTTACAGTTGTGCGTCAACTGCACTTACATGTGTTCATAGCCTGCATCAGTTTAATGACAGAGAACAGCCTGGGCTCCTAAGCCAACCTCAAGTGTCATATTAGGGTCACACTCTGCTCCTTGGCATGCACAGAAATCTTGCATACACAACAAAGGTATTAACCTTAACATTTGCTTGTTTCATTTGTCCCCTCATCCTTTTTGAACTTTAACTACTTTTGTCTCCCAGATGAAATGGGTTGAGCAATGATCACGCTTAGTTATGCAATGTGTCAGCATTTGTGCCTTCAATGTTTTTTTCTTTCATCTCCAGCACTAAAGGTCACCTGCACACTTAAGACTTGCTTTACATTACTTACTGTAAAAGGGAGAATACCTCATTGACATTTAATGGGCTTTCCGGTGGGAGAAGAAAGGAAATACATAGGAAGTGCTTTACTTCTTCATGCTTTAACAAGCGCCTCTTCCCTTGCCTTAGTCAAGGCTGACTGAAGAGAACAAGCCACAAAGGTATTGTGTAAAACAAGGTTTTTGGGGTCAGGAATACTGATGTCTGTGCGTCACATCTTAAGTCATTTTTCTGCATCACTGATGCAGTGCAAAATAACATAAAACTAAACCAGGCATGTTTGCTTGTTTTAAAGCCATAGGGAAATGGGAGAAACAAGAATACTGACAGAAATGGGAAGTGTTGAGTACGTTTCTTACTGTGTGGAAAGGGGCTGCTTTAATCAGAAAACTATCTGAAAGGCTCATGATGAAAAGTGACTAGTGGAACATTTTGCAAGAACACCAACTCTCCCGACTCCACATTTACGTCATATACATTTGGAACTCAAAGAGTACGCCATCATTCAGCCAAACAAACAGGTTGCGTATCAGAATTTCACCTTGGACAGAAACCAAAACCGATACTGCTCTCCAAATGAAAAGTAGTCAGTAGAGGAATCAAAACATCATGTGCTTGTTTTTACCCTCTTCCACCCATCCATAACGGACGGCACCGTAAATCGTTCAAATTCCTGTGCTCTATGTATTCATAAGGCGCAGAGAGGGTCCACGCGGGGGGGCAAAGAAAAAAAAGAACAGATTTCATCATCCTTTGCTGTGGTGGCAGCCTATACTAACGTATCTAAATCAAACGTGTCATGCGTGGGACCAGTGTTTTTCCAACCACAATAATGTCCCACCAGACTGGCTTTGAACCAATCCAGAAAAAACTCTTTTGAAAACCCCCTAATGCACTCAGTCCAAATTTGGTAGCACCCTCGTTGGTGGTCCCCCGGTGCCTCTTTGTGTATGAGTGTGCGCGCGCCTGTGTGTATATGTTTTTCATCTTTTCAAGAGAGGTTGGGTGAGCCTTCAAAATATACACGGCACCTGTCATGTGCCTATAGTGCGCAGACAACAACATAAATTATTTCAACTCTCGACAAAACAATGAATTTTCGTGTGTCACTGCGCTGCTTGTAGGAGAAAAGACTCCCTTTAAGGACTGGAAGCCTCCCATTGCATTTGGTGTGTTTACAGATTTCCACCTCAAGATCCCTCATCTGTGCTTATTAAACTGCTTCCTAGAGCACCGTACATTTCCAGGAATAACAGTGTGCAGATTGCACAGCCACTTCAAAGAACACTAACAGGTCTGACGTCTGTACTTAAGTGTCAGTCTGTGACTGAAGGGTGTGATGCTACTGGAGGTAAAAACAAACAGTGTACTTGCGTTCGTAGTTTTCTTTCCTTTTTTAAATAGTTAATGTTAAGAGATGAGATTATCTCAGAATAAGTTTTTTTAAAGTAAACATTTGTTTAATAAGTTAAATGATTAAGTTTTACAGGCTGTGGTTTGGCATGCGTTTCTTACCTCCAAGTTCTTTTACATTCAAGATGGCATTTGGAAATGGCACTGCTTTGATGCTGAAACCTGGGGAGAGAAATGAAAATCTGTTATTGTAATGGCATATAGAAAACATGTGCATGTGTGTATGCATATGTGTGGACAGCACATGTTAGGAGTAGTGAGAGTCAACTTTTAGGAATGTTGGCTGGATAGTGAGGAAATGGTAAAAAAAAAAAAAAAAAAATTGATTTAAAAAATCTGCTTAATCATTTTGTTTCCCCAGGATATTTGATGTACCTTCTCCAAACCACCAGCTGGTGAACACAAAGAGGGCTGACAGCATATTTGTATAGTAACTAAAGAAAATAACACTTTGTGTGGTCTGGGTTAGCAAAACAGAAAAACAAGAAAAGCTAAACAGAAAAGTGTTTTGTTCTATGTTGCAGTTTGAGTAGGATGAAGCTTAAGTCTGAAGTGCCGCCATGTAATATGTGGTTTGATTCTGTGGTTGCACACGGTGGGAAATAGTAATGAAACCCACTGAAGGAAATGATTTAATGTTGCTCAAATTATGCTAAATTATCTTGGTGGGAATTCCTTTTCTGGAAACATTCACAAACAGGAGGAGAGATGGAGAGACAAGCAATTATGACTTTGTAAACATCTATATAAACTACTAAATGTGTTTTTTAAGCACATTACAATAGTTCAAAATCATGAAGTAAGAAGTGTGTGTGTGTGTGTGTGTGTGTGTGTGTGTGTTGGGGGGGGGGGACAGGAGACTTTTCCCTCATTGCTCTTCATTATCTTCCCTCTGTAGCTGTTGGCAGACGCAGACGGTGCTGACACCTAAATCTCAGAGAAGTACGCTCAGTAAGTAATCGACATATTTGATCTATTAAGGCCTGTTCAGTGGTAAACACAGGCAGGTGTTCACTCCCTTGAACCACCCCCGTCACGAAGACATACACACCAACACTTACAGACAGGTCATTTGGGAATTACTTTATATTTAGCTTCTCCTAGTGAAAGTGCACAATGACCAAATCTAAAATGGGACTTCTGCAACAGCTCAAAGCTGACTGCTGACAAAGCCAGGGGAGGAAAGAGGAATGTCCGTGTCCTTGAGGGATTGCATTGCGTATATGGAAAGCAGAGCGTTGACTACCAAGAGAATGATGTACTGACCCTAAAGCCTTCTCTTCTGGACATACTTAACACCAGCCTCCCACTTGACCAGAAGAAAGAAGCAGAGTGTTGGCTGGTGAGATACAGCAGAGCGTTTCTGGCATGAGTGCTGGGACTTTGGAAGTCATACTAAAGACATGCTTCCCTCTATTGGAGAGCTGTAATACCTGGCTAGTATTAGCAATGACTCTAATCCAGAGGACAACATGTTCTTGAAACAATAAAAATGAATACTGTGAGGAAAAGAAGATGGATAAAGTGTGGATGCATCTATTTAAAGGAGACATGACATGCCCTTTTTTTTCGGTTCATAATATCATTATGGGTAACCAATGGAATAGGGTCTTTAGGTGCACATATTTCTTAATCTGAAAAAAATTGCTCCATGTAGGGTACATACCTGTCGTAGGTACGATGCCGTCGCTGCCCTCACTACAGAGGCGTGAGAGCAGGCTGGTCTTTCCAGCACCTGTAAGGCCAATGCACACCACATCATACTCTGGTCTTGGCGGCGGGGGTCCTTTACAGCACAATGCCCGGAAACACTAAAACAAAACAAAACAAACAAATAAGACAATGAGTGCATTGGAAAGGACTAATTACACCTGGGACTGGCTGAGTTATGAGTAAGATTCTGCATTTGAAATCACAACAAGCTCTCCCCTTAAACCGAATATTGCTGGGATAGACACATTACAGCTGTCTTCTTATGATGAAGCAGGAAACCCATGAAACTACATGTCAAAAACAGGTCTAGTCTATGAAAAACTTCCAGATTGTCAGTTTATGTATAAAGGAGCAGAATGTTTTAGTTATTTTAAAAGGAAAGAGCAATGAAAAAAGATAGAACCATGCGTGGTTAAACTTTTATGACTGACAATAACCAGGCCATACAGAGTAAAAGTCTTAATGACAAAAGATGTGAAGGGGGTCAAGACTGTGAGATGCATCAGCTTAGCTCAAATGCAACATGTTTTTGTGTCTATGTGTGTGGACTATGTGTTGTCTTACTTGGCCCTTATGGCAGCCAGAGGCAGACCTGTCACTCCATGAATCACGGCCTGGGACTGAGGGCCTGCTGTGAGGCATTAAGGGGCAAATGCAGTGTGAACCGTGAATGAGATCTTTAAACTTGTGTGAAGAGATCGGTCTCCAAAACTAAAAAGAGATCTCTTTTATTAGCAAGACAGGAACCAGTCTGGACAAGGCAGGGCACACACACACACACACACACACACACACACACAGTCACGCACACACACACATCTATATCACATTTCAAGTGGCAGAACATCAACACAAGATTGCTTACTGCTCTTGTCAGAGGACGACCCCATTCAACACACTGCTACTCTGTTCAATCAAAGACTCTGACAGGAAGGAAAACACACGCACAAGTGTACGTGAACTGCTCCACATCTGTGCGCACATTCTCCAGGTGTGCTTGGGCATGCCATTACAAACATATACCTCAGCAAGGAGACACAGCTATAAACAAATGAAAAGATAAACAAATAATCTATGTCAGCGTTCAAGTATCTTGGGCAAATGTTCAAGATTTAGGTTCAGGACAAGACTCCCTTTGAAAATTAGATCGTAACAGCAGCTGACTTCTTGAAGAAAGGTTTTTCCTCACATTCACGATTGCTTCTGACACACACACCTTTCAAACTGGAGGGGAACAAGCGCACAACAGAGATAGTTGCAGCCTCAATTCTTCCACATACCCCTCAGACATCAGTGACCACCAGGGTCAGTTTTCAGAGCCATGCCAAAACAGAGCTGCTGTTTGATGGAGATGTGGGGAATCTGCTTCAACAGAACCAGACGTTGGCTGAGCAACCCGACCCCCCCGACTCCTCGGTGAACCCGCCAGTCTGCTCAAACAGGAAACATTCTCCTCTTCCACAAAGACGTTGAGATCAGAAACACACGCGCGTCAGATGGGGGAACACATGTAAAAACCTGGTCTGATGAGGTCACTCTATTCTCTTTCTTGTCCTATTCTCCCATTGATACCTCTGCCCCCCACCCAAATTCCCTGAAGCCATAAGTAAAGACTTGTGTAGAAGGTAAAATCTGCTCTTCAGCTGTCAGTCCCCTGAATTGACAGTTGATCTTTCAGAGGAAGCCAAGGGTCGAGTCGAAGAGCTGAGGAAGAACTATGCAAGAAATATATTCGCTGTGAAGTTGCTATGCGTTGGATGATTATTTATTCAAACCCTCACAAAATGATTACATACAGGCAGAACACTTTCCAAAGGAGCATCCAGGGCGTGACCCTGGGCTCCCTCTGTATACAGTGGCCCCTGTGAGAGAGACAGAAATGGGAACTCCCACCTCTGGCCCTCCGTGATGGGACAAGATTGACGAGGAGAGCTTGCTCAAAAGGCTCACAAGAGAAAAATAAATATGTCCAAAGGCCTTTGCTTACCTTGAGAAGAGCCCCTCCCCTGTCAACCACACACTCAATGAGAGATCTGAGAGTCAGTGGGCTGTGTCACTGACACTGAGAGCTCAAATGAGACTGTCCGATGGTGACTGCCTCCATAAATCTCAGAGGCATCCAGACGAACAGCTGAGATTAAAACTGGAAATTGAATTCAACATACACAGTCAACAGCTCCCTGAGACTTGTTTGACTGATTTACAGTATGTTCACCACAAGCTGGAAGTGACTGAGTTGTAAAAATATTCTCACATGTACAGTCCCAAAGACAAACATGTGCCCATGGAAGCTTATCGGCTTTAATTCCTGTTTTTGTCAGGCTACTTTTAAAACTACTATGAGGCCACCTGTGCATAAAAAAACGGCAATCATAAAAGAAAACAAATACAACTTTGCAACTCCTTGCCAAAACACCCCTATAAAAAGTCTGCCATTCCTAGACTTTATTGATCGGCTGCCTCTTATAGGATTGTGTTTTGATTATGCCTTCCCTGAAAGACCTGTGAGACATTACCTCACTGTTGTTGTGAAAGCGGATTAGCTAGGCGTTATGTAAATGAGAAAAAACTGCTGAATATAAATATGGCTAAAGACATAGCCAGGCTGCATAATTTCAGATGATCCTTAAAAGATGCATGACAGAAAGACGGAACAAATAGCCCCCCCAGCCTCCAATTTGCAAAAGATGCCGAGACATTTAATATGTGACATAACTGGGCCTCCTGGCAGCAGACCAGAGCTCAAGTACACAAGCAGAGAAGGTGAAGACACTGTTGGTTGACCAGTGGTTGTGAAAAGAATATGTCAGGGCAGCTCCACAGATCTACAGAGGCTGAACTTAATAGCATTTGGCCTCATGTAAATAATAGAGCACTTAAAAAGGAAAATCAGTGACATCAAAGGAAAATAAGTACCGCAGTTCCCTTTTCTCTAATGTTTTCCTTTAAACAATGTTCCAAGTCGTACCACATGCAGCCTAACTAACACCACCATGGAGCCTACTGACCTCAAGTGACTGTTGATTTGCATACTGTTAGCACACAGCATGTGCATGGATATTTGGACAGTACATGCATGGAAAAAGATCAAGGCACAGAGTTTAGCCTCTACAAACTGAGGGGTTCAGTTGGAGTTGAAATATTCAAAGGAAAACAGTTTTGTCAATGAGTCATAACCCATCGTGCTACAAATTCACCTGACGTAGTTGGACAGAACAGGAGCCAGGCTCTTTTTAGAAAACCACTTTGTATTTTTAGAGGTAATAAATGTGGGTTAGAGGGAAGCCACTACCGCCGCAGCAGACTAGTTTGTGTTTCACTCTCGTACTCTCTGGCTACTGTCGAGACACCACAGGACAGGAAAATAAGCACTGGCATGACAGCATGTTCCAAAGAGGGGCTCCCAAGCAAGCTGCTTAGTAACACATACATATAAATGTTAATAGTAATAGAACACGTACTGCTCCTGCTCAGAGATAAAACATTAAAGCAGGTGTAAGGCATCAGCTAATGTTGTTGCTGGAATACACAGGACAATTGCATAATTAATCCAATGTCTTGCCCAGAATGGGTTCTTTTGGGATCATCACTAGTATTGTGTCAATCCAGATGTTTGGCTAACATCATCCAAACTTAATTTTCACAGTTGTTATACATAATTCCTTCGTAGATGAGTACAGAAATGGAAATACAGTTACAAGGTGTTAACATTGGACACTAATGCTGCTGAGTTATTGCAAATGTTTCCAAAAATAACAAATATTTCACTCTGAAAAATGTATTAACAAGGGTGAACAATACATGAATTTTCCATTTGAACAGTTGCAGCCATAAAAAACAATATGAAATTGAGTGCTGGAGCAAATAAGCAGAGTGTGTGATATATCAAAAAGTACAGGGAAAGAAGTGTATCTAAATGTTAAGAGCAGGGTTCACGAGTGACTGACGACTGAGTCACCTGAACTGGGCATATGTCTCGCCCACATTTTGGCAAAAACAAAAGGATGTTTATCTGGAAACTATAGGTAACAGAAATCTGTTACCAAGATGGAGGTGCTCTGGCTACACACAGCCATCCAATAACCATGTGCACTCTCAATAAAAAACAACAAAGTGGGTCATGTCCTTGATCCATACACTTCCTCTTGAAAGGTAGGATACACATCAACTGATATGCTTGAACTGTTTGCACTCAGCCCAGCAATGGTGCTAATGAGTCTAATAATGCCTGTTAAAATCTGTGGTATCACATTTACCCTCCTGGCATTCCCAATAGCAAGGCACACCAAAAGGCAAATATGACTTCCTCCTTGGCTGCCAATTTACACAAGCTGTGTATCCTTATTCCCCAACAACAGCGGAGCGAGTAAAGGAAAGACGAGAGGAGGAGGAGAAAAGGGAAAGGACATTCGAGACACTTGCCATGGGAGTCATACCCACTCTAGACAGACAGACACAGGACACGGACGGGGCAAGCAGTCCGTTTTTATTTTTCCAGACCAAGTGTCGGGACAACACTTGTGTGCAGGGCTCACTCCTGACCTTTGGAAATGACAGTCCTTTATATGGGCGTCCCGACGGAGGAGCGGTGCTAACAGATACGTGTGTAATACACACCGGCCACAGTCATAACACAGGCCTGCAAAACCAGGGGTAAGCGGAGGGCGGGACACAGAAGGGCATGCAGGAAGGCAGTCTGTCGGGGATGGAAGGAAGGGTAGAGGGGAGCAGGGGAGGTGGAGGGGGTGTGCGGGCAAACGGGGGGATGGAAGGGGGGCACATTCATTCATCCTCATTCATCTTCTCCCCCCCTTCAGTTGTTGTTGTTATTGCCGCTTTGAAGCTGGATGGGGGGTGCACGGTGGGACACAGTGTGGCTCAGTACAGTGAGGGAAGGGGGTGTGTGGGGCGCACTGCATGCCATTCTCGTTAAGGGGCGAGAGAGACATGCTAGACACACAAGGCAGCTCCCTGGACTCTTCCCATGCTTAGTTGCGACTGCACCAAACACAGACGGCTTCAGCGCCGGGTCTCCGCCGCACCTCGCCAAACCATCCATCACTCGTTTTCCTGCCTCACATCATAACACATATTTTCAGTACAAGACATTCAGTTGCTCAAGTCCTCCTAATGTTTTGATAACACCTCCTCTAGCAGCCTTCTAACCACCATGGCTGCCACTGCTCACCTCTCATAGCAGCACATATTCCTCCCCGAGGGTTCAGGAGAGATGGTACTGAAGGCATGATACTTGTAACTACATGCATGATCGACTGGTTTCTTAAAACCTTAATTGCGAAATAAAACAAACAAAACGTGGATTTGGCAGCCAGGGCTGTGACATGCTTTCAACTGTAGCCGCGGGTGATGAAACACAAGATTTACTGCACTTCAAAAATGATGGCCAAGTGAGGACACTAAACAGGTGCCATTCATTACCCCCACATCAGAAATAGATCCCTGCACAAACACAGTCACCTACACACGCACACACACACAGACACACACATATACCCTGAAAGAGTAGACTGGAACATTTGGGGGATGCGCGTCACTCCCATTCCTTGCATCGAAAATGCACATCCAGTTGTGTGGAATTTTTTTGATGCAGTGAATGTTGAACTTGTCCACTGTTGACTCCAACGTCTTAAAACACGACATCACAGAGATCTACTGGACTGTAATGACAGACGTATAGCAATAATAAGATGACCCCGTCTGCGCCAGCTGAACATCTTGTCTGGTGAAGTGGACCGTGTCTTACTTAAGTCGACAAAACAACCCACAACCCATTATGCTTGCGTGTCTGTGTGTACGGGGAGGCCCTGTAAAGCTGATTTGCTTGTCACTGTTTTGCAGGCACATCATCCCCTTATTCTGACGGAACATCCTTTCTACCTCTCTTTCTCTCGGTCCGTCTCTCCTATCGCCCCCTCTACCCTATTCATTCATCCCACTACTGTCTGTCTGGCCCTCGTTTCAGAGCTTGATCACTGTTGTCCTGACGCTAAGGTGTCTGGACAAGGAGACAAGCTGGAACACACACACATGCACACACACATGCACACACATGGGTGCACACACACACACAGCCAGAGAGTGAAGTTAGAGCGCCCCCCAGCTTTCTGCTGAAACACACTGCATTTCTTGCACTGCAAAGTTAGAAGCAATGTATTGTGGTAACTTGGTTAGGGTAAGAGAGTTAGCATCTTGTAATCTTCTCGTAACACTTGAGAAAAAAGACAAAACAAAATCAACAAAATACAATAACCCAAATTGCATTTCAGGTAAGAGAGAGGAGGAAATCTAGCCTGTCAAAAAACACACAAGAATCAAGATTTGGTTTCATCACAGTGAAAACCGTAAAACAGACAAGTACCGCCCGCTGCGTACAAACAGGGTTGCAAGGTGAAGTTTCGTAATACTGAATGAGGTGATGTGACCAACTGACCATCTGGAGCGTAAAGTCCACTTTTTAAGAGACAACCAAGACAGGTCTAGACTATGGGGCAAGATTTTTGAAAAACAGCCGGGAGCGACCCCCCTGCTCCCTTTCTCTTTCCCTTTTCAGTAAGCAGCTCCATTGCTGGCCTTCTCCTATCTGGCCTGACATGGTAGCTTGTGACCCTGCGTGGTTGAGGAGGAGGCCAGATCAAAGGCAGAGGAGCAGCCTTGGAAAAACATTTGGGCTGGGAATGGACGGGATATCTGTCAGGAAGCCTTTCCCACTGGGCTCACTAGTGCTAGGGCCCACAGATCAGGTTACCAACCAAAAACGCCGTCATGAAAGAGGAAGCGACGCTAATCCACATACATGGGGCTCTCTGTCCATGCTCCACTCACACTACACCACAACCACCAATAATGTGCGTGTATCCCTTCTTCTCCTCTGCTCCTCACCCTCTAAACTCTCGACCACTTTGTATCTGTGTGTTCCCCAAACTACACAAGCCTAACACGCCCCCACCCCCCTTCCCACCCCAAGCGTCTATGCACCACCACCCTCCTCCACAACCCTTCACCCCAAAAACACTCGAGCTTCATCACAGAGGATTAACAGGAAACCCTGACACAAGCCATTGTTATGGAGGCAGAGGGGGCTTGGGTGGTTTTGCCACCCCGTGTGGGTCTTTTTTTTTTTCCACTGGGGTTGTGATGCTTTAGAGAAGGAGACAGGGGACTTCATTGCCTCAGCATTCTTTCTAACCTCCCTGATGCACACACACACACACACACACACACACACAACTACTTCCATAACCTCTCCACCCAGTTGCATACATGATGGCTGGTGGTGGGTGAGAGTTGTTCAGTAGCAGTGAGCAGGGGCAAATAAATGAAGGATGGAGAGGGATGGAGCGGGGGGTGCATCTGTAGGAGGGAGCTAGATAAAGGGAGTGCTCAGGATGAGGATGGTGTATATGTGTGTATCTGTGTGGCAGAGGGGGTGGGGATGGGTGTCAGTGCTGTAAATCTTGATGTCACTGACAGGAAGACTGTTGCGGACCATTACCATAAATCTGACAAACGCTAATTTGATGGGAGGCTGTATCTGTCTGGTCAGGGACCAGTCTAGACGCTCCTATTGAGGGGTCCTACAGCGTAGCACTGTTTGTTTCCAACACCATCTGGATGTGGCAGTAAGTGCCCGCTGCTATGGTTCACATGCACACACACACTAAGACAGACACACAAACATATATCATAGCTAGAAATTGCACCATTGCTAAAGCCATTGTAAAGGCTTTGACCTTTATATGCCTGAACAATACTTTGAATTAATTATTGCAATGCGATGACAGTAAAGAACACTCAAGGCAAGTGGTTACTCATAATATCTACAGGTGCTATGGTCAACATTCCAATACAATAAAACCTTTTAGAGTTTACATCATTTATAAAATGAAATATACAGTTGATATTATAAAATATTTAAAAAGCACAACCGGGTGTAGTAGTGATATTTCTTGGCGCGCATAAAAAAGTGCACCACAAAATAAGGTTTCCATAATGCCAGACTTAATCAATACCTCTTGCAATACCATGGAAAAAAGGGGAAAACATCCTAAGCACATTTCTTTCAATGACAACCTACACACGGTGCTGAACAGAAAAAGTCACTGAACACGACATTTGCAATAATGTTAAAATCTGTGTAGCCGTGGGTTGAAATGTAATTGTACATGGTTTTTAGAGCTTTGGTACTTACGATACTATCAAATGTGCAGATCATATCTTTCAAAACATGTGGTATCGAATTAAGTATAACATATCAATTACTAAAAAATGCATTGTCCGGAGGAGGAGTAGTACCACTTCCATTTCTGTAACTGGCCACAGTAACCGCAAATGGAACATACAACAAAGCCAGCGATAGAAAATGCTGAGGAACCCTGATAATTACCCGTTTTGTGCAAAAAGCTGCCATTTGTCAGGTCAGAGCAAACCTACGCCACACGCTCTCTCCAGGACATGTTCTGATTCATACCAATTCTGTCTGCAACAGACTAATGCTGAAGTGGCCAAAAAAAACAGACTGCATTTTGTAAAAGAAGCAATTATAGCCCTGAAAAGAAGCACAACACTGAAATCAGCCCTCTTGAATATTTCATCCGCATCCATAATTCTCTCTGACATTTTTTTGATCAAACCTAAAAATAGTGTAGCACAGATCTGATTGTGGGGAAATATTTTTTTGTCTCATGCCTGAGTTAGTGCTTAGGTTTGGGATTAATTTTTGACATTAATGATGTCCAGATAAAATTTCCAATATCTGTTAAGACTTGATATTCAGTTGACCGAAAATAGATTTTCTTTTGAGTTACTGCCCTTTTATTTGAAAGAACATGTTCTCCCTCTCAACAAGCAGAACTGGAGTTCACCTAAGGAGACCCTGGGACAGATCCAAGAGCTCTGGCGGGTTCAGCCAGCACCACACGGGCTCAACGTTTGTCTCATTCAGAGGGGCCAGGAGTGGGCCACAGCACAGACTGGGGCTGAACAGTGCTTCCCTATTGCTACTTACACTGTGTTTACTTGCAAATGTTAAAACTACCCTTCATCAACAAAGTTCACAAACTCACTGTCCCCCAACACCATTAAAATGAGTACTGAGCAATCTGAAAGGAAGAAAGGGAAGCGAAGAAGAGTAAATGAGGATGTGTTTTCTCACACTGAGGGAGTTCACTCATATGATGGGTAGAAGATGAAACGGGTTTGGTGGCTAAAGTATTGATAGAAGGAATATAATCCAAGCAGCAGGTCCACTAGACATGCTGAGGGGACTGAGGGGCCACAACTTTTTTCCCCGACACATTTATCTGTCTGGGGCCTACCTTGGAGATCCTGTGTGTTTCATGACATTTACTGGAAAAGTACATTAGGTAGAGAATGAGGGGGACAGCGTTAGGGGCCCACCCACGGGACTGTTTTCATGTTATCCCCATTTTGCAAAAGAAAGCAAGAGGCTGAGGTGGTGGCAAGGCAGCTGCATTCACAGACAGAAGACACCTTTGCTCCATGGGACATCCGGAGGGTAGATAAGGGGGCCACAGAATTGAGGGGTACCACTGGGCGCCATTATAGTATATAAATCTTGTAAGTGGGAAGGGTGATTAGCTTGGCTACATTAGCATACGGCGGCAGCAAAAACTTTGGTTTCCTGGGCACAGTGTAGGGCAAAAAGATGTTTTTCCGCACCCATGTAGAGGATCAAAGCTTGAGGGGCCCCCTTTTGAAGGCCCTGAAACCAGTGTGCAAGAACCAAGGGGGGTGGGGGGCGCCCCATCTCATAGACATAAAAAGGGTGGGTGGATGGGGAGGGCACTTGTCCCACTTACATCAGTTATGGCACATTTTCATAGAGCATCTATCTATCGACCACTAACTCAATTTTTGATAAAAAATCTTAGGGCCCCCATTCTCTCTCAAACAAGTGTGGGAAAGTTTTGAGCTTAAGGACGTTGTCATTAAAAGAGAAAGACCCCTCCCCATCACCTATTTCTAGGCCCCTTTGAGACAAAAAAAAACCTGACGGGAACCAACTGAACAATAAATCTGTTTTTACACATTGTGCGGTAGCCGAGAATTAGGTTGATGAGTGGGGTGGGGGACGAACTGGAAAAGTCCTTTCAATGAAAACAGATTCTCACAGGATATGAAAATCTTGGATTCTTAATGGAGTGACCTATTCCTCACATCACATCATACAAACGAGGCTGAGCCACAATGACGTGTTCAACAAGGTCATTGGGGATGTTGTGAGTGATCAAAGTGCGCAGATTAAGAGGGAGGAGATGGGAAAAGCTTTTTTTGGCGATCTATGACGAACTATAGACATAGAAAAAAATAATTCTGTTCTGCAAATCCTGAACAGGGATGGTAGATAGGGGCCCTGGAGGCCAACAAAATGGAAAAGCCATTAATAGGAGAAAAACACAAATAGTTGCGTCAAGAAGAGTACCGAGGGACATTTTTCAGGAAGAGAGGAATCGTGATTTCTGAGTATTGTTGTACATTAAGGGAGTGTCAAGTGGTTACAGCAACATGAGAAAACATTTGTCATCACACATAAAAGACCGTATTAGACCCGAAGGATGCTGGCCTTGTTTTATTGAATATTTTTGGGTTAAACGTAAACAAACTGATCATTTTTAACTAATTCACCCACTCGTTACAGTAATGCTAATTACCTGTGTAACTACACTTTATCATTCATCATTGAAATAAATGACATTTTCATTAAATGTACTTCAGATTTTTAATTTTTTTTTATTACTTTTAAAACAAAATGACTGAGCAGTGAATGTGCCAATTCATAAGGCATCACATCAATGTGCTTAGCAGTCTGTCAGTGTTTAAGAGTGCTTTGCACAACAGAAGCACAGGCTACAGCCCTTTCTAACCACACACACCTCTAGTTTACACAGTGTTGGCTTTCACATGATTTCTGGTGTTTTAATGGCCAATAGGTGGCTGGTGGCACACTTCTCGGATAATAGATAATAGGCTTGCACATGCAAGCCAAAGACAACTTCTTACTAATCGCATATCTACAAATTCAAGCATAATCCCAAAGGCCCTAGATATTCCCCTTAGTCCGGAATACGACACTGTTATTGCTTGAACATAACATAAAATACGGCCTTAACCCTTGATGTTTTTTTGGGCCTCATGCCACTTGGCTCAAAGAAAGAGAAGGCCTGCAAGGGAAATCAAAAGCATAACTACTAGGGCCTTATCAACCTGAAGAGTCAAGAACACAGGAAATGAACAACGTCCAAAAGGTGTGAAGAACTGTAACTCCAGGTATGACACACCCCCAAAACTTTCAGCCGATCCCTATTGGCCGCGGGCAATGAAACTCTGCCAGGATGACCATGACGTCACTCAGAGTTTTAAGGTCAGGAGACCCCTCTGCATGTCGCATTCCCAGGGTAACTCCGGTTTCATTCAGTAGTTACCGTAAGGGTGTACTTTGAGAAAAGTTTTTCACTTCGCTTGGCCTAGGCTTCAGTTCTTTCCTCGCTGGATCCATAGAGGAACATTGCACAACCCAATCATTCCTCAAAATTATCTTCAGAAGGAGACAGAACACCGAGGTCCGGTCCTTCCATCTGATTGATCCCGCTGTGTGATAGCAGACTGCCTTCATCAGCTGTTAGGACGCTACAGCTGATCCCACGCTCGCATCGAAAACGAGTTAAAGTTTCGAGTCAGACGGGACACTAGTCGCAACGAGCGACCCAAGTAAGAGGCTACTGTTTGGGCAGAAACAGATAGTATATAGTCGTGCTTTTGTTGTGCTTATGTTTTTGTTGTGAAGGGACCGCCGAGTCCTACGTATGGTTGACTGTACTGTATGCCAACTGTGTTATTATGCTGGCTAGGAGCTCATTCATGCTGATCCACTCTGTGTATAGCTTGTGTAGTTTTGCCGCAGCGCGTGATCACAGTGCGTTGTATTCCAGCTCAATCAGCGGACGATAAACAAACCTCGATTCGCTTGCCTACCACTGGTTGAGGGAGAGATGACCGCTGTGCGCTTGTGTTGTGTTATTCTTTGTTGTCTGATAAGCACACACTTAGCTTCTTTCCCTGCTACTCACACACTCTCTCACACACACACACACACACACACACACACACACACACACACACACACACACACACACACACACACACACACACACACACACACACACACACACACGTAATCTTATGATTGGTTGGAAACCCATAGTTAATAAGACACGCCCTCTAGGTAGCACGACTACTCACTACACTTTCCGAACCGTGGGTATTATCCCTCCAAATTCACCTCACGTGTAATCAAACTGCACGTGAAGCCAATGACAACGTAACCGTCATCTTTGTTCAAACTCCGCACACACGTGTAGTGATGGGTCGACACGTTCACTGCCACCATTTTTGAATCCCAGGTATATGATTCAGTTGAATCGGAATCATCACCTCGGAATCTGTGTTCTGGTGTGACTTCGCCAAGTCGCATTTGGCCCTTCCTGTAGCCTCTATGATGAGATTTCCCAAGTCACGCCCACTAGTTTTGTAGTCCGGCAAACGTGACTTCCAAGCCACATTCGGCAATCTTTGTAGTTTGTACAAAGGACTCCCTGCTCTATGTTTCATTAATAAACTATAATAATTGTATTAATTGATAATAACATTTTAATTCATATTCAATAATCAATATCGATTCCCAACATTTTCTTTTAGTCTTAAAAATGGCCAAAGACAAATGAAAAAAGAAGACACTGGCAGGAGGTAAAAAAAAAAAATTTAACTGAGATGTTCCCTTTTACTGAAAAAGCAAATTGTTTCCAAAAAAGATTACAGACTGAAACAATAATCACCACTGCTGAGATTTCTTTCTCCAGCCATATACACACACAATTAAAGCCAGTGTGCGCATGGCTCTTTACAGATTCCTCATCGAAAATGACGCTATCTGATACTGTTCCACAAATCTAGTATCAAATTAGTTTGCATGTTGCACAATAAATTGAGTTATTAGGTAAATTCTGTAGAACAACAATAATGAGGGATGAGACATCAAAGCCAAACATCTGGTGGTGTTTCAGGGCTGGGAAATCACAGGTCGTTCTGTGCCATAACCTCTTCCTTTGAGCATGAATCTTTGAGACTTTGGGGCGTTTCGGCACGTTTGTCGGAAGTTAACCAGACACATTGTTTTAACCTTTGCCGGAGGAGCCTCTGTCTCATTCCCAGGGGCTGGCTGTGTAAAAGGGTCAATGACTTCAATAGGCCTTCATTAAGCACAGTAAGTGTCAACAGTTAATTATGCAAATTAGGAGACCCCTCATGTGGTCATGTGGGTCCCTGGCCTCCCCCTTTCATTACAGCCTCACACACACACACACAAAAACATACCACCCTGCAGACACAGACACACACACACACACACACACACACACACACCATATAGCACATACATACATTCACTTATACACACTGTATCCCTTTCATACATTACTTCTCCTCCTCACTCATTTCTTGTCAGGAATCAGAAATGGAGTGTTATGGTGCTGATACATAAATGGAGGCCAATGAGGCCCCTGAGGTCTCCAGTGGCTTTTCTTGCCATCAAAGAACCTCCGGAAGGTTCTTGCTGGGTGAAACTGAAAGCCCACCAAGTTCTCCTCATCAAGACTGGGGAGTAGGGGGCATAAGTGCCCCCTCAAAAACAAAATGGAGAAAAAAAACTCTGCATCAAAACAGTCAATTAGGCAAAAATGCATGACAGCCAAATTCGAACATTGTTTCGGTGATGGTAATGACAGGCCTTTCGCTCCTCTGCCTCTTCCACACATCTGATGTCTGCGGCCCCCTGATTTTCAAAGGCTGGGAAGCCATCAGTAATTAATAATCACACGCTTTGGGCCCCTCAGTTGTGACTGGCGGATTCTTTGTAGGGCCAGCCTCAAAACCCCTCAAATCCTCTCTCACCTACCTCTTCTCACCCCATCGTCGCCAGTTTGTGTCCATCTCCCCGGTAAATGCCTCCATCACTGCCTGCTGTTTGGTTCAGGTACATTGTTTATCCAACATTTCAGGGGGTCCTCTCCATTGTATCTTGTGGGCGCCAATTTGAACCAGCTCCCCCTCAACCCTCCGTCTAAACCCGTTCACCTCCCACTAATTGTGTCGAGATAGGGTTGTTGGGGGTTGCAGGGGTAGACAGATAATATGGCCTCCGTTGTAAGTGAACATCAAAAACCACCCCTAGAACTGTCTAACAATACTTTTGCTTTTGGAACCGCTTTTATTTGTTATCTTATTTTCCCCCTTATTTTTCCCGTACAAAACAAACTTCTCAAAAACAACAGGCTCAAAGGGCTTATGTAATAGTAAATCAGAACCAGATTGTGGCCTCCACTGGTCCAAACCCACCCAAGTGAAGCTCTGAGAGCCTTCACCATGTGATACAGGTGTCACATGTTCTTTTGATTGAAGCAAGAACATCTTGGTGTAAACTCAGCATAAGTCTATTCCTGAATCAGACTATGCTGATGCTCTCATGCAAAAATATGTGATGATGCCTGCATTACTGGATTTCATTTCAATAATCAAGTGACAAGCTTACAGTGCAAATTTCAAAATAAATGCTGAACACGTGCTGGTCTAGTATGCAGGTATTATATGGTGCTTATCCATATGTAACTAGCTGATGAATGAGCATTGGACAGGAAACGGAAAAGGTCAGTGAGGTTCAGCTGTGTCTAGCTGACCCATATGTGTATGCAGTGCAGTTAAGAAGTATAAGAATAGCGATGACTGTTCGTCATGTAGCATCCCATTTGACATATAACCAAAACAGCTAAACTGACTTAACAATAAAAAAGGTGACAGATGTCAGAAATCTACAAGGTATGTCATGCTATGTCACTTCCAGCCAATAGGTAGGGCAGGTAGGCATTTGTCCACTTTTATCAAACACTTAAGTATTTCATATATTTTAAGATATTCAAACACTGGACATCTTGTATGTTGTTTTCGTTTAAGACCATTGTAAAAATGTCCCTTGCTTAACAGAATGAATGGAAATTAAGTGTTATTTGTTTCCTTTTGGAAATTGCTCTGATCGGTGACTCAACAATCGTTATGCAATCCAAATCATGAGTATGTGATTGCACATTGCACAACTAATTAATCATAATGACTTTATGTGTCTATTAACTTAGTTCATACCCCCTACATGGGGGGGTGGGGGGGGGCAACTTTAACCTCAAAGCCATTGTTTCCTTTGAAATGAAATGTGCTAGAGTACAGAGTCAAGACCACAAAACATGTGTCACTTTGTGTGACTGCAGTGTACATGTGTGTGAAAGATGGTGAAGATAGGAAAGTCTTTGGGCTGAACCAGAGAAACATGTGTGTGAAGGCTACCACTATACAAACTGTACCACTAAATCCCAAACGGGGAGCATTCGACTAAAGCCAATGGACTCCACATGTCTCCCCTACTTCAAAGGGGGACAAAAGACATATTACATCATACCATCCCATCCTTCCGCAGGCATAAAAGTCAATATATGATATCAATAGAACACATAATCTAAAACTGTTTATTTTCTACATTAACAATACAGGAATCTAAACTGTGAAAATATCGAAAGCTTTGGAAGTGGTCAGGAGCAAAACCAATATTATTCAGGAACTACAATTTCCTCTTCTTCACCGAGTCAATTTATGTATTTTCTGCATTATCCTGACAACTACTGATTTGTATACAGACAGAGTGGCAAATAAACACTAAAAAAGGTCTACCAGAGTTATCTCAGCCAGAAAAATGTGACTGTTTCCCCTTGTAACATCAATAATCAGTGCAGAATTGTGCCTGGTAAATGACAAAATAAATAATAACGCATAAACCGAGCAGCTCAACAACATGTGAGACTGTGTAACAACTTGCTACGATCCAGAAAGATCACCAGATGACTCCACATTACTAACAAAATCATACTTTACCGGAAGAAGAAATTAACACCAGACACAAGGCATGCACACACACACACAGACTAAGAGCCAAGGCTGGTGGATAGATGTGCGTATGGCAGTATTGCGCAAAAGGAGCTTTCATAAATGACTGAGCACAGAGGGAAACGTTTACTTAGTCAAAGACAGGAAAGAACAGACTGAGGCCAACTGTGCCATGATCCATCACAGGCCTATCTATGACATTGCACAGTGCAACTTGATTCAGAGGTAGCCCAAGCCCTTCCCGGGGCTGCCCTCCCCAGAGAGAGAGCATCCAACCTACCAACTGTGGATGAGTGGATATTATAGGACCGGGAAAATGTCTACATGTCAGGAAAGTGCTAGAGAGAATCTAGAGAATCTACATGGAAATAAATCACCTGATGATAACCTGCTGAGGAGATTCAAGGGGTTTCTAATTCTGAGAAACGTTGGATTTTTTTTCAGACTGCAGATCCTGAATAATCCTGAACTGTTGTTGAGTGATCTGGTAAACTCTTTCTTGAAGTACTCTGCTTTGTAAAATCCCCCGTGTAAAGTTAGTCTGGTATCATTTACAGGAATAGAAATGGCACAGTAAAATATACACAGGTTAATGGTTTTCATAGAGTCAAATAGTTCCAGGGCTTAATCATCGATGACGTTCTTGGCCCCCTTTCACTTCTGTTTTAAAAAGAGTGAAAACAATTGCACACAATAAACAAGCTTTAAGAAAAAAAAACAGTGATCTGTCCTCAGACAAAACCTGTTAAAGTGTACACTTCTTTGATGAGGCTTTTATATGCTATTACACATCACCACAAAAAATTCACCACTTTCGTTTGCCCTTTACGACCCAGAGGTTTTCAATACATCCTCCCATGACCATGCTGGTTAATGCCTCTTAAAACAAATCACAGTTAAGCATCTGATATAAAATCAAAAGACAAAGGCAATTTCCTTTACTGGGTTAGGTGCCCCCAGTTGACTCCTTGAGTACAATAGCATGTGATTTAGAAAAGGTAGCTCGCATCGTATTAACAAATGAATATGACACAATACTCTAAGAAATGGAGTTTGTTTGAATGGAAATCATCATATCAATCTTCTGTAGTAAATGAACTGAGCTGATCAGTGACTACATGGCTCCACCCAGAGGATGCAAGAGTGAATTTTATGGACTGAACCATGTGCATGAATCACACATAAAGATATTTTATTTATTTTACTGAAAACTTCATTATTTACATCAGTTCTGAAACCCCTTCAGCATTTGGTTTTGATACACTTGAAAATAACCACAAGGTCTTAATTTGCAACAAAAGCACTGGATTCAGATAAAAATGCTTCAGGCTGTAGGGATGTCAAGGCAACAGAAATATGCTTAATGCCTTTGAGCTGATCAGGAAAGAATGCTACTGTCAAGTCGGCTGTTGCTTGTTAATCCTTAGAGAAATACGAGAGATAAGTGAGAGGTGAAACGTACAATCAGTTGATTAAAGTGCCAACAGACAACTTTCCCCCACAGCGTTTGTAGGCGTATTTATTCGTGGCGCCACTATTGTTAAGACAACTTTATTGTTTTTCTTGGAGTCAGAAATAAAAACAACATCATAGGGCAAAACGTGAGTTTATTAAATCATTTAGTCTTTAACAGAAATGGATGGCCAGTTAGCATTCTTTTTCCCAGGTGACACTGTGCAAGCCTGTACAGGGATAGGTGTAAACGCTGATGGTTTCATTATTCTAAACCCATTACACTGTGAAATCAGCATTTACTTCATAATGATACATTGAAGCAGAACACTTGTCTATTGACAGTGTAATAGATAAGTTGATTGATAGAATCGTGTATTCTGGTGAAAGCATCACATTTGCTGATTCAAGCTCCTCAAATGTAATCATTTCCTGTTTTTCTCAGTCATAAACTGAACTGGATACTTTGGGTATTTTCAACTGTTGATCCAAAAAACAGCTTGAAGGCATCACTTTGACTCTGATAACTTGGGCAAGGTATGTGTTGATTATTATTTAACTAGTCCTAGTGGTAACAACTAACTTATTAACAAACTTTAACACCTCAGAAAAATGACCACACGCTGGACAATATCTAAAGATCCTCTTCCAAAGAATTAGGCCCTTGCGCATCGATCTGTGGTAGATGGTGTCATTCATGCGCTAAACTCTGTCTGTTGGGATATTAGACTGTTCTTCAAGAGGGAAAATCTCAAGCTCTTTGACAGATGAGGGGGATTTGGAAACCAAATGTACACTCTGTGCTAAACTACATCCCATAAGAGTTCTGTGAACAGTAGAGCCAGTCATCTTGGAAGACATGGGAGACAATCTTTCTCTCATAAAAACACAGAATTTGTCTAGTCTTATTTAAAGGGAAATCATCACGCTGGAAAGCAGGAATATCATGAGAGAACAAGTATTTGTACATATGAGTGCACTGAGTCCTCAAAGTGGTCTCATGTTTCGTACCCATTACATAATTACAGACAGTAATCATCGACTCAACATGGCTGCCAGTTCAATCGCAGATATTATTGGATTAAGACATCTTTTAGCTTTTCATCCAAACATGATCTCCAGGTAAAAAGGTGAAAAATGACTCATCCGGCCAGTCATTTTCCATCCATTTGGGGTGAATGTTATAACAGCTCTCAACTCTTGTCAGTTCTATTTTACTTTTCTGTGTCTCTTATTTGCATCTAAACAAGTCTTAAATTCCAGTGAGGTGAGTTGCAACCGCTCGTCTTCTTTGGAAAGCAGTGAATAATACTTTTTAATCACTTCAAGATTCAAGAAGACTTTTATAGACTTGTTTTTAAGTCACTTTTAACACTTTCTGATGTTTTAATGCTGTGTTGTTGTCTTTAGTCTTTCACATCACTGTGAAAAGCTGTAACCCACTTTGAAACATGACATACATTTGGAACATTAGCCTCAAAAGCTGCAGGGATTAGGGTATTGCCAATTTCCCTGTTTTGCTTCTTCATTAATTTGTGATCTTTAGAAAACACATCAATGTCAGATGACTGTCAGATGTCTTAACAATAACAAAAAAATGCACTAAAGGGCATTAAATAGGAACTTGTAATTGCGGACTATTTAGTAAAGAGGTCAAGTCTTTCTTCATGTGGTGCTGCTAGTTTTTCCCAGCACAAAACAATAACCACTACATTCCTATGTAGAGTTTAAAGGGCTTAAGTTCTAACATGAGTCTCAGCAATGTGCTGTGCACTTTAAACAACAGTCTAGTGGGGTCTGCAGTAAAAGATGCATGACATAGATGACCTCAACAACTCACTACAACTTCCCCTGGTTGTCAGCAGTGTCTGTTCTGTAACATTAGAGGGCGCCATTACCCTTTATTTGAATCAGTGCCTCAGTCAGACATACCAGGCATGCCCAGACACAAATCCTTTATTCACTTCCACAACACTGGGGTGAAACTTATCTTAAGTATGCCAGCACATCAGCACTGATCTTGGATGTAACCAGTTTGGGAAGTTTAGCTGCCAATTTGATCTAACATCAGCTAAAGTCTAACTAAAAATGTTATCCCATTAAAAACCCACATAAGAGCAGTCATTTTATGCTTCTGTTTTTAAAAGGGTGTAACAAATGTGAATACTGGGAATGGAAATACCATGACTCTTCATCTCACTGGTATGGCTGGTAACCATCTGATATTTTTCAGTACTGCTGTTTGCATCGGTAATGATGGCAAAAATCTATTTCATACCATGTTTTGTTCTATCATTCAACAAAAGAAGTCAAACTTCACAACTTGAAACCGTCTAAACATAAGCGTCCCAACAACCCTAATACAATAATGTCCAACATTGACCAACATACAATTTATGTATCTGCCCTACCACCAGATCCGTAAACATCCATGTGAGATTGAACCTCCTCGAGTCTGTTCAGACCAAAATGTGTGAGCACAGGGTTTATTTTTAACTCTGAATTACATATACATTATGTAGGGCTTACAGTTTATAAATGATTCAATGTGGGTGTATGCATCTGGGCATATCCGTACAGACATCAACAACACAGCTGCCCACATTTATAACACTTCCTCCACACAAGGCCAAAAATATCTGCGCTCATTGAAAAAATTGGAAGAGGAAACCCCTTTTTATGGGATTGGGTCGCTCTCTCTCACCACTGTTATCAAAGAGGATTACATCTGGGGGTGGGGACAGGCTTCAGTGGGTACAGCAGTTGTGTGGCCACAATGTGTTGTGTAATATTTTCATCTCACAGACCAGACAGTTAACAAATACAGAAGCTCCAACTCTACAGTTTCAGGTCTCACAATTGCATTCCTACAGAAAACATTGTTTCAAAAAGTTCATAAGACCTGGTTTTGTTCTTGGGGTGATATAGCAGTGAATGATTTAATTGCTTGTGCTTAACAAGGATTGATGTCTATTATATGGCCCTACAAAATAGAGCTGTCAGAAATAGTAACTGGAGCATGATCTGCACCAGCTCCATTGTCATAATTAGGAGTCCCTCAGAGATTGCATTGACTGTGGTGCTGACAGTTATTGTACAACATTAGGCAGAGAATTGTTCCAGTTCTCTGTGACTTTACCTTAAGTCTCCATCAGAGTGACTGCCAGTGGCAAACTAATTTAGATTTATAGATATGTGTAGACACTTTTCAAATAAAGCCTCATGTAGCTTTATCATGCTGCAACTCTTCCTGGGATCGGAGAGGTGTCAGGGTTTCCTCAACTACTTAAAACACGTGTGGATTCCATGAATGTGTGGAGCTTTGTCACAAGTAAGATTTTGTTGTTTAGGGATTTGTCATTTCATCCCAGTATGTAACCAAAAAAGATTTTCCTAGGGCACAGATCAGTCCTGCCAATGGTCCAATGCAGGTCCCAAATGACAGAAATCATGATGTGTATTCAAAGGCATCTTAGCTTGTGTAGGTGAACATGTACAGAATTTTGTAGATATTCCAAATATAGAAAGTAATTAGAAAAAACATTTAGTATACAAGATATATTTTACTCCCTGACTGGTTTATAAGCAAGAACAGAATATCTTGGAACAGTTGAATCAACTCACAACATGATTTTATTCTGAATCCACCCTAAATGGATTGACACAAATCACAGCAAAATGGGTGTTACAAAACTACTATATACTAACATCCCTGTCCACTAGTTTTTCAGTAGTTTGACTATTTTTTGAGACATAATACACTAAATGTATAATCCAGTGCTCCTCAATCCTGGTCATCAGCCCCCCTGCCATACATGGTCTAGATTTTTCCCTGCCCCAACACACCTGATTTAAATGAATGGATTGTTATCAGGCTTCAGCACAGTTCAATGAAGGGTAGGGAATCATCTGAAACATCTAAGGCTGGGAACCCCAAGGACCAGGATTTAAGGACATTGGTCTCTTCTATAGATTATTTCAAAAATTAGAGCTTCCAACCTGAATCCGTTTTATAAAAATCAGATTCCCAGACACTAAACATAAATAATTTAGCATACCACCTGGAAAACTCAATCACTCACTCGCTGTATTTTCAAATATTTATCCCCAAAGAGTTACGCAAGAAAGTAGAAAAAATAGTAAGGTCAAATAATATTTCTCAGTTGTTAAGAGCTGTACAACTAAGCTTTTAAATAAAAGTCAGAACTTTTTAAATCCAAGCACATTTATCCTCAGCTGCTCTTGATGTAAAATAGCAAATGATTACAATTACAGCTACCAAACACTAATCATGCAGTAACTGTCGCTGGAAACTGACCCCGAGCACTGGAAAAACAATCAATATCTGTTTCTTTGGAATAATTCCATGATAAAACGATAAAAGTAGATCAAAGCCACCATTGAAAAAAAGCTATAACAATAATAAGTTTGGTCCACGGTGGTGCCAGCTGAACCTTGTTAGATAAAATAACAACCATAAATAGATTAAAATGTTATTCTGAAATTATCATATTCCACCAAAACCTGCTGCTACTTTGGAGACTGATAAACACAAACGCGGATGCCAACATGTATCAAAGGACATTTTTGAATGACTGAGATATATTAGAAATTAGGCAGGTTCACAGCATGGATGTTCACCCACTGTGATTTTCTTAAAAAGCTAGTTATCTCAAAAGGCAGCTTGTGCTGTTTTCAAAAAGATAACATGAAATATATTGAAATGTTTTTTCTAGCAAAATAAAATGCCATCAACAAAAATTTAGATTACAGATATTTAAGTAGAACAACTGGATTCATCACCGTAGTGTATTCATCATCATACTGTATTACTGTAAATCAGAATTCATTAACATTAAATTGCTGTTGTATTCTCGAGGGTTACGGATCTTTAGAAATGTCAGACATAATGAGGTGGTAGTGTTATGATTGTTGTCAAGGTTGAGTGGTCACTCAGATTACTCTCCCAACTTTACTTTTACTCTTCATATTCGTTGAGTTGCCAAATAAATGTAAAAAACTGAACAAATATTTCTACTTCCTTGTCTGAGCTACCAGGTTCCAGCTTAAAAAAAGCGATTCACACACACACGCACACAAAATAGTATTACAATTATGCTAGCAACAAAAAAATATTATCAATCCATCAGATTTTTTTTTTAACAATGAATCAAGTGCCTGCTATACTTATATAAGTGTGACATCTTCAAACAGCTGGTTTGTTCAACTAACAGTCAAAAATGTTGACAGGAAAAACTTGCTAGAGTTATTCAAATAGTGGCCATTGTATTTTTCTCAATCACATGATTTATCGGTCTCACCTCTAATCAAAATAGCAATACTTGTACAGCAGACAAAATGTAATATTATACACCACAGAATCAATATGTAGTCCTGTTGCTGTTGTAGACATAGCCCCCAAATCAATGCAGACTGTGACTAACAATGATTGGTAGACTGATTGTAAAAAGAAGAGAGGCCCTCCGGCTTGGAATATAAAAGGAATTCGAAGCCCACTCATGTATTACAATGTCTTGTGGATAAGCATATTACAATATGTACCTCAGGCCGTGAGCTTAGTGTGAAGATTGGTCCTTGTCATGTCATGGGGACAAAGAGTATTGTAACAGAAAGACGCTTTAAGGCATCTTGCAACAAAAGCCTATGGCGAGAGGTTTCACATTCAAGGGCACAGTGAGAGAGGCTTCTGACAATATAAAATAGGGTTAGGGTCGTGTAAATACACAGTTTGTATTCAAACTACTTTTTAAATTGTAATCAAAACTATTTTTTGCAACAAAATTTAAGTCATCCTCCACAAATTAGTTAATTCTTGGATGTTTGACCACTACTGTGCAGAAGCACTAAGTGTTTGATGGAGGATGGCTGTTCCCTTAATCATCTGCTGATGGGGGAAAGTTTATCTGTTCTTGCCTTAAAGGGATAGTTCGGGTTTTTTGAAGTGGGGTCATATAAAGTACATATCTATAGTCGATCTGTTCCCTACCGTAATCACCGATCAGCGCAGCCTCAGTTTGGAGAAGTAGAGAGCCGCTCCAGCCAGACGCTCAGCTTTGTACTGCAGTGAACGGGGTCCAGAGAAAAAGCCACCTAAAACAAAGCTCACCTGAAAAAATCTATAACAGTTCAAGTCTAAGTTTTATAGGTAAAATTCACACCGCTTTACATCGCCGTCAGACTGCGCTTTCTTTTGGCACTACAATTTCTCAACTGTAGAACCTCTGTATCCCTACGCATGAGCGCTAATGCGGAGGGATACGGAGAGTTAAGTTTCGTTTTTATCAAAAGTAAACCTCTAGTCCAGCAACTGGGCCTCGCACTGCTGTTGCCCAGTTACACTAGTGCGTAGGGATACAGGGGTTCTGCGGTTGAGAAAATGTAGTGCCAAAAGAAAGCGCGGTCTGACAGCGATGTGAAGCTGTGTGAATTTTACCTATACAACGTACACTTGAACTGATATAGAATTTTTTAAGTGAGCTTTGTTTTAGGTGGTTTATTTCTCTTTTTCTCTGGACCCCATTCACTGCAGTGCAAAGCTGAGCATCTGGCTGGAGCGGCTCTCTACTTCTCCAAACTGAGGCTGCGCTGATCGGTGATTACAGTAGGCAACAGACCGACTATAGATATGTACTTTATATGACCCCACTTCAAAAAACCCAAACTATCACTTTAAGCCCGATGTATAAGTCCGAAGTTCTGCGACATCAGAACTAATTTTAAGGGCAACTGTGGTCCGATATGAGTATATATTACAAGTAACAAGTCACATATTGGTAACCATTCGGGATCCCGATACGAGTCCTTTAATATTTAGTATCTGCCGATACCGAGTCCCGATCTGATACTTAGCCTTAACTAATATTTTCCTGGATAATACAGCTGCATTAAGAAAAAAATGTACCTGCATCCAAGCTCATAGGTTTTTATTTTTTTATTTTGTTGAAACAAAGTACATCCTCTCATATGGCTCTTTCTTATTCTGCATGTGCTATTACAACATTGGCTTTGCTTTAGCAGGTAAGTCTATGACGCTGCACTGAGACAGCAGACCCTTGTATACAGCCAGCTGAAGTGTGTACGAGATGCAGCCCATGTTTGGTACCTCCATATCATCCAAACTTTTTTAAAATATTCCTTACGTTGTCACGTAAAATGACCTGGATGTATTGCTTGCCTATTTCAAACGCGTTCAGCATCTCCTAGATTGCCTGTTTTACATGCTCTGCTGTATGAAACCCGCGAAACTAGTGCGCATACCGGCAAGCTGTAACTCGAAAGTGGAGTCAATGTAATGTAATGCAGAGATCGTAGGGCATACCGGGAATTCAAAAACTAAAGGTGACGAAGAAAACCCTGATCCTCTACCACGGAGATAAGCTGGTTATCCAGAGTGATTAATTTAATTACCATCTCGGTAATATTTTATCGTACCAAATGTCTAGTATTAAATGCAGTTATTTTAGTATCCCCTCGCGAAACAGTCAGATTACAGATGTTACATGTGGCCACTGGACTGCTTTCCCTTGCTACTTCTAAATATTTCCACACTGCAGACATTTTATCCACAGGTTTGCCAGAGAAACCTGCGTGTCTGAGTTCTGCCACAAATTGTGCTCCACATTCAAAATTGATGATCCCAGATCAGTGGGAAAAGGCCCATTTCGGACATCCCTAGTAACCATGATGTGGAAACTTGAAACCTCCAGTGCAAATATACTGAGACGGGACTTTTCAGTGCAGTATACGACAGATGTCTTTTAGATTGTGTTTTGTATAAATGGGGAGATAGCGATTGAATTCTAAAAGACCAAAACTTTTCTTTGGAAAACCATATCACGCAAAAATGATTCATGAGATTTTTCTTGCTTGTCTTTCCGTTCGGTCACTGGCATAAAATTCATCAATTATTTCTAGATATTCAAGATATTCTGTTGATCCCAGAGGGTACCATATTTTTGTTAATGATCATAGTGCTGTGGAAGCCACATTGTAGTGTGGGTGCCAAAACAAATTCATGCTTAAAAGCTTGTTTTTGCCATCATTTTACTATCCTAACCACATCCAAAGACACACAATGTATTGTTTCATTTCTGTAACTTAATTAAAGAGTGGTCTAGACCTTCGATTGAAAAGTGTGACAAGATTACCTATGTTGTGACTTGGCACTTATGAAAACGACTTGACTTTGATAATATTTCATGTTTTATTAAAGTTTAATTCATGTTACTATCAGTCTCGCTCGCCGACTTTCTTCCTCATTCTCTGACTCTATCCCAAAAGTTAAAGCATCATGAAACACACTGTCACCTTGAGCAAGCTTGTGGAATTCTCTGGGTTTGATCATTGTTGGAAACCTTTGGGATAATGTACACAACACAACAAAATATATATCAAAAATCTTGTCGTTTTTTACATTTAAATGTGTAGCTCTTACTCAGAACTTAAGTTTGTTGACTATAGCAGTTATTTAGTGCCATCCACACCAACCGTCATACTTTGCCCAAATAAGCAAAACTGAATGATTTATTTTACCACTTTGCTTGTTTTGAACACACTCTAATTGTCCTTCATATTTCTTTCTAGAGCTGCACGATATATCGTTTGAGCATTGTCATCGCGATGTACGTGTGCGCTGTAGTCACATCGCAGGGCCTGCGATGTAGGAGGCAAATGAACTCATCTAATTTCAAGGGTAATTTCAAGGGTACCTGACACAACCTGTGCATGCAGACTCTGCGATCCACCAGTCACATTAGTTCTTAATCAGTGTGCCAAAGCAGACCAACCCTTTGCACATGGAGTGAGTCGCTGGTAACAACATTGAAAAATTAGCAATGAACAAGAGAAAATCGCTGAACACGAAGACTTGGTGCCAAAAAGAAAAGCAACATCAGTTATCTGGAATTATTTCGGCTACAAGAAAGATGATATTGACCAAACACATGTTCTGTGTCGACAGTGCCTTGCATCTGTTGCCACAACGAGAGGTAACACAACTAATTTGTTTGACCTTTACGTCTGTACCACACAGCTCAGTACAACAAAAACAGGTAAGATCAGTGCAGGTTAATTGTCCACAAGATAGCAGCAGTGCAGCATAACATAAAGTGCTATTCAGGTCATCTGATGAAAATTCCTGTATTTTTTCATATCGCAATATATATCGCAGGGTTAAAAAAAATCGCAATGTCAGTTTTTTTTCCAATATCGTGCAGCCCTATTTCTGTCCACACTGTCAAGTTGCTTGACCCAACAACCTTCCTCGCCTGGCTTCCCCTTTTTACCAATTTCCACCCCTTTTCCAGTGTGATGATATGACGTGGGTATAAATTAAATATTTTCCAGTGACCTGCAATTCAAACAGTGCTCAAACATTGTTATGTCAACATTTAGTTTTAAAGATAGACCGAATTAAAATACATTTTTTTAAAGTAACCACCATAACACTGTCAATGGTCTCCATAGGGTCAATCACCTATCTTTAGTGCATTTACCAGCATCGGGAAAAAAAAAACTGCAAATCACTAAGCAACCGCTTTGGCTGTGTCCTATGGACATCCAAACCCATATTCCGACTGACAAGTCGTGACTCCAGCTTTTTTAGATAGAACCTCACCCCTGCAAAAAATAATTCATAGTCCACACAATGTGCATCTTGATGGACAAGACTACTGCATAATAGGTGCTACTGAAGGATGTGGCCAAGAAAAAATTCTGCCTCAAGTTCCTGGTATACATGGTACACAAAGGCCAAGTAGCCAATAGATCTCCTTCAGGAAGTTATTTTTTGTAGTTTCCCAAACAACCAGAGCCAAATTCCATCTCAAAATGTCCTTGACGCAACAAAACAAATCAGTAAAGGACTGGCAGCCACGTTTTAGGAAACTGTACTCGATAGTGGGTGGGTGACCATTGGGTGTTCTCTTAATCATCATCCCACCAGGTTCAGTGGTTATTTTAAAGTGTGGGATATTCATGGCCCAGGATGGGGCAATGGCTGCTCCCATCCTGCCTTTCAAAAGAACGGAAGAAGGTTGGACATACATGCTGCTTTCACGCTGTGAGAAAAACGGTTTATTTACTGCGCAGAAAGATTTCTATGACATAATAGGCTGGACAAAAAACAATAACTCATTGGGATTTATGAGCCCCAAGGGCTTAAAAACATTCTAAAGCCATTTGAATTCAGAGGATCTATTTGAGCTCAAGACACTTTGTGACAATAAAATAAAAAAAATAAAATTCCAACAGTTCCAACACGAAAACACACATATAAAGGAGCATTTTCAGAGCGTTTCAGGTTCATGTTATGTTATTATCTGTGAGATAAAGTCTTAACAAGATCAGTGGATTACACCCATTGCCCGAGGTATCTTAAGATAAGAGACCTAAAAATACCACTTCCTGAAAACAGGATGGCTTTTATGCCTGACAATAACAACACAGTTTCAAAAGGTAGGTATTGGGATTTCCTCTAAAAAGTGCTGTTGGGATTTCTTCGTGTGACCTTAAGTTTCCTTTGCAAACAGACACTGGAAATGACAAGTAGTGAAGTCTGTTTTTAACTTTGTGTCACCAACTACTAAAATTATAAATGTAGTGCACCGTGACAGATAGTCTCCATTTTTAATTATATATTTCTATGTAATTCTCTGACAGTCTGTGCCATGCTTTCTCATGTTCTTCACTCTACAGAGAAGACAAAGCTCAGGTTCATCAAAACCACATAATACTTGGTGCTGGTAGTTATAATGTCTTGTTATTAGCACTTTGGATGTCTTAGTGACGGGGTATCTACAGAGGTCTTTCCAGGGGAGATGCCATCTCACTAATCCGCCCAACAATCCCAGTCCCTTTCTCTAATTAGTGATAAAGAAATGGCTGTCAGACCGTCGAGTAACTTTTCAATCTGTACAAAAAATGTCTGTCTATTCAAATAGGTTGAAACATATAACATCAACTGTTGATATTTAATGTGTTTTACACATTACATATTACAAAAGCTAACAATTAAGAGCTAACAGGAACAATGCAATTATGATGTTCCCATTTAAAAAGAAAGTGTGCCCTTGTTTTGGAATTTTACATGCATATTTCATTACCAATTAGACGGCTCACACCAGAATTTTAACGTCACAGCTCATAGAGCACCGTGGTCAATCATTTGTGTTTTCCCACTTTGTACACCCACCAAGGGGTCTTTTTGAACTTTGTAGCCATTTGGCAATGTCTAGCAGTTATGTATTCAAAACCTAGCAGGCTTAAAAACAGTGGTAGGAGAGCTATCCTGTTATTAAGTTACAAGCTTCGCTGAACGGTTCTAACATGGAACAAATTCATGAGTCAGACTCAATGTCAAATGGATTACTGTGATTTAAAAACAAATGTGCTGTATAAAAAATAACTAACAATTTTTAGCTGGGCTATCTAAGGAAACATAACAGTGTGCTATACCAAAGTCATCCTATCTCAACATAAAGCCCAACTGAAAAACTAAACAACAGAGAGGAGACTGAACAGGATGATAATCACAGCTCTCAGCTAATATGAAGGAGGTAAGAGAAAGAGTAGGCTGCTCACAGCTGATGATTGAAGACAAATATTTATCATGCCAGTGGTAACAGGAAAAGGGTGAATCCTTTGCAGTGACACAGCAAGGAAACCCAGGAGACTAGAATGAACAAAACAACCTCACAACACTTTGCCTACTCAGGTGTCAAAAACAGCCTTCAGCAAGAGCCTGATAATTGGATCAAGTGCAATGATACAGAGACACTGGCATTCTGCACTTTTTCTAAAAGAAAAATAAGAGCACAGCACTCTTCAATTCTGGACAGTGACACTGTACAGCAGTTGTTTTGCCTTTGTGCTCAAAGTCAGAAGTTTTTTTCTCTGATGCAGTTATGTCATTGCATGTGTGACAACTACGTATGAAAACAAATGAACTCGATCTCTTTAAACGTATGACACTGACACATAAAGATGTTGCATTTTTGGGTACAATACTCGTTTATCTTTATTAGGTAAACAGGATGCAGGTGTTTAACTGTGGCGGCAGCTGCACAAAACACAAAACTTTCTGACCGTTTTTATTCTGGTCTGTTTTTCCATTTTTGCCATGTCTACCATGACCTTGTCTACAACAACCATCCACTACTAATAGCATAACCTAAATGTTTAAAAAGAAAATAGTTGGTTGAGCAGAGTCAATAGAGTCCCTCCTTTGTTGCAGTCCTGTCTGGAGGTGCTGCTGCAGCATCCATGTTGTTCCAGGGTTTAGGAAGTGTTCTGCTCCAATGTGCATTTAACTTCAGTCAGGTCATTATCATTTAGCACACTTCGGCCAGTTTCTTTCCAAATTAAGCATGAACCAGTCCTGACTCTTCTGGTGTGAATGATGTGGCCCGGGCCTGGGGGTTGGAGCCACCATATCAGTGGAGCAGCCATTTTCCACCCCATTAATAACATAATGAGGTGACCATGAAGGGCCTAATACGATCACTTAGAACCTTAATGGTTAAGGCACCCTGCAAAGACAGGGTCCAAAGAACACGATGGTACAGGCAGCACATGGTTACTATAGTAATATCCCGTGGAACCTGCTGCCTGCATGGAACCAACAACTTAACCAAAATCTACAGTGGCAGCATCTACTCTGAGCAGGGTCCGGGGCCGATTGGACTGCTAAACTGGATGATGCAGGAGGTGAACTTACACGAATAAGCGTGTGGATTTTTGATTTATAGTTCAGCACCAGACTTCATATGTGGGTTGCATTAGTGCAACTGAAGTTGATTAGGCCATAACAAGCTTTACTCTTTTCACACATATCAGTGTACGTTAGGGAATATGGGACTATTCAGCGCAGCAATGCATTTACATCGATTCATTCACTGTGATAGGCATCGTGGTTCATGGTGAGCAGAAGGTTTGCAGTGGTATTGGTTTTGACGTGTTACCGAAAAGGGGGACACAACTGAGCTTATTAAGTGATATGCTTTGTTGTCTTCACTACAGCATCAGACAGTGAAAAGAGAAAACACAAGCAGCTAATCACACTTCTTGCTGTGCTATTTGCTTAGCCCCAGCAGCCCTAACATTTTACATGTAGTCACCATACAGCATAACCCCTCAATGCAAAGTTTTAAAAGGAGTTTTTGCCTCAGAGTTACAATCTTATAAAAACTCAAGTCATAGACAGGACATCATGAAATGCTAATCTGATTACTCTTAAGCAAATGTATGATCTGATCAATCACCTTCTGTATCAGGCAGATCCTCATTTCATTATCAATGTGGTTATTAAATGACAATTCAGAAAATTGCTCATTATACATGGCCTAAACTGTGTGTTGTACCACTACTATTTGTTTTCCTTAAAGTTTAATAAGCCTAACATTAAATCATGTAGTATTTCATTCCGTCCTATGAAGGACAGCGGGTTGTTTTAGGTGAAGCAGTTTAAAACCCTGGTGCAAACCTTGCTGGGCTGACACTGATAACAGATAACAGTTGTAGAGGGGTCGGGCAGGAGCACCGGAATATTGCAATAACAGCAAAAGTGTCATTTTCATTACAATCACATATCCCTCCTCGGAATAGAAAGGTTAAAGGAAATGGCATGTACAAACAATTTGGTAGCAACAAAGAATACAACTCGTGCTATAGGGCAGCATTTTAAGGTTATACTAAAAGAAACAAGGAACACTGGCCGCTGGCAAATCTCTCCCCATCTTAAAAAAACGTGACATTACCGGATGAATGTTATGAATGAGATTTTTAAGGCTGAACATGACTGGATGTAGAAACTTTTAGACTAATAGGCAGGGTAAGGTATTGTATGGTAGAAGCACTGATTAAACAGTAGGGTCTTGGTACTGACAAGACCTCTGCTACAGTCCGATAGGCGTTGACATTAAGATTACACAGACTGATGAAAAGTATAATATTGGCGAAAACCTAATACGCTGTCTCTTCTGCTATTTTTAGTGTGCACAGTGATTGGGAGACTTTACAGAGAAGAATCAGCAGGAACATGGGAGAGTCTTAAGCGTTGAAAACTGTATGATTTCCAGTCATAACAAGAACAGGTTGTTAATACCAAGCTGATTCAGAGCTAGACGGCACACGGTAATGATTGATGAGGCCAATCTAAATAAACAAGAAAAGCTTTTTCCTGATTTTCCAAGTGGCATAACTCTTTCAAGTTCACTACCACGGTCAAGATCAATTGTCTGACAGTAAATTATTACAATTTCAGACTCAAAAGTTTGTTTTTAATCACAACACGGTTATAAATTGGTATTACAGACATGCAACAGCACTAGTAATAAATCATTACTCTTCCGCAGCATCACACATGTCAGGGTTTGATTTTGCACACCACTGTAGAGGATATTGTGGTGACTCAGCAGGGGTCTTAATCTCAATGCTCGCGAGCCAATAAAAATAAACATTCCTTTGAACTTCTCCATGGTAGTCTTATTCTCGTATTGATCCCCATTTAAAGCACTTGTGATCCCACAGCATCTTAGTGAGGGGCTAACTAACTAAAGGTTCAAAGGGGAAATTAACCTTCTTTTCACATGCATGGAGTGCACCGATTTCAGAGTTTCAAATTAGTTTAAGGATGAAAAAATATATAATAAAAATGTTATGTTACTTTATAGGGGAAGTTGAGAGACAAAGCCTACAGAGAAATTAGCCATCAGGTAATGAAAAATACTCAATTTGATCCTTGAACGAGACAGTCCACAGCCATACAATGGCTAATTGTCCTACTATTACAACAGGTCCACAATGGTTTACAAAACTGCCATTGAAAATAGTCATTACAAGCAATAGTTATTCTAACAACCTCTGCTACAGAAAAAAATGAGACACTGTGAGACACTGTCAGAATGTGATATTTGTTTTTGCTATAACCATCTCAGAAGATATGAAGGTTTCTCAGTATCAATTTATACAGAATAACATTTTTATTATTGTAGTGCCCTAACCGTCAGGTTTAAATTGTGGTGGTAGAAGGCTGGCTGGGGGGTAAATTAATGTATGGGATACACTTGTAAGCAATATCAGTTATAATGATCCCAAATGCTTTAGCTTAATTTCACGCAATATTGCGTCCTGACAGGCAAGCTTGATATTTGAAATATATATATTTTAAAACCACTAATACAGTAGAAGTCAATATATTTAATAAGCAAATATACACTGTGTGGTAACAGTACATTTTCCTACATTTACCTTAAAACTAGTAGGCTATACCTCTGCAACCCTGGTAACAGGTGATAGGGTCATGATTGGGTCTGAAAGGGGCATCCTCAAAAGGCTTGGTCATTCACGAGCAAGGACGGATCGAGGTTAACCACTTTGTGAAACACATGATTGTATGAAGGATATTACCACATGAGTCTCAGGCATACTATGTGTAACGGTTTTCCGTTAACACATTTAGCTAAAGGCTACGCTCGCCATTTACTGTAGCTGTGCACAGGCTTCCTGTTCAACACTCCCATTTCCAAATAAGCCTCTCTGTTATTGTTCATTAAGATTCACCAGCTGGTCAGGGAATAACAGAGGACCTGACAATACGCAACGTGAGTCATCAGCCGTGGTTAAAATACAACTATCTGAAAACATGTTACAAACACATTCAAAGGGAGACAATGTGACTCAACATGGTTACAGTACTTAACATGCACACTAATAAATAAACCAATGAGTGTACATTTAAATGTGATTATTACAGATGAATACTGCAATGTTAGTGGACATTATTTTTTAACCACTCACACAAGTATCACTGCAATAACAAAACAAAAAACAACTTAATTAACATTTCCAGCACTGTCTCTGTAGCACAGTACTCATGGATCCATTCATAAATGCATTGTACTTAGGACTGCCTGAACTACAACCATTTACCAAGCCAGTTGCTAGGAGCTGCAGGGGGAAAAAAGACCATAATCTATCTTTGTTTCTGTTCTCAGAGAAACTGCTTTCACTTTAAGACCGCTTGCTCTCTGTAGGTTTAATTCACATCTCAGTCTGTGACGTCCACCTGTTCCACCTTAATATCATGTGAACACCCACTCAAATGAATCGAAGCGTACTCTCCATTCAGTGGCCAAGCAACAGTGAAGCAGCAGCCGCTGTCGCTTGGTCAGTATCTCTTTCAAAACACATGAAGGAAAGATTAAACCACAGCGAATCTAACGGTATTCAACCCAGCACACACACTCAACACAGCACGTCCCTAGCATTCTCTAACTAGACAGATAACAGCTTGTACGCCTTTCCTTACCGTGTAAAGCCCAATCCTGCACAAGGCAAGGGAGAGCTGCATGTGCTCCGACATTGTGCTCAGCAACAAGCGTAACCCCCGGCAACAAACAAGCCAAGCCTCTGGAGTAAGTGAATGGATGGAGGAGGATCAGGAGTGTCAGGTCAACAACATGAGTCCAGCCCTTCACCAGTCAGCAGCCCGTATCCACAAACCATCCTTCTAAATCGGAGCTTTACAGAGAGCCTTTGTCGGGGTGTAGATGAGCATGATTGAATGCTGTCTCGTGTTTACTCGGTGTGTTCATTCATTGAAAAATAAAAAACTATTGCCACGAGGATAAGCGGACAGACACAAGCTTGAGATTAGTTTGTGAGGATCTCTCTCTCCACAGAGATTAAGGTCTCAGCGACAACTGGGAATCCAGAATAAGACTACAAATTGGATTAGTCACCATTACCCACCCACACAACTATGCCAATACTGTACACACAGCTTCATGAAGTATGAAAACCATTGCTTTCTACGCGTGGAGGAGGATGAAGGGATCGACCACTTGAGCCTACAGCGGTCGAGGGGATTTCAGTAACTGTTGTGGGACGCTTTGTTGGAAGTCGGTCTGCTCAGTGAGAACTGTGAGTCAGGCATGTTTAGTTGCTGCTACCGTCTGCTGAGCAGTTATAGTGCCAGTAGTGGCAACCAGTTCAATGGCAACAGGCAACCTGGAAATTCAAATGTATTACATTTTAGAACATTGCTAACATCTATAAAGGACGAGTATTAAGGATTGAACAATGTCCTTCTTTCAGAGCCAATGGAATATTGATTACTAGTAATCAGATAACCCATATTTTGGAGTTGATGCTGGTACCAATATTAGGGAGAGAAAAATTCTGATATTGATATATCGGCTGATATATCGGCTGATATACACACTTTTTGCAATGATGCCTCAAATGTGGTTATCAAACACAGTTGATGTCTACAATGTCAGTGAACTGAAGCAGTTAACTACACTTGAAAATCATTAATTAAGCCACTGGAAAAACGGCGCTACTACAGGCTGTTCAGATCTGGCTAATGTTGTTATGTAACGACAGGAGAGATTTTCATAGGCGGGCCTCCTCTGCGCGAAAACACTCCCCTCTCTCCGCGGAGATATCCGAGAGGGAGGCGTTCATCTCCAAGGTGAAGTTCGGTGTGTCCAGCGGTAAAATAGCTGTGTTTTGCAATGTTGTCGCTCAGAGCTAGACACACAAATTGCTCTGTTGTTGGTTGTAAAAATCAACATAAGTGCCTATATTTTGTCCCAGCAACAGAAGTACAGGAGACACAGTGGTTGTGTTCCATTTTTAATGACAACGTGCCGGCTATGGTTCGTGTAAGTTTGTTTGTGTAGTGCTAACCACTACACATCGGACTGCTTCAGTAACGAGGGTCAGTACAAAGCTGGCTTTGCCTCGACACTAAAAGGATCAGTCCCACCCATACGGGACCCAGCAACTGCACCCGAGCCACAGGTAAGTGTCGCCATGTTTTGACAGTATAGTTACCGAAGAACTATAAGTTACCATTACTGTTAGCAGGAGCTAGCATTAGCTACATGGTAGTAACTGCAACAACACATACGAACAAACTAAGTAACATATTTGGACACACTAACCATTCTGAAACATCTTGCTGCAGCCACAGCGTCTGTATTCCTTCAGGAGCCTCTCCTTCCTTCCCTCCTACGACAGCATCTAGGCCAGCCATAGCGATACATCCACGGTAAACATTAGCGCATGCTACCGCTAGCATAAGCGGCATCCTCTCCCTGAGGGGCGTGTAGCAGGCAAGGCAGGCATTGACAGATGGAGCTCATTAGCATCTAAAGTTGCAGGCACAGAAAGAGCCTGCTCTCAGTAGAGCTCACTTGAGCGACTTTTAGACAGCTGAAATTCAGGATCACGGATGGGTTTGGGGCAATAAATTTCAAATACAGTGTTGTTGGACCTCTGACAGCTGTGTGAAATTGATGAGAAACAGTATAATATGGGACCTTTAAATCCTTATAATCAAAACATTTGATTTCAGCCAATATCAATATCACATACGCAGATACCGACATACGATAGGCCAATATCAGCTGATAATATCAGCCAGTACTTGTGACATACAGATCTGATTATGTTGTGGGGCAGGACACTAAGTGAGACCACAGACTGGTAGGGCTGTAATCTCCTAGTCAACTGGACGATCTATTGGTCGGTACGTTCTGGCTCGACCAAAATTCTGAATGGTTGATTTTTGGCGTGTTAATTACATGCTGCTATGGCAATGTGTAAACACCCAGCGGGTCCTCTCAGAGCACCCCTGTTTCACGTGTAACAGTGTGTCTTCAGAACACCCCCCTTGTTTTCACTATTTTGGATTAGCCCAACCCACTAAAGACAAGCAGATTGAAGAACGTACTAGAAGGCCTAGGTCCAGTGGTTTGTTAAATATTTATTTATTTTTAAGCATTTCATTTACAGTCATTCCTATTCTAAAATTTTAAAGACATCAGCAGTGTGGCAGCATTTTATAAAAATAGAAAATGGAAAAAACGTCAAATGCAAAGTTTTCAAACAACAGTTTGTATATCACAGCTCGACTACAAACATGGCATATCACCTAAAAACTGTAAGCTGACTTGTCTGCATTAGGTTGCTCCCTCCGTTTTATGTATATGAACATATCAGAATTGGCATATTTCAATGTTTTAGTCTAATAATCGTTTTATAACTGCAGGCACACCTGCCCGCAACGGCAGCATCCCCTAGATCTCAGCCATGAAGCTGAGCTCCTGTGTTCAGTCTCGCTTGGTGCGAGGATACGCACAGAGCGAAATGATAGTGTATGTCAATATTATAACATGACAAAAACAATTGTCTAAATATTCCTCAACAGTTCTTGTGCTGATGTCACTAGTTGACATAGTATATTTTCGGAAATCATGGGCTATGATATTGCGCAGATGCACGTGATGCAAAACGCTGTCATAGCTGACAGACTCGAGTGTGATTATTAATTCATTAATTTCAAAATTATTTCAGTGCAAAATGATGGTGTCAAAAACGATTAAATCTAAAGCAAATAGACTACTAATCTTTACGTTTATCCCCCCCGCGCAATTAGTCGATTTTTAGTCGAGATTTCACGGCTTCGGTCGACCAAGGATTTCTGTGGTTGATTACAGCCCTATAGACTGGTGCATCAGAGCCAAAGCAACACATCTTTTTAAATGAATTATTCTATCAGCAATCAGACACATAATAAAAACCAAAACCAATAATTGGAAAAAAGTTGTACATCAGCCAGGTCAATAATTCGCCTATCCCTTGCATGCTATTGCAGCAATTTTAAAGTTTGTGGAAAAAGAGAATAACAATAGTACAAAGATGACTGCCACCCTCCTCACTGGAGTAAAACACCACTCTACTTTGCATTTTATGACTCCAGGCTGAACATTGGAAACATTGACGCAAACTGAATTTGCCTACTGAAAAGCATGCTTTTCTGGCTATTCTGACCCACAATCCTCTGTGCAGTGGAAGATACGTCAAAGCTTGAGGCACATGTCATGACAAAGGAGTATGTCAAAACTGTATGCATACTGCAGGCAATGGTATCTCTTTTGTAAGGGCAGCTGCAGTATGTACTAAAAGTAAAAAGAAAAAGTGTGCAATTCAGAACCCACCCCTGGTGTCTGGCTCAGGACCAGCATGACACAATCAAGACTTCCCGGGTCAAAATTGTTCAGAAGCATTTTTGAGCATTTTGAGTCCAGAACTTTCTCTTTCTATTCAACTCTCTCAAAAAACGTTCCATGGAGTAGACAGTAAAGTTTGTACATAAGACGTCTTCATTCTTAATACAACTCTTCCTGTAACAAGGCAGCACATAAGAGGCAAGTTCCACTGTAGTTTATTCAGTCTGACTTGGGCTGGGACATCAATCAAAAAATTTTGATACCAATACCGATCATTTTGATATCGGTTCCTTTTGGATACCAATTTTATAATATCAATTCTAACAAAAAGACAATTACATAACACATTACAGTCCAAATCTTGAGTTGTACTTTTCAGTTTTGGTATTTTTCCACTCCAAGCAGTTTTCTTACAGAAAAAATAAACAACAAATAATTTACAGGGCAAAAGAACACTTGCAAACAAGTGACAAGTCAATGTCTAATGCTCACTGCTAAATACTGAGGACCTTTTCACTTAGCAGTTTTTCTTCAGAAAAATCAACATGTCTGTTTTCTCAGGACACAGACAAGCCCACTCCTGGCTGATGGTGTCTACTGTGAGGAGAAGATGAACATAACAGTGAACGTTAGGTGAGCTGTTTAACCAGCCGACCCAATTGACGAGCACATCTTTACAAGCTAAGCTTTAACCATTACTGTCAATCTCTAGTTGGATTTTGATTTAGCTAGCTACATAGCCATAAAATAAAGCTACACACTAATATCTTAATTTAGTGTTACACACCGGAGTACGGTGGTAGAGATTTTGAATCAGGCCCCTTGGACTCTGTAACGTCCACAGGCAGACTTAAATGCTGAGAGGAGACTGGCTGTGGGCCACTCTTCTTGCAGTCAAACACTGAGCAACTACCTGCTCTTAACTTGATTCCATGCACGGTCAGGTGCTTCATCAAATTAGTCGTGTTGCCGGCCTTAGCAACAATGACTTTTTTGCATATATTGCATCGCGCACAATTGGCGTCAATCTTGTTAAAATGGATCCACCCTTTTTTTGGTGGCACTTTTTAACCGGTTCAAAGACACACGCAACTACAGTTCACAACACAGATACACGTGAACCCTGTCTGTGGGCGTAACCACAAAACGTCTCTGGTATCCACAGCTGTATTTTTCCTGCATGCCGCAATCACTTGTAACGTTACAGTCAATCGGTTAACCTCTGGGGACCGAAACTTGGCACCGAAATATGAGGCATATTTTGATACTTGGTACTACCGAAGCATTTCTGTCGGTGCCATAAAAGAACCGAAGTTCGGTACCCAGCCCTAAGTCTGACTGTAGGTCAGCAAGATATGAGTTCCTATGAAAGACTTGAGTCATTTATAGTGCTCTGCTTATCAAACTGCGTTTGTTTATAACTTTTATGGACCCATCCTACAACCCTAAAATAAAAGTGGAAAAATAAACCAATGACAACAAATGCCTCCACCTATCCATGTCAATCATTTGTTTCTACTGAGAAAAAGCAATGGGAGTGGTTGTGGCCTGAGAGAAAGTAAGGGAAATGAATGCAATAAAAATAAAAAAATAAAAACATGAAAACAGTTCACTAATGCCTCATTAGTGCAAAGAGCCATCAACGTGGATGCAGATATAATAAGGAACTCAGAGTGCCTGTGCTTGATCGTGATCATAGCATTATGAAATAAAAATGATTCAATATTAGCAACAAATATTCTCCGATCTCCAATAGCAACACAGATGTTCCTGCTTCAGCTTGAAGATGCTGACTCACTAGCACTCTCCACAGACACAAGGGAATCACTGCATTGAACTGCTAGCAAGCACACAGAATCTGGGCTGATATGTTGCTGGCAGGTTAAAATCAAGGATGGGGGTTTAGGAATGCTGTTGAGCTCTGAAAGGTTTTTCACATTGCAGCTGGAGGCTGTGCACTGTAAATAAAAAGGACAGGTCTTGTGACAAGAGTTTAGGTAAATATCATTTCACATCCACCCAAACTGAAGACTGAGTAAACCTGCTCTCATCAAAGGATTGAGTAAATGATTAGCTTTATATCAATCCCAGTATTAAAAGCACATACCACTGCTGAAAGATGTTATTGGTGCTCTGCTCTTATCTGCATACAATAGGTCATTTTTGTTTACCTCTGAAAGGAGCTTGGCGCAGACCTCTGCCAGCACCAGCGAGGTGTGGAACGCGGTCACATAGAGGACAAAACTGAGAGGACAAGTAACACCAGCCTTGTATCCCATAGGCGAACAAGCTGGATTCATACACTGCCAAGAACTTCCCAACAGCTTTCTTTCCTCTGTGTTCAATGGTGAGACGACTACCTGCTATAGCCCGATGTGCACCCTTGGACAGGAGATCAGCTCTGGGATACTGTTGGTCATCTTTAAAAAAAGCTGGCTTCAGCTAAAACAAATGTATTTTCATGAAGTGTGATCTTCACTGCACAGGCCACATAAACAACGGAGTGTTCTAGTAGCTGAATGGTTAAGGTGCATATCACATAGCCACAGCCTCTCTGATACAGTTCTGGCCCGCCGGGACCTTTGTTGCAAGTCATGTCTCCCTCTTTCCCCTCGCAGCGCTTTATTTCAAAATACAGCTTATGTTCCCAAGAAATCTGCAGAACTACACAAACATCCTCTGTTAACTCCCAACTCATGTAAACTAATGGCATCAAGCACTAAAATGCTTTCAGCATAATGATAGCAATCCCCAGAGGAGATCTCCTGTTTCAAACTCATCATTTTTAGTATATTTACTGAGGGAAACTTGGCAATGCGTCTTTTTCACAGACTACAGATTAAAGCTTGGAGGCCTGGCTGTGTGCCTTCTACCAATTTATTCTAATTTTTCTATCAAAAAGGATGAAGAGTACATATTGTAAATGTAGTGTTCTTAGATTTGCCATGTTAGTAATACCAATATTTCAAAAATACATTCACTTGACTATAAAGCTTGTTTTTAATGTTACGGAGTTGGCTAAACAATGCCTGTTTTTTAACAAGCATCATACCTGCTCACATTGTACAGTATCAATATTCAACTATGACACTTTCAACTTCCATCCATCCAATCAGCCGAACCAGGTCTCATTTTTAACATTTTAGTGCTGTTCCAGTCTACTTACAACAACAACAATTACAACACAAAAGTGGAAAAAGCCACACACCAAAGAGTTGGCAGCTTGCTTTGGTAAATTTCAAACTGACTGAAAACAGGTGTTTGACCAGTCAGTTTGCCCTGACAAAACTATTAATAGTAATGGTAATGACAGCTGATATATGGAGTACTTCACTGTAAACTGCCTTCTCAGCTGATGTTTATGGTATAACAGCTCCCTTTTCAGAAATATGGAGCGAGTACACACTGGGTTCACAATCTCAAAATTTGTACTCATTAGCCTGCTAGTAATGAGCAAGACAAGTCTGCTTTTTCCAAAATAAAGTGCAAACAAAATTATGTTGAGAAGTGTTGTTTTAACATAATGTGTCCACATTATATATCATCTAGAAAAGGAAAGCTTGAGCCATTAGCTGGGCAGATCCCCTGTCACTAGGCGTAGTTAAACCAAATTTCATACATTAACTTTTGGACAAAGGCAATGATTTAATTAAAAAAACATCACACATCACTCTTTTTTTTTTTTTTTAAACAATATTCCAAATTCATATTTTCCTTTCCCCCAAAATGCTTCCTCCCATTTATGCTCTCTGAACCAAATGATGGGAGGCGTGGCCCAGCCCAGGAAGCTGCATTCAGTTATCTGTCACATCCACCATTACCATATGGTTTGAGGTCAGGGCTCGGTGGCTAATGGTGTCACTAATCTTTGCCATAAGATAAATTAGACAAAAAACATTAATTATTTTCTACTCTCGAAATATGAGTGTAAAAACATTTATGTTTTTTTTCACTACTTTACAGATCTGACTTCCTTCAGAGCAGAGCTACAAACATTACCTCAATGTCATTCCACCTGAGGGTTATGACACTTACACATAGTAGTGGGAATAAATAGTCATCCCTTCAACAAATGTTGTGTAAGACTTAAGGAATAGCATACTGCCTGTGAATGTACCGACAGCCATTAGTGCACAAATAATGCAGTGGAATAGTATAGGACCATGCAAGCATAACAGCGTGTTAGGCAAGAACAGACAAAGGAAGTCTCAGTTTACAAAAGTAGTCTCTGCTACAGTGAAACCTCAGGAGAATGATGCTGCATGTTCTTGTATGGGATTTTAGAAATTATCATTACAGCCACAGTTTGGTTTCTCACATTCAAAGTGCCCTCTGCTTGATGTGACTCGCAACACATTCGATGTGTCATATCTGGTGAAGTCAAAGAGTTGGTCAGTCACACGGTGCACTTGTAATTTGGTAAGGTTGTATCATGGCAACGGCTAGCACCGAATTCCTCTGTCGGTGCTGCCGTTTTGTGTGATCTTTTTTCACACTACGCTGCTGACCATGCAGGAGTACAGTCCTTCACTTTGCTCCAGCTCCCAGTTGAAACTGAATCCAGCAGAAGGCCAGATCTGCACTACAGTCATAATTCAACCCCAGTTATTACCCAGCAATGTGCAGTAATTATGTGTTTCCATCCCTGTTCATCCCCTACACTCTTTTAGGCCTTACCTGACGTGAAACCTTACCCTAAAGCATGCACAGGACTAGCAAAGTTTTATCAAAGTTTTAGTGAAAACCTCCTATTGATTTATAGGCAAGAGAGAGACATAGTTTTGGCCTGGGTTTTGTGCCAGGTCTCCAGTGTTTCACAGCAGGAAAGGAGGCCCTGCGCCTATGAGTGCCTGACCTCTGAGGACAGCCAAGCACTCAGCCCCAACAGTCCACAGAGTTACAGCTGTGCTCTCCACAGAAAACTGTTTGTCACAAAGAAAATTCTCAAGCAAGTCAGTGTTTTCCTCCAAAGGTTAAACATGGTCATACCTGACCAAAATATATATGGCTTACTGCCAGGAGAAGAACAAAGGCTGAGAGCGAAATCAATTTTTATCATTTCATGTCAAGAGTCTGTGCTCCCTTTGATAACAATGTCTCTCTCTCTGGACTATGAATGCTCCGTGCCCCTTTTGTTTCCCACAAGATGTGTTTCTCCCAGGCCAAACAAGCCAAAGAGAAACTAAACTTGAATCAGTTTGTGTTAACTATAGCACAACTGTCCTGGCGCCAGCCGACGGATGGACCTTTGTAAGCTCGACTCGAGAAACGTCTACAGTTCAAAGTTCCTCTTAGGTCCCACATCTTGGGAGGCCCATTATAAACAAGCTGATAACACTGGGTGGGCAAGTTCCTCTGCATTTCACACTATTTCTCCGTCCGCCTTTTGTGACATGACAGGACAATGTCTGTGTAACCATTTTCCCTCTGACTTTATGTATTCCCACGGAAAGCATTCAGTTACAGCTTCCACTCTATTGTTGCACTTTTTTCAGCAGCAAACCATCCCATCCCTACAATGCGGGCAAAGACCCAAAAAACACAATTCCCCCCCTCAGGCTTAAGCTGGCACAGTGGCCTGGACTGAAATCATTTGTCTGGGTCACAGGTATTATCACACATATGCATGGGACCAATATCTCAAACAGTGCACCTTTATACTCACGAGTTGACATCCTCATGTCACATCACATAGCTAACAGTTGCTCCAAGGGTGTAGCTAGTTGGCCAGTTATCGTGTTTCACATGTAAACAGATCTGGGTCTGGGTCAACCAGTTAGACCTTGTTCACACAACAGTGACAGGCAGCAGCTACAGGCTACAGGGCTGACACATTAGCATAAAACACAACCCGGTGCCACAGCTAGCTGTTGATGGTCACACACCTGGGGGACGCGACTGTCTTGATAGACTAGGAGCCCAAAATGGCAAAAGAAACCAAAGCAGAGTTTTGATAACACCAGCCCACTCCACGTCGTTTTTTTCCATGCTTTTACTCACCAGATAATCCATGTACTATCGCTGACCAGGCACAGCAGCACGAACTGGCTTCGTAGTAATCCCGTTTTTGCTTGAATGAGTCCAAAATATAATGCTTTTGACCACACGTCGCTTTGTATTCCCCGCCTTCCGACAGCCACAGCTAAAATAAAAACCAACCTTTCGGTGGGTTAAAAGGCAGGATTCTCTCGCCGTCTTCCTCACCAGCGAACCCGGCTTGTGTGCGGAAACGACCAAGTTTGTTTACAACGACGAGGGTTTTGCTCGGTTCGTGTGCTTTTCCCCCGAATAAACAGCCCCCTCGTCCACCGGCTGACTTCTAGTTTTTATCACAATTATCAGTTGAGTGTTTGGTTGAGGAAACTAGCGTAGCCTACACCGCTACGTCACGCACGTCGCCCTGCGCACGTAGCGTGGTCACATGACCAAACACATGGTGGCTATTTTCATTCTGAGGAGGATCCCTTCGTCAAACAGAGAGCAGAGATCAACTTCACTGTATTTTTATTTGATTACTATTATTTTTTATGATAAAAATAAATAAATAAATACATAATCTCTCTTATGTCACCATGTAGAGGGGAATACTTGGTCACGTCCCCTGCTCAATGATGTAACACCAATGTACAGATGTTTATTCGTGAAACAGTGCAGAAGTGGCACCGCTGGAGCAACGTGATTGTGACGTAACTTTGTTTATTTCGAGGGCAAATTGTTGCAGCACAAAGTAGTGCAACTATAAAGAGTGCAAATGCAAATAATGTCGCACGTGTGAAAGTGAAAGTGAAAATAAAAAGTGAATTAAATAAAAAAGTGCATAACATTTGACATTTACAATTGTTTAAAACATTTCGACAAATGAATTAAAAATCAATAAAACAATTTTAAAAATGTGGAGTAAAGAATAATTTAAAATATAACCCAAAAAAATGAAAAAATATATGTAACATTCAGCAATTTTTTAATAAAAGGCTAATTTTAAAGCAAGACTTAAGTTGTGTCTTAAATATCCAGACATGTTTTGACTTAAAACGCTGTGTTTTGGCAAATACTGCAAGATAAGTTAGGGATATTGGGATATGAGTGCATATATGCATGTGAATGGATATGCAATGAAAATCAAATTAAATGTGTCGCATTATTTTTGGGTACCAAAACAAATCACAAAACACTATCCATATATAAATACATAATCTCTTTTACATTGCCAAGAGGAGGGAAATACTTGGTCATGACCCCTGCTCAGTGATGTAACACCAATGTACAGATATACCGGGTTTGTTCATCAAACAGTGGCACAGCTGGAGCAATGTGATTGTGACATAACTTTATTAATTTCGAGGGGGAAATTGTTGTACATCAGCCGCAGCACAAAGCTGTGCAATTATTAAGAGTGAAAATGGAAATAAAAAGTGAATTTAATTCAAAGTACTTTTTACATTTTACATTTACAATTGTTTGAAAATCGATTAAAAAAGTGGCAAGCACAAACATTACAATGCAATAAAATAGTGTGGAGTAAAAAAAAATGTTAACATGTAACCAAAAAAAATACAACTTTCAGCATAAAGGCAAGGTTAAAAAGATGGGCTTTGGTTTCTTAAAGCTCCCCCCCAGATAGGTTTTGACTTAAAAACATCCAAGATATCTTGTATGTCATGTTTTTGGGGGACTATGCTACTGTGTCTGATCTGCTGCAGTATGTCAGATTAAGCAATGGACAATATAAGAAAACAGAACTCTATGTGATTGAAAAAATCATCACATATTATTTACAAAAGTGTTTTGGCTAATAATGTACAATTAGTTAGGGGTACTGGAATATGGCTGCATTTATGCAGTAAAAGTAAAAAATGAAATGTGTCGTATTATTGTGGGGACCAAAAATATTCACAAAACCCAAAATAAGAACACAGCTACATTACAGAATAATACATCCAATACCCCTTACTGATTTTCAGTAGTGTATTTTGGTATGGTTATTCTACAAAAACATTCTATTATCTTGTTAAAATCCTTAAAATTACATATACTACTCTAATCTACTACTGAATCTATGATTCTGCAAATATATGCCATTACTTAATATATGAAGTACTTTACTGTAAATCCCCTTCTCAGTGTATAAGCAAGGCTTTACACTTGTTTTTGCTGAATATGAGATCAGGATTGCCTTCCAAACTACCCATGATGTCACAAATCATGCTTATAGGCCTGCACATTAAAATCTGATTTTCAGTGGGAAAAAAAGAAAGAGTATAATTTCACAGATGAATATGAAACCAAAAATTATTGTACAGTGAAGCTTAAGAAAAAAATGATTTGGGAGGGTAGGGTGACTTTAAAGGAACCTACAGTAAAAAAAACAAATGGCAATATGATCATAATAGCAAAAATATAATTGCATTTCCAGCATAATATCTACTTGTACTAAAATGTATTGCACCACTAGGTGGCTCCTCTGTATTGAATCACTACTGCTTCTGTTTTCCATTTTGAACAATAATATCGACACCAAACTAAAGAACCCGACCCTGTGCCGACACATTCATGCATTTGCAGCTTTCCGGCTTATAATCAAGCTTGAAGAAGCACGAAATGCAACAGGCTCTGACATAAGACATTACACAATACATAATGAATGAAAGGGGATGACACAGTTAGGCAGAGACACAGTTCCAAGTCAAACGCTGGTTCCTCTGATGCATGTTGGTCTGATGTCAGACGTTACAGACAGAGGAAGGTAGATTAAAGAAAGGATATGTATTTGTCGGATGAAGATCAAACATTGTGGAGTGTTTTTGTGTCCATTTGTGTAATTTTAGAGATGGTTACCGTCTGCTTCCAGTAAGTGTTCTCTCAAATGAGACGTGAAACAAATCTAACTTACATTTACGAGGTCTGACAGTATTATATAATCTAAGACACCCTTTAGTCTGCACAGATAATTTCATTGGAATTGGAAAGCCATTGTTCCAGATAGGATCTTACTAACAAGAAAATAATTTGCAAAATCGATCTCATAGGAAACAAACATTGAGCCCAGACAAAGCAATTATGTGATATCATCCTGATTAGAGGACCGGTATAAATCACATGTCTGCTAATGTGATGTGAGCTGCGTACTGAAGTAATCCCTGTTCCCTGGAGACCACACTCCTCTTCAATATTTCATGTGCTGTGCTATAAAGGAAATCTCCCTGAACACAGTTAAGTGGGATGTGAACTGGATGTCCTCTGTGCAGGTCTGCCAGGTATTGAGGATGTGAAGAAGACACTGGAAAACTTATTGCTTTTAGCAGAATATTTGAATAAAGTAATTTTGTCCTCCTCAGGATATCTGACAGAGTCCAATGTGAGAAGAGAGACCTCTGGTGGCCGGTAGTAAAATGTTTCAGTGGTTGAGTTGAGCAACTGATTGTGGTTTGAAAGGGGCTTTTGTCCAAAATGAGTCATGCATCAGGAGCTAGTTAGAGGTCAGTGTCTTAATCAAGCACATTTTACAAAAGGACAAACACCAGACCACAGCTAATATTCATGGCCCATCTGCTTGGCCACCTGAGCTACAGGTGACCCCATGACTTACATGATCAGAAGGCCCTATACTGACTTATCACAGATCATAGTTCACACTGAATACATTGCTTCATTTAGGTACGAATGAGGCAGGAAGAAGGTCAGGTGCATTGGGGAAAGCTTTAAAAGTTTGAGGGAAATATTAAAAATGAACTAAAATGAGAAACAGAATGTAAAAAAAATAATAGTTTTGATATTATGATGTCTATGGATTGTGTTGCAGAGATATCTACTGAAGTTAGCATGCTAACCAGATCGCCCCCCGCTCAAACTGGTCCACAACTGCTGCGCTGGCAGTGTAACACCAACCCATCCCCAGTAATCAAAGCTCCCATTCTGGACTGCTGCAACCACTGCTAACTGAGCTAACTAGCTAATGTTAGCTAATTAGCAGCAGTTGGTGGTTAGACTGGTGATATTCTACTCTAAATTTGAGCCTGTACCCGACAGGATGCCAATTGTTAGATATTTCTCCTTTGAGAAACAATAGAAATTCCCTAATAATGACTTGGCCCAAACTATTTCCTCTTTTAGATTTGTATAGTTATCGTTAATACTTTTTTCCCACCACAGTGCTGTGAAGAATTAATGGGCCTGAAAATGATCCCAATACAGCCACAAGGGGGAAAATGATCCAAATACAGCCACAAGGGGGCAGCATCTACCAGAGTAGTGCTGACACACCATCTCTACAGGCCTTGTCTTTTCAATTTTGGATTTTGTTCCCCAAGGAAATGGTTTGTTGATGTAACAGGATGTCAACAAAACACATCACGGGAGGTTTAGGATGTGCAGATCTGTCTCTGAGCAAATACAAATTGATTACTCTGAGTCATTACATTCAAGCAAAATCTTGCAAAAACTTGAATAAATGCGACTTTTGGATTATCGTAGTTGATATAAAAAGAAAACATCATTCAGTTCAGGATTTTGTGTTATTCTTGTGGTCTAGAATTACAACCGTTTGTGAACGTGCAGAGTTCTCCACTGAAGTCACGAGGGGACAACTTCTGCTGGTGATGTATCAGTGAAACTCCCACTGATTAGAGGGATTCAGTGATTTTGTAAGAATTGTATTCTTTAGAGGGAGAAGAAGCAGCAAATAGTCTATGGGGCAATAAAATGCTACATTTTTAGCAAGGTGATGAGTCAGTTAGCGGCTCCACAAGGCAGGTATCCTTGCAGGTTTCACAGACTGCCAGCCCTGAATCAGGTGAAGAATCCTGGTTGCACCATTGAAATGAACGGATAAGCTTTTGGAACTAAATGCTGAAATGAAGCTTAATCATTGTGAAAATATACATGAAAAGCATCCTTACCGATGTCAGAGTCACCTTCAATCAGCAGTCCCCAGTTTATGATCTTTAAAAGTGTGTATTTGAGCATCATCCCTGATTACTTGATGGGACAGAGGAGAGAGTATTAGCTGTTTCCTGTTAATGACAGGCAGCAGTTAAAGATTTCATTAACAAACTGCATCAGCAACTTCAGCGCATCTCACCAATAAACCATTCCACCCGGAGCAAACTGTCCCACTGGAACAGGTTTTTAAATATTTAGATGGCCAGGAAATGTGTCCCGTCATTGTGCTTTTATTGCGTTCGTGTTTTATGTCTTTAAGCTGCCTCGCAGGAAAAAAAAAAGAAAAAAAAGAATTACCCCTCCTGACAGAAGTGATTTTGTGAGATCTGAGTTTCATTCTAATGAAGGGTAATGATTTGTTGGGTATAACAAACTCACCCAGGGTGAAGACATTCCGCCATATTTGTCTCGGATTGTGTGACGGCCTGTTTAAATGATCAGTAGATATGTTCATGTAATTGTAGATCAGGTTACATAACATTGGACTGAAGAAGAAACAGACAGTAAGGGATTTTGTATTGAACTAATAATGGTTCTGAGCGTTGAACCATCTAATGTGAACCGGTCAGTGTTTGTTCAACGACATTCCTTTCAGATGATGACAAAGTTTAACCTGATGTTCAATCTACCACCTCCATCGGTTGCGTTCTTATTCACTCACCTCGCACTTTTTGTTCTTTTTGTCTTGACTGGGCGTGAGTCACTCTTTCTGTATGAGGCTGCTGCTAACAACTGATGTAACTGAGGTCATGTTCTCTTGACTTTCTCTGGAAATTGTGGGCTTTTTTTAACAGCTTAGTGGGCATTTACACTCTTCGATTTAAGTCTTTGACACTGTCGGGTTTCGTTGACTGATTCCATCAAAACTAATTAAAGGCTTCGTTAATTTTCCCATCAGATTCTTGTTCCCTTGAGTATGCTTTCAAATTGCTTTTAGACTTTACCCTGTGGAAGTAAAATTGAGAATTCACAGAAAGCTAAATTAAATAAAACATGAATAATCCATTCAGGGGACCTCAGTATTTCTAAAATCTAGAAATAGCTATGGCTGTGTTTTACACTAGTAAATTCAGGCCCATAGCTACCAATCAGAACACTGAGATGCCCTGTGTGTCATGGATTTTGTCATAAGAAAATAGAACTTTTTATGTGGTTGAAAAAATACATTTAAATGCTTAGGGCTGAACAGTTTAATCTATAATAACGTATTTCAAAACTCATCATAGCTTATTATATTATACGATAATCTTAATCTGGAAAGTAATTAGCAACTATGTTATCAGATCAAGATGGTGGAGTAAATAGTAATTTATTTATTTATTTTCACATATTACAGTATTATGGTAGATATATTTTTAAAGAGAGTCTTCATATTGGCACACATTGGACAACACATACGCTGATATCGATATATCCAATATCAAACCAATAATATCAGCCAACCCAATTCCAATTCTGGAGAAAAATATCTTATTATCAATATAAGATGTAATATTTAACATTGTACCAATTCAGTATTGATTTCTTTGGACTCTATTTGTTTCCAGTTTACATAAATGCTCACATGTATGAATACATTGTACAGTGCTGGTCATCGCTTTTTCTTTCTTTCTTTTTTTAAAATAAATCTTTATATATAGTCTATTATTTGTGTGCTTTATGTCCACTTATTTTTCCTCAGCTGTTAGTCTATTTCTGTCTTCCTGTGAGTTATTCTTGGAACTGTATTGAGAACGACTTAAATAAGGAGTGTTTATGGGATGTGTGTAATTGGCCAGTAAAGACTCATGACCTCAGTATTCAAAACTGTTAGCATTGGCACTGCCTTTTTCCATTGTTATCTCCCTGCTAACAAAACAACTCTTGTTAATTGGGACAAACCTGCCAGGCTTGCTGAGGCCGGTCTGTGGTGTGTAGCTCTCAACATGTGCATTTTCGGAGAGCTCGAGAGGTTGATTTGTGTTGTCTGGGAGGTATCGCAGCATCTCGTGGCTCCGCCCTCGATTATTCAGCCTACTCGACGTGCGGTTGCTGCGCAGGCAGCGCGTGAAGGCAGAAGTGTCTGAGTGGGACAGGAGGGAGCCCGGAGGAGCTCACTTTAGTAGTGTTGTTGTTGTTGTTGTTTTTGTTGTTGAGGAATATATCAGTTTCACACGCTGCAGCCCCTGGGGTTCAAACACCGCAGTTTCCGCTCCGGGTCTGACCGAGAGGAGTGACCGCTTCAGGAGGGGGACGTAAAGCGGGGGTTTTCTCACACGCCGAGAAGTTTTGACCGCGGAGTTTCCAGGGTAGTTTTCGGGTGGGCTGACTGAGCTAGCCTGCCCGCTCTTGCCCCGGTCAGCCAGCCAGAAGTGAGCCCGCCGCCCTGGTCGCCTTCTTCTTCTGCTTCTTCTTGTTTCTCATCCAGCTGTGTGGTGCTGCTGGTGCTGGTGCTGGTGAATCATGGCGCTCAGAGCCAGAGCGCTGTACGACTTCAACTCTGAGAACCCAGGAGAGGTGTCGGTGAAGGAAAACGAGATCCTCACGTTGTACAGCGAGCAGGACATTGACGGCTGGTTCGAGGGGACGAACAGCCGAGGGGAGCGGGGACTGTTCCCCGCGTCCTACGTGGAGATCCTGAGGAGCGACGCCGCCTCCACGATCAACAACAACAGCAGCAGCAGCACATCTGGGGACACTTACCCGGGCTCCCGATACGCGAACGTGCCATCCGGAGGTTTCGACGGCTCTCATAAGCCTCAGAATAAAGTTGAGAACTTTTCCAAACCGCCTGCTTTCACCCCTTTCACACAGCAGCAGCCTCAGCAGCAGCAGCAGCAGCAGCAGACCTACCAGCAGCCCAGTCAAGGGAGCGATGATGACTGGGACGATGACTGGGATGACAGCTCTACTGTTGCAGATGAACCGGGGACTGTAGGAGGAAGGTATCACGACTATGAAGGCAATGGGCCATCCACTTACAGAGTGTCAACGTCCTCAATGTCAAGAGGTAACGCACAGCAGGCGAAGAGCTCTGCCACGGTGAGTAGAAACCTGAACAGGTTCTCAACCTTTGTGAAGTCAGGGGGAGAGGCGTTTGTGCTCGGGGAGGCATCCGGTTTTGTGAAGGACGGGGATAAGATCTGCGTGGTGATGGGACAGTACGGTCCAGAGTGGCAGGAGAACCCGTACCCGTTCTCCTGCACAATCGACGACCCCACTAAACAGACCAAGTTCAAGGGCATGAAAAGCTACATCGCCTACAAGCTGACACCCACTCACACTCAGACCCAGGTGAACAGGAGGTATAAGCACTTCGACTGGCTGTACGCTCGGCTCGTGGAGAAATTCCCTGTCATATCAGTCCCACACATCCCGGAGAAGCAGGCCACGGGGCGCTTCGAGGAGGACTTCATCTCCAAGAGGAGGAAAGGCCTCATATGGTGGATGAACCACATGACCAGCCACCCTGTCCTGGCCAGGTGTGACGTGTTCCAGCACTTCCTCACCTGCAACAGCACCGACGAGAAGGCCTGGAAGCAGGGCAAGAGGAAGGCGGAGAAGGACGAGATGGTCGGAGCCAACTTTTTCCTCACCATCAGCACCCCGGCGGCTCCGCTCGACTTCCAGGAGGTGGAGAGCAAAATAGACGGATTCAAGACGTTCACCAAGAGGATGGACGACAGCACCTTGCAGCTCAACGCCACGGTCAACGAGTTCGCCCGCAAGCAGATCACTGGCTTTAAGAAGGAGTATCAGAAAGTGGGGATGTCATTCAAGGTCCTCAGCCAGGCCTTCGAGATGGACCAGCAGACGTACTCTGCTGGACTCAACCAGGCCATCTCCTTCACCGGGGACGCGTATGAAGCCATCGGAGAGTATTTTGCCGAGCAGCCCAGCAAAGATCTGGACCCGATCATGGATTTGTTATGTCTTTACCAAGGACACATGGCAAATTACCCGGACATCATCCATGTCCAGAAAGGTAGAGTAACCACACTGTCACACTGACTTCGTACTTTTGTTTATCTATTTTGTAAAGGTTGCTTTCACAGGAGCCTCCCAGCTGTCAAATCCTTAGTTATAGCTACTATTTTCTTTGTCGATTAACCTATCAATTATGTCCTTGAGTAGTTGGTTAGTCATTTAATTGTTTGCCTATAAAATGTGAGAAAATTGGGAGAAATATCAATTAGAGTTTCGTTAAGATCAAGACGAAATGTCTCGTATTGTCCGCAGACATTAAGCTTTCAGATTCAGTTTACTGTCATTGAGGAGTCTGTCATGACAAGTAATCAAATAATTGATTAATCGTTGCAGCTCTAATAACATCAAGACACAGACTGTTGCCCACCTTGAGTATGTAGTTACATTTCCACTAGACAATGAAGCAACTGTTAGTAAGAAGAAATAGACTAAATACAGCATGATTTGTAAATTAAAGATGTACAGAGAACAAACACTATCATTAAAACTCCCTACTAAAAACATCTACTTCTACTTAAATGTTTCATAATCCCAGGGCTCCAGTTAAAATTCACTTCATACACACATATAATAAAATATAAGGCACCTGTGAGATCATAAATCCAATTTCCACACCTTACTTTCCACCGTAAGGTTGGCTGAGGTACAATCAACAAGTTTTTAATGGGGAGCAATCTATGTGGTAGTTGGCAGCATAAAGATAAACAGCTTGATTAGTTTCAAGCAGTTTGACTTGTTTGACTTGTCTGCAGCAGACAGCAGCCAGGTCACAACTCCAGCGTCTGTCCTTTTGCTAAACAAATATGCAGTGTTTGCATTTAGATATTGGTTTACGTGTTTTTCTCCACCTGCTCAAATGGGCGGCACCTGTTTGGCTGTGTTTGATTTTCCATTACAGATCAAGTATGACACATTAGCGCCCCTGGAGATGGAGATCGTCCTACCTGGCACCACAATGTCCCAAAAATAAGATTAGCGACTGAATCCTTCATAAATGATTGTCCACATGTTTTTTTTGTGGTCTCTGCACAAAAAGTCAATGTTATACTAATCCATGTCGTCATCCTACATGACCCTAAACCGCTGATTGTTCTCATTGTGAGGCAAAATGTCATACTCATGAGAGGCAACACTGTTATGCAAGAGGCACAGCATTGTATCACTTGAGGGAAGCTCGCCGTGCTGTTTACCATATGTGAGAATGTGGCACAAATGCTTCCCCATGACGGGGGAAGAGAAAATCTATCATCATCAAATCATTCAACTCAAACCAACGCCTGTGTACTGTGGGTTAAAACATGCCTGTTTTCTGAACATTTACGTGTATGCCTTTATGCTTTTATAGAGTAGATAATAAAACATACATCTTTACAACCAGAGAACTGGAAACCTACCTGAAGCAGTGCCAACAGTGTAGGACACCATATAGGACATGGCCCTGTGTACACTTATGAACATTAGAGGATGATGTGAACTAATCCCTGTCAGTCCATGTATTATTATCAGTCCTGGTGACTCTCAGGATCATGGTGGAAAAATAATCTTTTCATCCACCAGTCACAGCCTCCCGTGGTGTCCAGTATTTAACTCACCAGGTATATGAGTCCAACATTGAGACATATACTACAATACTCAATATTTTAAACAGTTTGATACTCGTCCCCTGAAGGATGGATACACCAGTAACAGCTGCATTCCTCTTGCCCCTTTTTTCCTCTGACAGGGAGTGTCAGTGTGATCTCTAAGAAATGTTCCGTTTTGTGCCAATGCTAAATGAAAATAGGGGACACTCGTCTCGTGGAGCTCAAAGCGCCATAATCCAAACACTTGGAAAACTCTTTTATTTGCAGCAACATTAATTGCACCATCCTTGTCAGAATTCGAATGGTTAGCTTAGTAAGTTAACCTTTCCTCCTTGAGCAGATGCAGCACGCATTCATCCTTCCGACATGAAACTGCTCAAAACGGGGTCCGTGGGTTATCTTGAGTCATGACTTCTGGAAGGAGACATCTTTTTAAATGTATTGTTCTGGTATTTGCCTTGGAGCACCACAAGCCAAGTGTCATCTAGTTCCATTGTATTTGAGAGAAGGTAATATATTAACAGCCGATATCTCCAAAACTGATCAACTGACAACGAAACAAACTAGTTGGATATATAGCGCTACTGGTAACCGGAAAATATGTCATTTTGATTTGTGGGGGGGGGGGACTGTCCCTTTAACTTTAGCTTTTTGCTGCTGACTTGTGTCGTTGACTCCCCCCGCCTTGCCTTCTGTGGACATCTTGGTTTATCATTTGGCTACTTCACAAACACTGGGCCCATTCACTCCACAATAGACAACACTGGGGGAAATGGCACAGACTGTGTTTTGGCTGCCGCGGGACACAAACTTCCTATTCAGCTTAAATCAAGTTCGCCACGTAAGGCCGCACACAGCCCCAAATAAGGTGACGAGGGCCATTCACGCAGTCTGGCGTGATAAAGCCTCAGCCTTAATTCTACAGATAAGAAACTCTCGATTTGATAGCACTCATGGACGACCTTGCTGCGGGCGCGACGTCGAAGGGCTTCACCACAGCGGCCGACTGGAAACAGAGCCGATGAAGCCGGGACACATGAAAGGAGAGGCGCGTGCAGCATATTGAATCAAAATTTACCCTGATCTCATCCTCCTTTTTAGAGGACTGTTTAACTTCTCTGTTTATTTTGAACCCGGTCGAGCCAGTTTGTTTTCATGCCTGCATTCCTTTTCTATTTAATCATTATGCGAGCGACAGGCCCATTCCTAATTTCTTTTTCTATTTGTAGGAAAAGCAAAAATAGATTCACAGCAGTTTATCCTTAAACCTCAGTGTGTGTGTGTGAGCAGACTTTACGTGTTACCACTCATACTGCGAGGCCTGTTAGTTCAATACCTGCACGAGGCTATAAACACCTATGGAGCCTTGTGGCTGTGACAGTGATATAGCAGAACGGTTAATGTGCTTGCATTACATTAAATATAGCAGTGCCCTCGTTCTTGACAACTGAATGCCTGCTTGTTAGTCATATTGCCCTCATGTTTCCAGGGAGCCTTAAATGCAGATACCCCCCCGCAGAGGCACTTGACATTCACTTATGTTGTGTACTCACCTGAAGGTCTTGCAGAACATTGCAGCACTTGACAACTGTTAATACTGCACTGAAATGACTGTAATTAGAGAGAACAGTGGAAAGAATAGGTGCTTTTTTAATGAAAACACAGACAGCTTAAATTTCCACTGGCATTATATCGATGTGCGGGGACGAAACTGTGAAGCTGCGAGCTAAAACGTACGCCGCTCATGCACATGTCAGCCTTTGTTTCAGTCTCTCATGTATTTCATCCATCGCGTCCTTTTTTCATCCCATCTGTTGCCCCGTTTTTAATACGCCTCTCCTGATAAACGTGCGCAGGAAATGTCCACAAGTGCCATTCTTCTCCTGTTATGAAGTGAGCTTTATTGCTGTCCCCTCTCCCCGCCAGGCACCCGAAGAGAGGCTAGGCCACATCCTCTGTTGTCTCAAACCAGAGTGCACATTTCCGCAGCAGAAGTGGTCGCGCAGATACTCATCAGGCCAAGTGGGGCAGAGTAGTATTCTGGCCATGCATTGGTGGAGCTTAGTTAAGAGTGGAAGTCAGTGAGAAGCTGCACTCTCCCAGTTTAAGAGGTTATCTCTTGAGGCGGCCCTGCAGTCTAATCATTGTTGCTGTCTTCAGTAGAAACCTGTCAAAACATTGCGTCTCAGTCAGCTCCATTTTTAGCTCTCCGCATCCATCTCATTAGGAGCTCAGACACCAGACGGGGTTTTATTTGATCTGATGAAAGTGACCAGTGAAATCTGAGCTTTCCCACAGAGGGAAACTGAACATCACCCTATTGATCTCCACCTCTTCAGGGGCCCCATTAGCCATTAGCGTGGAGCTTGACCGGGACAGTGATATTGACATCATAGCCGTTGTTGCTTTCAAAAACGAATTGAGCACATGTTTTATTTTGGTCCTAATCTCATAGTGTGGTATCGACAGAATTTTTTTTTTTTTCAGAGAAAGAGGAAGGAGGACAGAGAACAGAGGTTTCATACTGTTAATGTGTTCACTGTATGCCAATCCAAAAATAGCATCAACTCTAGTTTCGTTGGTCAGTGAAGGAACTAAGAACTTTTTTCTCGTATAGAAACTCAAGAAAGAGGGGAAAAGAACATTAAAGGAGATCTATTATACTTTCTTAGTTTTTTTTTACCTGTCTTTCAGTGTTTCATATCTTGGTATTAGTGCATATGAGAGTTATTAAAGTCAAAAAGCAAAGTCCACACCAACAGAAGCTCCTCTCACCCATAGAAAAAAATGTTTTTTTTGTATTTGTCAAGTGAAACCCTTCAAACACTTCAGTCAGTGTGATCATTTTTAAGAACTTCGATGCAAACAGGAAGAACCTTTACACACTGCACCACAATTATCTGTTTCTCTTATTAGATTAGTTTGCTTGAAAGCATAGGCCGCCTGCAGAGCAAATGAAGTTAGTAAGTAATTAAGGTGGTAAAATGCTGTTTGGCTTGGCCTGCTTTGTTTCCATTCTGACTTTCTTCATTTGATCAATTCAGCACATCCCTGCGAGCTGATTCTGTCCGATGTCATCAAAGTTTTATCACCAGATGAAGTGATAAAACAATGGCAGGCGAGTCAGCAAAGGCACAGATTTACAAAGACGTCAGGTCTGCCAGCTGAGTCAGCCTTTCAACCACCACTCCTCCTGCGCAAACACCGTCTGATGTATTGTTTCGGGCTAGTTAAATGTCCTCCAAAGCACGAGCGGATGACCAGGGTGTGGAGTGATAAAGATGGGGATTGCCACTGGTTTGTTTAGGTCACAGGCTCTCGGTAGCTCGGTGTTGTGTAACCAGGGATTACGTAAGAGCTGTAGCTGCTGCCTGCAGTGAGTCCAGGAGGGCTCGGTGCCACCTCCGTATACCCAGGGAGGATCTCTGCAGAGGCGTTCAGCAGGATCTCTTCATGTAGTGTGACACTGCAGTATGCCACAGACATCGTTAATCACTGCAGGTGATGCTGGAGTGTTACATCTTGAATCTCCAATGGTTTATAGCAACACACGAGCATTATCTCAAATATCAGTGATGGCAAAGGCTGCAATATAAGCTAAATTTCATTTTTAAGTAGCTCGCTGATCATTTTCACTCTCAATCATCTTTAGATTTATTGTTTATTTTGTCTAAAGCCCAAAAGCTCTCAGTTTACCCTCATAAATGATCCCAAAATCTACAAATCCTGATGTTTAAGATGGTGGAATTGGACAATATTTGACATTTTTGCCTGAAATATTACTGATATAATTAGTCTTTTATCAACTAATCAATCAGCCAGCTCATTGTTCTATCATCTCCCTGTCAGTCACCCACTAGCAGCAGTCTGGAAAGCAAAGATAGCAGAAGAGGAAGCAGCGGTTCTTCAACAAGGCATCAGATGCAGCAATATGCCACAGTTTTGCAATCTAAAAGAGGATCTATTGTGAAGAAATTGGTATATAAATATATATATATATATATAGATATAGATATATTTATTTGTATCTATTTGGAGATTACACTTACTACAAAGTTCCTATAGTCCAGTCAGTAGATCATAAACTCTGACTGTGGAAGAACGCTTCCTGACAGTGTTGCTCTGTTGGTGGGACAAAACAAGCAATTTGAAGACTTCACGTCGGTCTCTGGGTAGTTGTGAGGAGCATTTCAAAACTATTTTCGCATCAAATCATAAAGCAAAGAACCAATAAATCTAGAAGATTAATCAAGAATGAAAATAGTCTATACTTGCAGCCACGCTCGAAAGACTCAGCATCTTATTGGTGGTTGGGTTTTGGCAGCTGGCCTGCAGAGCTTACTTCCAGCAGCTATAAAAGTAACGTGGCTCTGTCTGTTGCAGCTTGCTGACACATCTTCTCCGACTGAACTATTGCCTTTCTCATAAAGTCACCATGGTAACAAGTATTCCTCCATAGTCCATTAGTGGGACTTTTAAAACGCAGGAAGCCGCAGACCTTCAAGGTACAGTAAACACCTTTGGGA
>CAEMYA010000092.1:4068505-4144479 GCA_903131615.1 Diplodus sargus
CCCCCCCCCCCCCCCCCCTCCTCCCGCATCAGAGAGTTTCATTTATAGCTCTAATTACAATAAACAAGCAAGAACAACCAGGGGAGAGGCCACTTCCCTCTCACACAGTCATTATCTCACTCTGGGGGTGATATGAACCACCACCGAAAGTCTGTCAATCATATATCGCGGGCTAAGTCATTTTCTTGTTTTCAAAATAAACCTCATGGTGGCGGCTCGGCGATAAAGAGCAGGGTTTTTGCTATCGAGGCCATCGGTGCCGAAAATCCGAGGAAACATGCGATTCCCACCGTCTCTGTTGTGGAGCTGACTTTGCTAAAATGAAACAAGCATTGTGAGAGAGTCGTTGAGTCATCTGCACTGGGAGGACCTGCTCACGGACGACACAATGTCATACTCTTTTACTTTGTTAGTATGTGGCGGACCCTGCCACCTTTCTAGTTTCAAACAGTGTCCTGGGGACCTTATTTTCCTCTGAGCAACGGCTTGTTGAGTTAGTTATGAGGTATCGTTCCCTCATTAATATTTCAAAAGCTAAAATTCTGAGTTTTAGTTTATTCTCTAAAACTCCACAGTTCCCCTGTAAAGACATGATATGTAACATTTTTTTTCAGTAAGACATCTCGACCTCTGGTATATTTCATTGAGACGTGTATTTACATTATCTCAAGTGCTTCCATCGGCGTTCAAACTCGGTGGTTTTAGCGGTGAGATTCATTGATCGCCCGCTGCTTTGACTTCTGGGAAGGGAGTCGGAGAGCGAGGATGGGAGAGCGAATGTGACTCACCGCAGCATGAATAAAAAAACGGATCGTGAACATTTCTGAGTTAATTAGGTCGATTTTGATCTGCGACGGTGGATGTTAAATACTAACGACAACAAGTCCCCCATGATCCTACGCTTCTCTGGTTTAAACCCAAATTCCCCTAGAGAGCGGTAACATGTCACTGATTTCAAACGATTCCCCTCAAAGGATTTTTCTCTCCATGTGACTCACTTGTCCTAATGTATATCAAAAGAAGAACACACACACACACTCTCATATAACATCAGGCACACTCTCACTCTCTCCCTTCAGCACACACACACTGTGCTGACCAGCTGACAGCCCTCTTTGTCCACCGCCGCCCACAAACCACAGTAGACCACAGTCATCAAATATGGGCGCTGACATGGCCTGCTGGTGGTCTGACCTCTCTCACACACACCTCCTACTGTACAGGTTCATTGTTCGCCGGCTCACACATGGCCGCGGATCGGTGTCTCCGTCAAGCTCCACGTGCTAGCGCTGCCGAGGATTTGATTTTGGCTCATGATCCTTTTCACACGTCAACAGTCCCATCACACCACATCACAGCACAGCACATCACATCACAGCACAGCACAGCACATCACATCACATCACATCTCTCCTCGTGCGCTGATTGATGAGAATATGCTTCGCGAGGGACCCCGTGCAGCTGCGCGGGGCCTCGCCGAGAGCGCAGCAATCGGGCCGAACATCTGATGCGTGACGTGGGTTGCGCGATCCTGCTGTGGATGAATCTATTGACTGGGCCTGACAGGGCGGTTGCCAAATCAATGAGCAGTGGGGGCACGTGGGTGTTGGCCACATGTGCGTCTGCGTATGTGTGTCTGTAGTGTGTGTGAACAGACGCAGACAGATATTAGATGGTGCAGGAACACTGAGCTGGTTTGACTTTGTGTTCCAGGAGGAAGAGCTACAGGCTTTAAAATCAGGTAAGATGCTGCAACCAGTAAGACCAAAACGTTTTTGCCTCAGGCCGCAGAAGAAAAAACCTGTTTGTATGAGAACACTGACAGCGTAAACGTACGAGGTCTACTACAGGTCTATCTGAAGCATTAGAGAATTTCTTGGACATTCTTAGGTTAGCCTGCTTGAATCTTTGCTGTTTGACTACGTATTGGTCCAGTGCACCAACGCAGGAGTGTCACCGCAGTCACCATGTTTTTTAAAGCTCTGGTATGCTGAAATACATAGCTTTTTTTTCAAGATCTTCATCAGCATTGTATAAACTCCTTTGGCAAAGCACTTAGATGTTACAGATGTGAGTTTATATATACAAAATCCCGCACTACAGCTTAATAATAGATTAAAAATAGGACGGTCAATGGCTCAAAAGTGGCCCCAACGACTCAGAAACTCACAGCTCACACGTGTCCTTAACGACTCTGTAAGGACACTCCCACCCAACGTTTAAAAAGCTGCAACTCCCCTCCAGTCAGTTCGAACCGAAGGACCCTCTGAAGGTGAAACGTCCTCAAGAAACTGAAACGCGTACAACCTTTAGTATTACCATGACCTGGATGACTGAGAACTTTCATCGACATTAAAAATAGGGTTTGTATTGTATTTAATAAAAATCTATCCTAATGTTACTGATACTTGGGACAGATGTAAAATAGCAACATGTAGTCTGGTCATACTTTCTGGTTTTGTGGTGAATTTCTGGTACGACATCTTTAGCTTGCATTGCAGAATTTATGATCTAAATATTGAACCTAATGCACTGGTTGCCTTGATTGCTTGTTCCGAAGCCTCTCTTTCACTGCCACATACTGTACAGGAATGGAAGGCTACCAGTGCTCCTTGGTTTTCTATGTGGAGTAGGGAACTTAATATCAGGGGTATACATCTTGAAAGGCCCCATAGCAACACACAGGGGCTTTGTAATTGGGGCCCAATTATTAGACATTTGAATTCTCCTGGATCTTAGTGGAAGTGGGACATTCTTTGTCTTGTGTTTTGTTCAGGTTGAAACTGTGATGCATGTACAGCGTCTCTGTCCGGTCCGGCTCTCTGTGGTCGTCTTTTATTGCTGTTGTTCTGTGTTTGTGTTCGGCAGTTGGTTTGTAGTTATCATTTTGCTTGGTATCTTTAATAACAAACACTGTATGGGTTTTGTATCCAATTTAGCAAATCATGCAGTCCTACAAAGACGAGTCAAAATGTGTCCAGAACCTTCCAAAGAGACAATAAAATGAGAGGAATGAACATCGGCAGGTTTTTCCTCGCTATATATTACTTTCACACGAGCACGACCTGCTTCTCTCAGATCACATCGGCCGTGTGCAGAGCAGAGAGGAAAAGCTCTGCTCGCTTCCAAAAAACCAGAGAAAAGCCTGTCAAAGAATCTGGCAGCTAATCCTTTTCCCCCAGCAGATGAGAAGCGCAAAAGGACCCAGTTTAGCAGCAGATAAAAAAAAACAGCGCCTGATACTGATGCCACTCGGGCGAGGAGCTCTGGGAAGAGAGAGAAAAAATAATCGAGAATGCAGAGTGGCTTCTTTTGTTGCTGTTGCTTGTTTTACTTCATCGTTTGTGCAACGGTGCCTTTCTCCTAAAAGGCAGCCGCCAAGACTTTCAACACCAGCGCGCCACATTCTGAAGCCCTCTGCAGTATTTTACGGGCCTTGATTAGCTTTTATGAATAAACTAAATGACACTGTGCGGACGGCTACGCGATCGGCGCTTCAGATGCACTAGACGTTGTTATTCTTGCAATGGTTTATAAGACGAGGGAGAGAGAGAGAGAGAAAAAAAGGGAGTGTTTTTTAGAAGTGAAACAAAGTCGTTGTAAAATGCAGCCAGCGGTCGATGTGATTCAATTAACCATCTGGGTTCGTCTGCGTGGAAGCTTATTAAAGCAGACGAGCCGGGGCTGCTTTGTCTCGTCTTGTAGGGTGCCATTGTTCCGTTACCCTCTGCCCCACAATTACCGAGCCCTTAAATTACAATGATCACGCTGAGATCTAATATCTGAGGGCAAGAACTCATCTTCCCCAATTATCTCTCTTTAACTCTCTCTCACACACACACTCTGCGCCGGGGAAGCTGTGTTCGACGTCCTGTAAGCTCACTTTTAACCCTCAGGTTGGACCAACGAGTGTAGCCTAATGCTAATTTAAACCCTGACTGCTCCCCGAGTGTCCAACATGTGACCGTTTCCTGCCAGACATCCACATTTTGTAACTTTAAATACCATGATGTCAGCATTTTCTCTCCGTTGACTTCCTCTGGTTGAGACTATAATTTGACTTTTGTTCATGGAAGTACAAACCACTCATACTTCGAAGCACGCAGCGTTGCGGGCCGAGCGCCAGTTTGGATGTGCACGATTCACAGTTTTCTCACGGGTCAGTGTGAACAACACCAACAATGCCTCTCTAAAGTTGTTTTAATTCATGTATCCTCTGGGCATTATGAATGTCTACACTCATTTTAATTAATTATACATGCAAAAACACTTTCAATAAATCTTATTTTGTAGTGTTGTATCATTGCGTAAAGACGCATCACGAGAGATGAAAGATAAATTATATCTGAGGATTTTAAAGTGCAGACTGGTGAAGGTCTGGGACGCCCTTTAGGAGGAGACGTGTTTTATCAGATGGTCAAAGCTGAAAAAGATCTCAGATTACAGCAGAACAATGTCATGTCACACTCTTACTGCTTTACATGTTGTAACTTAAAGGATACATTCACCCAAAAATTGACATTTCGGTAATTATATTTATTATATTTTATACCACAGTGCAAATGTGGACTTGTATCTGATATGCTTCACGATCGCCTCTGTCTCCGCCCTTTTTGAAAGCCTGCCGCGTTCCACCAGACAAAAGACCGTAAATCTGACGTGACATGCAAAACAAACCGTGCATCCCTGTGACTGATATCAGGCAGTCAGTAGAGTGCAAACTGGCTTGTCACACTCGCTTGATAATCTCGGTTTGGTCTTTTCAGATTGTAAGCATTCCTCCACACTGAGGATGTGTCCGTAGACATGTGTGCATGATTTCACTTCTACCCGTCTGATGTTTCTTTTTGCCACAAACAAACAAAGAGGGTTCGATGCTTTGGGACTGAGGTTAGAACTCAAGTTTGGATTCAGATTGGCGAAGTACAGACAAGCGGAGACTGTCTTTGTGTTTGTGTGTGTGTGTGAAGGAGTGAGTGGGTGATCTAAATCCTCTAAATCCTGTCTCACTTTGAGAAGAAACCCCTCCTCCCTGGTGTCTTTTGAGAAGCTGCAAGTCTTTTTCAAACCTCCCTGATACCTCCTTCCCATATAGCATTACCATATATATTGCCATATCATCATCACAGTTTTTGTGTAGCCTAACAACAAATCTCTGTCTGGCCTCTGTCCGGATGGGGATGGTGAAGAAGTTCAGCCATTGTGTCAGTGGACCTCTTGCGTGCTCGGGATTAAAGGCACATTTTGAATTGTGTGTCAGACTTCTGGCTCCGCACACGCTCGCTCTAATGACGACCTGAACAATTCCCTGATGTCCGTCCAGAAGATGCGCTGGAATTTCTGTTTAAGAAATGGCGATGTTGTGGTTAACGCCAGTATCCCAGTGAAGTTCCTGTTGGCCTGACATCATCGTGCTAAGTTTGCAACTCACATGTGATGCCATTGCTCACCCCTGCTATTAGCTCATTGACTGTCAACAAGACCGTTGAGCAGCACAGCAGCACTGATTGTGTACAAAGCCTGAGCTGGGTGCGTCTTTGATGAAACACCTTGTATCCCTCCCTATCTGTACAATAATCTTTAGCCAACACCTGCGCAAATGTGGCAGGCGCTCTTAACGTCTGAAGCACTTAGTATATTTGGGCTCAGGAAAACATTCAATTGCTTTGTTTGCATGATACTGTGAGTCATGTGGACTGACTCACGGCTGCAGAAGGAGATCCTCGTGCTCTGCCAAATTACATTACGTGTTTACCTTCTGAGACGTTTGGAGGACATTCGCTTTGGCATTGACACACTGACAACACCTCGTGCAGATCATGTGAGAGGGTTCTGCTAATTTTATTGTTTTCGGATGTGAGAAAGTCACATTTTAGGTAATTGCAGGAAACTGGGAGAAGTGATGATGATCATTAATCTTTTTCTAATTGGTCCTCTGGTGCAATGTGTCTTTTGTTGCAATGCGTACGGTGCCATTAAGAGGGGGGCAACAGGCTGCAACTACAGTCTAAATTACAGTGATAAAGGAAACTGCCAAAGATTAATTTCAGTGGAAGAAATAAGGGATAATTTAGACACTCAAAAAGTCAAAAACTGCACAGGTTACACACACACACACACACACACACACAAGCCCTTGGAAATGTTTTAAAGTGGTTTATTAAAAATATGGTATAAATAAATATGACACTTCGGGTTACATCATTCAAATGAGACGGAATACACTGGATAGACTCTTTAGTACAAAATGATTTCATAACATCAGTTTACAGTCTACTTTTATCTGTGACAGCTATTTCTCATCTCCCATAGCCTTTAATTTACAGTAGATACATTATTACAGTGTCAAACAAGAAAAATGCCTACAGTAGATGATGTCAGGAGTGTTAAATAATCAGTATAAATACCAGCACTTATATCAGTCAAAGATATTCTCATTGTTTCTGTCATTGTTAGATGTATAAGATGGACATTAGCTTGTTTTAGACCCAACTGTTGGGAAACTAGAAAACAGATTACACATAATGCTTTCTATTTGAATTTGAATCACTGAGGTGAAGGCGGTAGAATACAGTGTAGATTTGTGTTTGTGTAAAGATCAGTGCCTTGATTTTTCGTGCACATTTGTTGAAAATATATAAATACTATGCATAGTAAAATAGAAAAAACATTAAAAACAGTGTGAACATCTAAACCAGTGTGTTTTGATCAGGGCTATAGAAAAAAAACCTGTGGTAATAGAAAAATTGGCCGTTTTAACCTCCCATTTCAATAAACAAACAAGCTGGGGGCCTTTTGTGACAAAACTGTCAGTTTTAAAATAAACATAGTCAATTCATAACAATACATGCAACCCTTATTAATGGTACCATGAAGTAAAATGAATGTTAACAAAATACCTGAGTTTAAAAAAAGTCACTATACTTTAATATATAATACATAACCACAATATAAAATCTGCACAATCAATTGAAATGCTTAGCGAGGACATCTTTACGGCCAGTGCCAGTCTTAGTATTTCACAGTTTCAAGCTGTCATTAGCATCATCTTCCATTTCTCATGATCATAGTTCACAATGGAAGACTTCAACGTGCATGAGGACCAGGTGACAATGGAGCAATTATACATATATTAGGCACCAAACATAGGTTATAATTTAACACAATGACAACGCCTTGCTCGAGCGAACAAAGTCCGTCCCACCAGCTCAATATACAGCAGTGGTTGGTGTTGGATTGTTAACCAGCGTTTCAATAGACTCAAAGAAAACCTAAAGCTGTCCTGATTCTCCTTAAGGTGTTGTCAAGGACTGTGACTATTTTCTTCTTTAACTTTCCTTAAAGCTGCATGAATCAATGTTTGACCACTAGGGGTCAAAAACAAGCTAATATACACAACCATTCAGATACGGTATTATGGCCTTCTTGCTAAGTTGCTAGCAAACAATCGCCTGATTACACATCCAGCAAGAGCTGAGTTTCTGGCCATACAGTCACATTCAAGCCTCCTCCAACACTCCACAAAGCTTGATCTTGAGCTTGTTTAATGTTTGATCTGCTTCCTTAGGTTGTTGCTAACTTTATGTAATTGCCATAAGGTAATTGTTGCTTGTTGCTGTCGATAAAAAATTTACAGTAATGTGCTGTAATAAACTAAAAAATTAGCTAGAAGAGGAAAAAAGCTCCATGAAGCTGCAGAGTTAGGTGATAGTTCTCAGTTTGTCACTATGAGCTGAAACATACACATGGCACAGTTATTTGATTCAGTATTACTAGCAAAATATTGGTTGATGCAGCTTTAAGCTAAAAACCTGCAACAGCAGCCTCATTTGAAGGGGAATTTCAGTATTTTTAAACCTGAGCTTTATGATTGCACACTTTGGTCTGTCCATGATTCACTCTTACCAAAAGTTTTGGAGTTGGTCCAGTCGATCTCTTCAGTTAGACCTTGTTCAAGAGTAAGATCTCTTTTGTAATCAAACACACAAGTCTCTGAAATGTTGTGAGATCTGACTTGTTGCAAGAAGACGACAGTGGAAACATGAGTAAGAGTTCGAGAGAGGAGTCTGGAGCTACTTTGAGGAACTGCCATTTCATTCAAAAGTCAGGGCAAAATATTTAGCCTATTTTGACAATCTAGATGAGGCAACAACTGTGACCAGAGAGGTGATCTACTAGACTTGAACTGTAATCTGAAAACTTCTGGTATGAATCATTTTAACACCAAAATATGTACACATAGGGCCCAAGTTCAGAAATGCAGAAATTCCCCTTATGTGCATGCAACACATTTCAATCTGGTGTCAAAACCTGTAACAGTATTCTCCAACACGTTTAGCTACAAGTGGTTTTGTGGCAGATCATACCCAGTACTGACTCTTCTGCAGAGTGGGAGTGGCTGTTTGAATTATTTGGGAAGATGACGTCGGAGAATTGTTACTCCAAGAACTGATGAACATGTGGGAATCCATTGTGTTGTAAGCTGAGCCTTGATTTGGTGTCATTATACGATCTAGAACAGGGCTACCTGGGCAGGGGTGGTTTAATGGAGTGACAGTCACTGTGGGAACTGTTGCACTCCTCACGGTTTGGCCCTGGTAGGACTGACTGCTTGGAAGACCATTGGAAGATGGTTCCTTTTGTGCGGTAGAGCTCTGCTTCCTTTGCCTGTGATGTCGAAGAAAGACAACCAGGACTACAAAGATGATTATGAGCAGCAGCAGTGCCAGCAGTGGTAAGATAACCAGCAGTGGATTGGAGGTTTTTTGAGGGTAGGACTCTACGCGTACTGGTGTGTTCCTAAAGGGAAAATCCTCTGTTCCACGCGTTGGCTTTCCAAGAGTCGTACTTAAAATGCTAGTTCTGTTAGAGTTTCCCCATCGGTCGCGTCCCTTGAATTTCTGCTGGTTTTTACTTGGCTGCTGGGTGGAGAGGAAAGCTGTAGAAAGGACTGACGAAGCAGTTCCATTCCTGGACGTCTGTAATGGTGTCAGAGGAACCGATGATGTGGTTGCGACAGGACTCTTGGTGGTTGGGAAAAGTGCTGGATCATATGGCACGATTGTAAAGTGTAACTCCCCTTTAGCAGGCGGGACATTAGAGGCTTTCAGCACAAACACCAATGAGTCATTTAGCTCCTGAACACCTGTCATGTTTGCATTCAGCTCCAAGGCTATCTTCTCCTGCATCACCTCTTGAAAGGTGAAAGACTGTGCTGGCACAGCTCTTTTGGACATTTTAGGTTTTGTCTGAACCACCTTCCCATACTTAGGATGGGAGATCATCTCAAATACAGGGTCACTATTGCTGATATTAGCCAATTCGGAGGCATTTAGAAAGCCAGTGTTGAGTCTGACAGCAATCCCATTAGGAATCCTCAAACCCTTACCAACCTTGATCAAAGGTCTGACAGTTATGTTTAGTACTTGGCCGGTCAGATTGGCCTCTGAAGTAAAGGCAGTGAACTCAAAGCTGTCTTCTGCAGAGGAAAGGGAGATCATATGGTAGGATAACCTTCCAGACTGGAGATCCTCCTGTTCAAACTGTGTTACCTCTTGGTTGTCCTTCAGAAGTTTGCCAAAGTTTGGGGGCCGTGTAATTTGGTAGTGAACGGTGACGTTTTTCCCATTTGACTGAGCAGCAAGGCTGTCCTGGGTCAGTGATACTGACGTCTTGCCTTGTTCCAGTGTCAGTCCAGAGTAGTTGACCAGTGAAATAATGATTTCTGTCACTTCTAGGTTGAAGAGTTTATATATTGGTTTATGATGGCCATCTGTGACACTGAAGTAAAACACTCCCGAGATAGAGCTTCCATCATGGATGAAATAGACACTTCCATTATTAATTTGGGCTTGGGTGAAGGCCACTATTGACTCGTTCAGACTACCTTCCAGAGCTAGGTAACCATTGTTTGGCTTACTAATCACAGAGAACTTAATATCATCAGGAGGATTGTCCAAGTCCTCCACTTTGAGATTCTCAGGCCTGATGGCTACTCTATCTCCTTGTACCACCCTCAGACTTGGAGCTTTGGTTTTCAGCAAAGGCGGCTGATCATTTACAGGTGTGACTGTAATGTTAAAACTCTCCTCAACAACATCATCGTCATCTTGAGGGCGCTGCGCTGTTTTGCCCTTGGGATTTATCCATGCGCTGAATAGGAAAGAATCACGAGTTGTCTCCGAGTTGTCGTGCTTGTAGGTGATACCGTATTTGTTAACAATGAACTGGGAGAAATTTGGTTTCTCCTTGGTGAGGTTTCTCTCACCCACAACTATGACACCATGCTGAGGCAGAGACGTCACCTGGAACCAGACCTCATGGGAGCTCCGCTGAGGTGTCGGCAGCTTAGACATAAGGTTAGTGGCATCCAGCTTGGATTCATCAATGATGACACTTTCCCCTTCAGTTACCTCAGCACCTAGCAGCACGCAAACAATACGTTAATCACAGAGAACAACATTTTTAAGTAATAAAACCATAAACAACAGCCAAGTCAGTGGACTTTAGCCATGCTTGTGGCATGGCTCGAGGTATGGCAACCTAAATTGGATGGATTGGCAACATTATTTAGACATCTGTTGTCTCCAGAGGATAAGCGTGCTGACTTAACATTATCTATAGCGCCACCATGAGGCTGACATCATAAGTTTTAAGTGCAATGTCTCAACAACTACTTTGGTACAAACCTTGTTGTCCTCATCAGGATGAATTGTGATTTGATAATCCCTTATCTTTTCTTGTATCATTGAGTCACAAACTGTATTTTGTCAGTCCCAGTTTATGACCAAAAAGTGATGACATTCCCCTTCAGCCTGAGATGAACTTCGGGTTAAGTGCTAATTACAGGGTTTCTATGACTTTCAACACATTCAATCTCAGCCTTTTAATAATTAATTAGACAAGTTTCAATTGATTTAATGCCCATGCTGGCAAAAAAGTGCTTAGGATATGAAAGAGTCCCAGAATTACTTGCAGTATAAATTAATTTACTCTTTCGTGATGATCCTGATGTGAATACTGAATGACTTTGTCTGATGGCAGGCATTCAATCCTTATCTTTATTGCAGGAACCACTTCACAATACACTGGCTGGATGTGCTCTGATAAATTCTGACCAGCATGCACCGTTTACATTCACGGTTACTGATTCTCTGTTCAAAAGTGAGACTGAAGTGAATGCACATGCACCTTTGTAAAAGTACATCAAACATTTAAATCCAACCATTTATTACAAAATGTCAAAACTGGATTTTAGACACACATTTTAAGCCTCACAGATTTTATAATTTTTAAGGACCTGTAGAAACCCAGTAATTAAGAAATGTTAGCACAGTAACTCGCTAATCTAGGATGGGTAACAGTCACAATTATAACTGCTTTAAGTCAGCATGTTAGCATTGTTAGTATGAGAACGTTAGCACCATTGTACAGCATTCAAAAAACTAGTGTGACTGTAGACTGTTCATACCTGTGTTTGCAAGCAGGACTGTCCTGTGTTCAGGTCCAGTATTCTCATATGAAATGTCTATTTTGAAGGTCTGGCTGTCCAGAGAAGTGGGCGGTGAAGTAACAGAGAAGGTCATGGAGTCCATGGCTTCCCAGCCCACTGACTCGATGGGGGTCTGAATGTACACAACCTCTTTCCTGTTTACCTGATGTACAAAAACAGCACAGATCCTCAGGCGACTGCTGGTTTAATCAACTGTATAAACACTTCAGTGGCCTTAATAATTCTTCACCTTTCTGAAAGTCATTACGACAGCATGTATAAAATGTCATCGCTCATTTAAAACTGCATTGCTCAGCCGTAAATAAAGTACTCTGAGCTTCACAGCTTTAACTGTGTCACATCACAATCCATCAGAAATAATTGATTACTTAAGAGCCTTACATTTCACATTTAGCTAAAGAAGCACATTTCCTGAATGAGGATGCAGAATATTAATTATACATATTGTGGAAATCTGCCAACTTTCCACACGAATGGAGGGACTCTGTTTACTCTTAAACTGACTCACTTCCCTTTTATTTCATTTCATCATACTGCGTTGTGTTGATATGACCTCCAGTTGTTCACTCACCATGTCTTGTGTGAAAGTGGAGATGTCCACTGTTGAATTATCAGGGTTCCTCATCACCAGACGTCCGAGTTTGGGATGGCGAATCAAAGTGAAGGTAATGACGCGGCTCGAGGTGTTACTGATGTCATTTGTCACTACTTGTAAATCCTCATTTGTGATGGGTGTAGAGGAGCCTGGAGGAAAGACCAGAAGCTGAATTAAGAAAAATTACTGATGAGGTGGATTGGATAATGGAGCATGAAACGATCTTTGTCAAGAGAATTTGTTTTTTTCTTGTCTGGTATTCAGTTTAGCTGTGACCACGCGGTTAAATCGCTTGTGTGGCTGCATCAAATGTTGCAAGTTTTCCCCTCTGGCAGCGTTTCACATCTTTTTCACTCCAAATTATACAAAACAAGCTCTGGAATAGACCGATGAGAGTCCTTTGATGTGTCACATTAAAGCTGCACTGCAGACATCACAGACTTTTTACAGCACTGTCCAACTGCAGTGCGGGGTGTTACATAAAATACAAACAAGACATTAAAAGTGGATCAGGTCCTTGTAGGCATGGAAATCTTCCACTGGTGGAAAATGAGAAGAGAAACATCTCCTGTGCATGATGATAGGAGACGACTACCGAGAGAGATTCTTTTCTCTTTTGATGAACTTCACAGATTTCCGTAGCTCAGCTGCCACTGTGGGGATTTTATGTTGCCTAAAAAAAGACTGATGATAAATGATTGAAGGCAATGATAGAAGGAAAGAGGGGTCAAAGCACAGTGAAATTCATTCATCACTTGTCGTGAGCACTCCCACCATCCTAGTCTGGCTCTCATGGGAAATTTCTCAGAGGACGAGGGAGGTGGGCTTCCTTTTTTTGTTTTTTTACACTGCAAACTGATCTTGCTCTTAATTTGCACATGGTACGTATTCTCTGTACGGTCTGCATGTAAAATGTAGAGAATATGATCAAAATACGTTAAAATACTCTTTTGAGCTGTTTAGTCCATCAAGGTGAGAGAAAATGTGCATTGTGACAAACATGAATCTTTTTGAGGCAATTACTTTTTAAAATTGTGAATAATGATGTAAGGTGATTAGAGTTAGTCAGCAACAACATGAGACTGAGAGAGTCCATGTTAATAATAATGATAATAATGTTTGAGCGCCACTATACTCCATCAGAAGTACTGGTCAGATGGTCAAACAGCTGAGAAAACCCCTCTAACCAAATCTTTCTGACATTGGAGTTAAATGGGTGGAGTCGAACATTTCACCCATGTCATGCTGCCAGCTGTGCAGAAGTGAAAAAGGTTTGGTGGATTTGAGCTTTTCTTGTACGTCTGCTTTTTGAGCTCATGAGCAGCTGGGGTAGTGACTGCCAGTAAAAGCTGTCTGCTCTGGGTTCCCCCTCTCAAGAGACATAAAAATTGTGGAGGTTGTTGTGGCTGTTTACAACCTAAATGGATGACCTGCCAACACTACTCAGGAATGAACTAAAGGTTAACAAAAATATATATATTTTATTTATAATTAAAGCAGCTACAAGGAACTTTCATTTTGGGTTGGTTTTGGCGGCCCCTGTGGACAATAGCGGTATGAGCACCACTGCCTTTATCATTAAGATCTTGAAGGGTTAGTGCACTGGCCTTCACAGCAAGGGAAGCAAAGACTTATAGATGTACCTGTCGGCTGGATGCAGGGCAATGAGGTAATGTATCTATTTGTGGCCATGTAAGATCAAAAACTTTAATATGACGATAGAAAAACAAAGTAAACTTATTGAAGTGCCGTACCAACAGACTACAGAGCAGATGCTTCCCTCAGACTGAAAGGTCCTCAATTCATTCTCAGCACTTCACTATAAAAAATAGCTTTCATCTTATGATGCTCCAACCCCAGATGAGTCAGAATCCAACCTGTTAACAGGCATTAAGACGGGAAATAATAGCTGCATGGAAATAGAAAATCTTTCTGCTGATAGTCCTGTTCACGCCTGTCGGTCATATAGGGAGGCACAAAAAAAAATGGGACTGTTTATGAACATCAGTCAAAACTAAGATATCTTTTTAGTAAGGACACAAATACGACATTATCATATCAGCTGTTTAAAGGAAAGGGAAGGATTCCTATAGAGGTTAACATAGCATTTATATTTTATGTGAAAAGCACAGCACATTTGCCTTGAAAGAAGTGTGAGTAATGTGCATTTTATGAAGAATCACTTTGGTGAGTCTGGTGCAATATTTGCAGGCACCACATTGACTTCCTGTCAGAACACTTTCAGGTAACAACACTGGTGTCTTAACAAGCCACATGTAACCATTTAGTGAGGAGTCTTTGCACAGTTTTACAGACAGCACCCAGACATTTGAGGACTTTGAGGAAGAAGAGAAAAAAATTAATCTCACCTCCACAGTGTGAAAGTGTTTCATGTCACCCCCCACCCCATCAAAACCCTTCATTGTCAGTTAAAGCTCCCGGCCAAACCACCCCCATCCCCCTCCCTCTGCCCCGCCTGGCACAAAGCACAAACAGGGCTGCCTCAGACAGACAGTGGCACAGCTTTTCAAGTACCCACTCACCCTGTGGCTGGGAAGCTCAGCAGAGCGTGCCAGTTGGCAGTTTCCTACCCTCACAATATCCTTTCCAATCTAACTCACAAACCAGACCACTGGAAATCTCAGAAAACCTTGAAATGTGTTTGAGGACACAGATGACACCCAGTGGGCCTATTTTTAGCTCCTGAGTATTAAAAGTAGGATTTCAAAAACGTTAAGCAAAAACAGCAGCTGATTCACCAGTCTGGTATTTGGGTAAAGTAATGACTTGGCTGTTGGGAAGGTGCTGAATTATTTAACCAAAGGGATTGCAGCCAGTGCTGTACATAGATGCGGGATGAATCTTACTAAATACAGAAAATGAGAGAGCAATGTGTGACCTAACCCTAACACACACATGCATAAAACCTGCAGCTAAGCTCTAACAAAAGAAACTAAAAAGAGGAATTACTTTGCATATAGATATTAATAGTGCAACTAAAAATGACTATAAAGTTATTTTCTGTTTCTGTTCATTTTTGTAAGGCACCGTAGTTCATCACATGACCCAAAATCCTATAAATAACTTTTCTTTTCATGAGACCTAAAAAAAACAGCCATCAAGAGATGATTATAAACACAGGTGGAAAGTAAAGTTTGGCTTTGAGCATGCGACCAAGTGCACAAGTCCATGCAGACATCTGCTCCTGCTCGTTTTTTTCTATCCCCCCCCAAACCTTTAGCTTTCTTCTTTCACCTTACTTGTTATAACTTTATTAGTAACTTCTTTAAGCTGCATCCTCTCTAAACATTCTGGTAGGGAGCATTCTTTTGGGTTTCTTTCACCGTGGAAGTACACACGTAATATCCCCCACGGGGATCAAAAACATATTATTATGATTTTCTGGTTTAACCAATGATTTTCGTCATTATTTAATCTACTAATTATTTGCCGGAAACAGCGAGTGGCATTTTTGGCTTGAAAAATTACTGAAATTATTAATCAACAGTTAGCAACTCATTTTCTTTTGGTTGACTAATCGCTTATTTGACTCACTTGTATGAAACCAGTGACTTGAGAAAATCAAGTTGCTGATTTGAAGGATGTGTTACAGTAAAGGATACGTCTGGTGATAACAAATATCCCAAAATACATTTATTCTACTAACAAGTGTCGTCTGTGTAACTTAAGCCTGATGTTGCCTATTTGTCTGGACAATAGACGCTCATTGTTGTTCAAAAACTGGAACATTGAGCCACATTGTTACACTGGGTGACCTGTTCCTTCATTGAGTTTATTTTTGATTAAGTCAACAAACATTGTTCTGCTGTAAATGCTTCAGCAACAAATGTATTAATAAGTGTTTGAAAAAGTCCCCACTGACTCGATTATTTAGTCCACTTTAAGTAAAACTTGAGTAAAAGCACCCATGTTTTAAGTAAATTACATCATCTCTTTTCAAAGTTAAACCATATATTTGTGACCTGTTTTCACGCTTGTATGTTTTGCAGAGTGCCACAAAGTATAGAAGAGTAAAAGGATAAGAGATGCACTAGCACATTATTGTTTGCTGACCATAATATAAATATAGTCTTTAATGAGAAGTCTCCAGTCTAAAGGTTAGTTTACCTGGAAATACTTTAAGCGGACGGTTTATTTCCAAACTGAGGACCAAAGCTCTGGCAGTAATGCTGAAGATCTGCCTGGGAGTGAAGTTCACACCATCATTGGCTTGGAAGTTGAATCCTCCCGACATGGCGCCTGGAAATGCAATGAAAACAAAAGATTAAATCAAGAGCTCCACCTGTCAAGGTTGTTAGATTCTGTCCGTCTCCAGTGAATCAAGAAACAACTGCATGTAGTTTTGTGAGTACATGTTTTCATTTAGTTCTTGTGCTGGAGAAAATGTACAAATAAACTGCGTCTGGTCCCTGATAATAAACATAAAACATAAAGACGTACCAGATGCTGTGTTTGGGAAACTACAATGTGAGCTAAACATTCTCAATAGGGGAGGGTTCGATCAAAATCAACAGCCTACAACACTGCAGGTGTGTGTATGGTATGTGTGTGTACAAAGAGACATTCTTCAACATATGGGGCGGATGGGACGGGTCCCTCGCACACTATTATTACAACCTTTCTTTGCGGTACGAGTACAGGCAAATACAAAGCAGATAGAAATCAGAGCAGTAAGCGGAAACCTGATATGACACCACCAAATGTTCACAGACCGTCTCCACTGTTTTTACTGACTATAAAATATTATCACCTACAACCTGGTTTTAGTCCAGTCTGTCTGTATCAGAGTTGCAAATCATTAAACGGCTGATTAAATAAATTGCACATTTTTCCTGCTGATGATTCAATGTGAGTTGACAAAGCAAATGGAACCACTAGGAAGAGCCAACTACACCTTCTGCTGGACACAAAGGGAACAACAACAGCAAGTTATCAGGGGCCTTGAATTACTTCTGATTGGAAAACATAAGAAATAATCATTTTACAGTATCATTTCATATTACATTAACTCAATACATCAGACAAAACTTAACACATGAAAAAAAACACCTCTCTTTTTGTGTCTGACAACAGTTTGCTCACAAATCATTCATTTGCACAGCAGAATCACGACATGATGTGACTGTGCAACCAAAATACAAATTTAGTTAAAGACAATACATTATACAATGATTTACAGTACCCTTACAAATGGAAATAGTCTTTCTTCTTCGATAACCCTCCGAACAAAAATACAGTTGTGTCTTTTCTGTTGTTATTCAAAGGAGTTTTACAAATAGTTTTTAATTCTTTTGTAATTAGTTTGTAATTTGGAGGTTAATGCAAGTCTTTGGCTCTTTGACTTCTCCTGTACCCCACTGCAGCTCAACGTCATTATTAATTTATCAGATTTTTTTTCTGATAAATGGATTAACTGCTCAATCTATAACATGTCAATATTATTTATATCAATATTGATTAGTCGACTAATTGTTGCAGCTCTAATCACCTGTTCACTTCTGTTGTCTGTATTTATACTGTTTGTATGGTGTGTAAGTCTTTTCCGGCTCCTCAAAAATGATTTTACCTTTGTGAACAAACAGTAGCTGTCCCTGGTCTATGTGTGCCTGGGTGAAGTTGAGCACCTCCTTCATGGGGGCACTCTTCAGGGCCAGATGTCCGTTACTGGGTGGGGTCACCATGAAATGTAGTTCCTGTGGGGGCGAGTCGAGATCCTGTGCCCTTAGATCCTCCGGCCTGATCTCTGTCACTGAGGACACCCAAACCTGGACACAAGATGGATGAGGACAGAACAGGTGCCATCTGTAATCTACATGACAATACAGACCTCAAGGAAGAAGGGAACAGAGATGCTTTGTTTGACGTGACTCACAATGTTATTTGACAGCCAAATTTGAGTTTGACATTTATTTGAATAGATGGAGGGAATTATCATCACAGTTTGTTGACATTACATCCTGTTTCCATTTATGGATATGATTGTCTGTCGAACAGAACAGGATTATGTCTCGTACTTTTTTGTTACACCTTTTCTCTGCACATATAAGAGCCAATTTACAAAGGAAGAGAGACACATAAAGGACCAGTGGAAACAGCTGATGTGTCCTTGACATTCATCACATACAATGCAGCCAGGAGCCTGTGGGTGTGAGCTCTAAGGCAGTCTCACGTATTTCTCTCTCTTGCCTTTCTCCCGTTATTTTCCACTGTACAGTTCATCATCCAACAAAGAAGAACTAAAAAATATTCTCTGTCGGAGGCGCCTAAAGACGGCAAGACAATAACAACCAATGGAAAAAATGTCACTCTGAGCATCAAGTCACATTCAACAACATAATTCAAATGAAGGACATCTCAGGACTAAATATAGCCATGCAGACTGTAAACACAGTTGGATTTACTGCAGAGTGTTCGTGAGGCGCAGTTAAGGTCCTGCTTCCATGTAAATTCAAAGGCCTCACGCTGACATGAAGGAACAGAGGAACTCATTGAGACACAGAACACAAAGCTACTGAGGCGTGCAAAGACTTGACAACAAAGGATGTGCTTCTATAGTCCAGTCCGGAGCAACTATTGCATAATATGATGTCACTGTTCCTCATGCAGGTTGGAATTCCACAGTAATTACGGGAAGGACGAGACAAAAATCACAGCAGACATTTAGACTTTGTCAGAGCAGGAAAAGCACAGGTGTTACAACATTAACGATGTCCCAGTGAGTGAATAAAACTGAATCAGCTAAGCTGAATTTAGCCATCATCAATTTCTATCAAAACAAACTGTTCAAATACTACTGTACTCAGATTTATTTAAAACCCACATGTTAGCATGGCAACTACTGTATTTTATTAGTTTGCTTTCTGTTTTTGTGGTTGGGTTACAATTAAACCCATTACTCTCTCTTTTTTAGCCTCACTGGGACTAGGGAAATGCAAACAAGTTGAGTGACATACTGACATATAACTACTTCATCAAGTTGATAAAGAAAACTTACTTACTGAAGTGTATACATACTTTTCTAACTCCAAGTGCTGTATCCCAGGCAACTGGACATGTTTCAGTTTCTTGAAAATGTTTTACCTCTCATCCAAGAGGCGTGTTCAGTTCTAACTAACTGAGTGAGCACTGAGAGCTCACATGTGTCCTTTATGACTCTGTGAGGACAGGCCTACACAGAGTTTAAAAGCCTAAAACTCCCATCCAGTTAGAACTGAAGAGGCCTCTTGGATAAGAGGTGAAACGTCTTCAAGCAACTGAAACAAGTCCAGTTGCCTACGATTCAGCACTTACCATGACATGGATGACTGAGAACCTTCATCAATTCTTCTGTTTATGTATTTTTTTTTTATAGGTAACTGGCTTTGGCAACATAAGAGTCTGTTTTCGATTCCTAGTGAACATATTTTGAATAAAAATTAATTGAAAATGTATCACTTACATATTCGCCAGATAGAAAGCAACATTACTCGGAGATGTTTTTCTTGCATTTTGATTATATACACTCTATCTTATCTCGATGTTGGTCGCCATTAACTCCTGAGAGAGATATCTGGCTCTTCAGCTGCTTAATGCTCCACAATATTCACCAACTAGTTGCTGTCTTTGTCTGACTGTGCTGCTGAGCTGTGAGTTTTCAGATCTTTTCACTAAAAACAGCTCCCTGTTGTGGTTATAAACGACACTGATGCGATATGTGAGTGAAAATCGAAACCACAAAGTTGAACCCAAATGTGAGATGCTCTATTGAGCTGAGAGGACGGCAGAGTTGTAATAAATAACGGAAGGTTCAACACTATGAGTTTCACACTTTCACGTTACATGTAGTCACTTGACCCATTCTTTAAATCAAAATATTGACTATAGCAGCTTTAAAGTCACAATAAATGTCATCATTAGGTTTGGCTGCCTACTGTGGAGTGTTTGCTCATGCACCATATATCTTTATTTATACATACAAATATTCATAAATTGCAGACAGATACATTTCCTGTTAGAACTGTTTTTAGCAGGCCATGTTGACGTGCTAGGCAGCCACAAGATACATAGCATTTTATGTGAAGGGTGTGATCACACCAATATCTCAGTGATCACACTCTAACTAGCATTTTTTGCACATTTGCTCAGTTGACAGCTGGATAACGTGAGAAGTTGATGCACAACAGTTGCTGCAGCCTACACTCATCACATGATACATGAGGGTCCCCAAACTGAAGGCTGAGGTGTAACTCTGGCCTTTCACTTGGCTATAAAAGGTGTTGGTCACTGGAACAGAAGCATGGGGAACTTTTTCAATTAGCACATGTAAACCACATCCACCAACCACACGGGACAACAACTACGTGTCTGTTGACTCCGTGAGAAATGACTTCATGTCCACTGATCTCCCACAAAACAGGAAGTCACAGCATGAATGGGTCTGATGAGTCGGATGAACAACATCAGTGTGACTCACTGTGTTCAAAGAAAAGACACATGAGATCAATTTGCACAAACGGCCCTCCCTCGGAGTCGAGATCAATCCCTCAGAAATGACGGGGTGTCTACCGCTCAGCAGACCACAGAGATAACACCCAGGTACAAAACAAAGTTACACCTTTGATCTTTCTTAACGAATCCCTATGAGGCTTTATTGCTTAACCTCAACTGTTCTGATCTATGGTCTATTTGTTGAGGTGTTCGAGGTTATCTCCGCTACACATAACGCATTTTTATCTTAACTTCCTTCATTTAATCACATGTTGCTTGGTCTCAAGCTTCCCTCCTTTTATCAGGAGATTATATCAAATAAAATTACAGGAGACTTGCAGCTGTATGACACAACTTCAAATGACAAAATATGTCAATGTAGTTTTTATTATTCCTTAATGTCTGTCATAAACCTTGGAAAACAGTAGCAAGTCAGAAGGAGGTCACCTATTAATGCCACACCTACGAATACATTTGTTTTGAATTAAAACATGTCAGCAGATTCTACATCATAGCTAGATGACACAAGTTGTTTGATGGCATAATGATAAGATTAAACCTAGAAATCATCGCATGATGTTTCTTTTGTCTGTATTGTTTGGTTTAATTTAGTCAGAAATAAATAATGTATTATTTATAAGTAAGACTTATCCATTTTACAGTAAATGTTATTCGTGCTGCACTGATATATCTAGCGTCTACGGGTTTATTCAACTTTTGACAGGCTTATATGACACATAAAGATAATCTCTGTGGCATGGTTCAGAAATGAAAGTGTCCCTTTTAAATAATGATTCAAAAAACATCAAATCTGTTTCCAAACTAATATGCTCCAATGAATGGTATGACAGAAACATAACTCTGTGATTATAAGAAAACTTGTACATCTCTCAAGATCTACCACAGCTAAGACGAAATGCAGTGGTAGAGAGCCACCTTGTGGACGATAAGACTCCAGCTTCCTGCCACCCAACATCATGTAAAACATGGTATAATTACTACTGATCACATCGAACAAGACAGATTATAAATACGTCCTAACTAGTTTGTCCAGCTCCTTTTCAAAAATATTCTTAGGGTTTCTGAGTAAAACTACTTGCACTGAGCTGGCTTCCCAGTCTTCTTCAGTGCAGTTAACTCAAGAAGTTGCTCTTCTCTGAGTCTGCAGGATCCCAGAGGAATTTGAGGCATTTGGGGCAAAGCTGCAGAGACAAAAGAGACCTACACTTCAGCCTCTCCTTCCAGCTGGACCTCGCCCAGCTCTCACCACTAAAGCTGACTGAGCACAAGTCAGCACTGCTCAGCACATTGACACACACGAGAACTGTGCGTCACATATTCACAATGTGTGTGAGCAGACAGGTAGTAAATAAGCAGTAGTGTTTTCTTTGTATGCTCAGAGAGATGTGAAGTAGATGGAAGTGGCGTGATCTGAAGCCACGTGGTTGCAGTGTTTGCCATTTCCAGGCCATGCCATGTCACTCGTGTCACTCAACACTAGGATGCTGTGAAATGGGACTCAATACAAGCAACATATTTTTGACCTTATGTTCATGTAATGCCTGAGGTTGATTCTCCATTTGATTTAAATTCTGTTGTCTTTATAAGAAGCCTCACAAATCATTTCCAGTCAACCCAAATTATGCAAAATAGCAGCAGCTCCCTCTTCAGTTCATTGAAGCAGCATTGCGTGCAACTGACCCACTAAAAAACAGCTTTATTTTCAAGCTAGTCGAATCTGTTTAACAACATAACACCATAACAGACCGCCCTACAAGTCCAAGGCATCTCTAAATGTATGTCAGCGTCTGTTCTGTGCTGCCAGCCACCCTAGACCCTCCTCCACATAGCAAACATACTTTCCCTCATCCAGCCAGCCAGGGCTACTTGCAACACTGCCCGCATGAAAATTGTCTGACAGAGCGCTATGGTGACCAGACCTGCTGGTTAAAAAAAAAAAAGTCCAGAGTTTAAATTTAGAGCAGCAGTGCAGACTCACCCTGAGGACCCTGTTGGCTGTAATAACAGGAGGCTCATCGTTGACAGCTGTAACCTGGATGTACACCGTTTGGGGTGCACTCTGCTTCCTCAGGCCTGTATCGTTGGCGACCACGGAGAAGTTGTCAGCTACGGTTTCGCTGCTGTCATGGACATAGTAGATGAATTCGTGTTCCACCTGATTAAAGAAGATGGCAATTGTTATGAAATACCTGGAAGAATTTGATTAAAAGACAGGTATAAAACACTATAATTATCTGTGACTCTCTGGTCACTCTCATTCGTTACTGCATGTGGAGACAGATAATTAACACATAACTGCTTTGTTAAATTTTAGAACTAATAGGGAGCACTTACAACAAGAGATTCTGGCTTGGGTAGGATTAAATGAAAAGGGGGTTAAGCTAGGGTAATGCTATTTTTGCAGCCCTTTCGTTTTAAAAACTTTATTAAGATAACATTTTAGGTTATAAATATTGTAAAAAAAAAAAGCTGGTCGATTAGGGTTAAATGTATTTAGTAAGATGGTAGGACATGAGCTCTGTAGCTTCACTATTATTTTCAGGTCTGACATAAATACTGCAGTAATTACAAATCAAATTATTTATGCATCAGTTGACCAGCAAATGACCTTAGCAAATTATGCTTATCATTGCTATACAGTGATTTAATTAAGAAGGCACTTTAGCTCAGAAACATTGTCAAAATGCCTCTAAATATGGGTAAATTTCGAGATCATCCTCTGCTCTAAATCATTCCATGACTGTAAAATGAGATGACAGACATGACATCTGTGTCTTCAGTTAGTTATGGGCATAGAAAGTATTAATGTCACTCTAAATCAAACAATTTTTTTCTAATTGAACAACTTTAAGAGAGTCTGTAAAAATATCTCACCTGCCTCCTGCTGAAAGAGGTTATTGCCACACCGGGTAGTCGGGAGTGCTCAATGTGACCGTGCAGCGGGGGCACAGTCAAACTGTACAGGAAGTTGATTCCAGCGAAATGTCTGTTGGTAACTTTGAGCACATCCATGGTCAGTGCCTTGGAGGCGCCCTCGTCCAGTGTGATATTAGAGACCTGAAGTGGGATGAGGCGTGGGATGATGTCAACAGACATCCTAATGTCGTTGACATCAGTGACCCCGTTGGTGGCATCGAGGATGAAAGTGTCATTGACTTTGCCGGGCTCCACCTGCATGTACTGGATGTTCCCACTGTTAATGTCCTCTTGGGTAAATGTCTTGACAGGGGATTGTTTGGTTCCGATGTAGCGCTCCTTGACAAAACGCCGGAGAAAGCCATGAGACGGAGCTACCTTGATGGTGAATACAATCTCAGATGGCAGGTTGTCCTCGTGAGTGACCTGCAGCAATCAGAAAACATATTCACTGGTTATATTTGAAATGTTCCATGTGTCACTAAAGTTTAATTTCTATTTGCTCTTAATGTTACTTGGCATCACTGTAAATGCAAACACAATGGTCAGCATTTGGTTTCTACCTTTTCAGTAGCCTTAAAATTAAACTGGTCTTCCATTGTAACATTAATGCCAATTTGTCCTTTAATAATAATTTTGATTATCTGACGGATGTTGTTCCCATGTGATACCAAAACTTAGTCACAGGAAGAAGGCTGTTTGCCTAATTTTTCTTTTTTCAAAGCTCATGCTCAAAAGAAGAAGATGTTTAAAATGAAACACTGTTTGCATATAAACAGATTTTTGCCAATATTTTCCCACTTGTTTTGGCCAATTGTTGATCCCAATATAGATACGCACATATCTTATCCCAACTACTTGCAGGGAACATATCATGATAATGATATACACTATATCGTTATATTGGCACGCCCATTGTGAGACCCTAATTGTTATTAATGTTATAACTAGAATTCTCATCATTATTATCCTCTGTAAAGAAAAAAATGTTGTGATCACTGGTCAAACAACAAACAATAAAACAATATGGTATATATGGTATATGGTATTTAAATTATTTAATTAAATTAATTAAATCAAATTAAATTATTAATAAAACATTTGATTCTGTACATTGAGTAAAATATGACAGAATTGGCCTTCAAAATAGCCATCATGTCAATTAAATTAAAATACATTTTGCATGAACATTGATGAAACATCAAGTCGTCTGTCTACTAAACCACTCACCTCTAGTTTAGTTTCGTCGATCTTCACTGGTTTTTCCTCTTCTACCAGTAAGCTGTTGTGATGCTGCACAATAGGTGGCCTCTGATGACTTTCCAGGTAAACCTTCACATTAATCCTCACTGCAAGTTGAAGACCTTTGGCTTTCACTGTTAAGTTGAAATGGTCTCCCAGGTGTTTGCTGTCATTGTGCCGATACGAGATGAGCCCATCCTTTAAGTCAGCCTGTGAGAATGAGTCCACCTTTGTTTCACTGCGGTAAAGTCCTCCATACTTTGGAGCCTTGTCTAATATGAGGACGACCTCCTGGTCATCTCTGATGTCCAAATTTGATATGACACTAAAATTACTAGAGGAAAAGGTTACAGATTTGCCCTTTTGAACCAGGAGGCCAGTATTGTTGATAACCCTCAAGAAAGGGTCATGTGCACTGATGTCTAAAAGGCTTGATATAAAATGTTTTCCATCTGAGACAAAGAGCACAAACCTGCCAGTGCTCACACCTTTGTGAATGAACAACACTCGCTTTTCTTCCAAATCCTTCTGTCGAAACTGAAACAATCTGTGAGTAGTGTCATTAACCAGCACAAGGTCTCCCATCGGAATTCCACGTCGAGTGTAAATCAACTGGCCATCATCAAAGTCAGAGTCTGCATCGTGATAACGCAAATCCTCTATAGTGAGTAACTTCTGTCCATCCCTTACTACGTGGAAAACTTTATCAATAACACGCACTGGCTTTTGGTCATTGAGTAACTGGATAGAAATATTGAACATTCCTTCTTTGGAACCAATTTCATCTTCTGCAATGGAAGATTTGAACCCTTGGCTGGTTGAGGCTATGAAAGTGAACTCATCTTGGGTTGTTTCGCTGTCATCATGGATGTACATTATACGTTCCTCTAAGATATCCTGATTAGTGAAGGTTAGGATATTGTTGTAGCTAGCATTGGAATTTGACTGACTAATACGGGCTAGCTTTCCATGTGTGGGGCTGTTTATGACTGTGTAGTACATATCCTTTGTACTCAAAGTCTCCGCAAACAGCTCATTTTTTGTAATAAGTTTACTTTCACCCTCGAGAAGTGAAAGGCCATCATTTCTCATAAACACATTGTTGACATCAGCTTTAATGGAAAACTGGAAATCATAGTTTTGTGACTGAGCATGTCTGGAAACAAGCTGAAATTTGAACCTGTCACTGGTATCCTCAAAAGGCCTGTCGACTAGCTCGTAATGTACTTTTAGATCTGTCACATCTCTTTGGCTAAAGGTTGAGTTCTTCCTCAAGACTGTGGTGTCGAGCAGGAGTTTACCTTTCTTTGGTATGGTGAGAACCCGAAAATAAAGGTCATCCTCTGAGATCTTCACACCTTCGGCTGTGGCGAAAAGATGGTCAGAGTTTAGAGTCACTTTTCTGGCTTTATCCATGTCTATCATGACATTCCTCACTAAGTAGTACTTCACCCACTTAACTGTGATTGGGAAGAGAATCTCAGTGGTTACCCTTCCAGCCACATTAACTTTGCTCTTAAAGTAATCATTGGCACTGGTTGTCTGGATCTCTTGAAAAGTGCTAACATACCTCAGGCGCTCTTTTTCTAGAAGCCTTTGGGAAAACGAGTCAGTATGCCTCCATTCACCACTTGAGTGAAGTCTCTGGAGTTCTCCATACTGAGGGGGCTCAATAACATCATACCGGATGTCTACAATTTGTTTAACAGCATTGGTTTGCACAGCCAGCTGCTTCGAACCAATTATAGCTGACTCTCCTTGAACAATTTCCATGCCTGTGTTGTTGGCAATCTTATACTCTAACGCTATAGCCATGACCCTTAGAACCACAGTGTTGCTCACCTTTTCCCCATCACTAACTCTAAGAACAATCCTTGAGTTTCGAACCCCTGTGTGAACATAGTACACCCTTAGTTCCTCCAAGTCTAAATACGAGAAAGAGGTCACCACCTTTCCAGGGTTGTTTTCTAATTCTAAATATCCTGCATCAGCATTGAGGCTCCCGAGCACAGAAAAGACAAGATCGGTGTAGGGACTGTCAATGTCTGTGGCCTTCAGAATATCTGTGGTGAGGCGTTTCTTTGTGTTCTCCAAGAGGACAAACAGATTTCCTTCAGGGAGACTTAATTCAGGTGCATCATTGGTGGGTGTCACAGTAATATTGTAGCGATACAATTTGTTGCTCTTCAAATAATCAGGAACCTGCTTTCTACTGCTGGAATAAATTGAAAACAGGAAGAAGTCATCTGGTTCCTCAGAGCCTCCATGGATATACATCACTCGTCCATGCCAAAGATCCAACATACTGAAAGTGTTCTCCTCTTGATCCTGATCAACATCAAGCCTTATCTGACCATGAATTGGTTGCTCCCGAATTCTGAACATAATCTGGGACTGTCGAATGCCAAGCTTCTTGAAGTCCAAAAGTACCTTGACGTGTTTGGCCTCGAGAGATGCTCGACCGCCTTCCTGGACCACAAGGTTTTTGAGCTGCACAAAATTCGAGCCATACCTTCGGTCCATGCCCCTTGCTAAGGTGGACATGTGAAGTGATGGTGTTGGTGTCACCAAGTGAAAGAGGGATCCTGGAGCACTTGTTGGACTCATCGTGGTTGATGGTTCTGGTTCTTTCTCTGGCTCACAACCAACTGAGATATCCTTGGTGACTACAGCACTGGAGAGACCCATCTTCACTTTGTTAACTTCAATGTTCTTCAAACATCCTTTAAAGGAACCTCCTCTGACTCGTCTTCCAGCAACAGAAACAAGTCCTACCTTTCTGACTTCTGCTCTGGTGCTGTCATCAATACCTCCAACAAAAAGAAAACCTTTAAGCTGAAGCCCCTTGGAGCGAGAGCTAATGCTGCTTTTCACCATCTCTCCATTGACAGTGAGCTCAATGCTTTTTGAACTGAAATTCAACTTGATAGAATGCCATTTCCTGTCACTGATGAATGTGAGGGAACGAAGCTCAGTTTTTGTCCCACCTCTTCCAACAATGGCCACTGGCAAACCCTCCTGAATCTCCACAGCAACAAAGTCCCCTTCTCTGGCTGAACTGTACAAAATAATTCCCTCTTTTGCTGAAGTGTGAACAACACACTCAAATACTGCTTCTTGCTGGGTGCTCCAGGTTGGAAGAGAAATATAAGCCCTGGAGCTGAAGAAGCTGACTGGGTCCTCCTCTGTGGCAAAGAATTGAGGACTGCAACCTAAAGACACCTCATAGACATTCTTAAATCCAGTATATGGCCTCAGTGATGACAGCAGGTCGTGTTCGTTGAAGACCACATCCTCCATGCAGCCTCGGAAGCCAATCGGATCTCTGGGCAGATAACTTCTATCCAGGCCTCCTGAGCCTCCAACATAGATACCATCTAAAACTTGGAGACTGTGATGGGAGCCAGGCATCTTTGTGCTGGTGTGAGAGTTCTTGTCTACAGTCAGAGTGATGTTTTGCTGCACATGATGAACCTCCACAGAATGCCAGGCCAAGTCGTTGAGCTGAGAGCCTCTCTCTGATTGTAACACTTGCTCCCCCGATCCAAGGTCAAGCTTCAACTAAGAGAATAAACAAGGAACAAAATATAAATGCAAATACTGATCTGAGCAGAAATTCAAATTAAATTCAGGTTTACCAGTTTAGAACATATCTTTTTTGTGATGTCCCAGTTTAGATTTGATTACTGTTATTGTTTGCCAAGTTCATGGCATGTTTCTTGGAATAATAGTGTTAGGTCTTGGTCCATCACGCTGAAATACCTCAATTTGGTTGAGATTTTGAGTCTGAATGTCTCAGTTACTATTAGACGGATTGCCAATAATTTAATGGATGTTCATGTCCTGCTGGGGGTGAAATGTAGTGAGTTTGGCGATTCCTTCAGTTTTTTATCTAGCACCATATTAGGTCATGTTAAACTAAGATGATGAGCATTGTACACAATACACACACTGCTTACATCCTAGTTCAGCCTTACACCATAGCTGTATAGTCAGCGACAATCTTGTTTTATGAACATATAAATATATCATTACTTTATTTTTTCTATAACTTATGACATTATAATTTGTAAGATTTAAAGGATCAACTGTATACACTGTGACACCTGGAATGGAAAACACAGAATTTAGACTGTGATGTCACATTGTTTTTATAACACTGAGCTTTCTCTGTGATTTTAAGCAGGAAGACAACTATTATCTCTTTGCCTTCAGCTACGTCCTCAGAGCATCATGTCACCATCTCAAACTAATGCTGCATTTAGATGACGTGCTTGTCAAGGCTTGCTGCTGAGTCCCCGCAATTCATGCACGGGTTTCCAGGGAGCAAACACTCATGACTGACTCACATGGAATGAGACCCCAAGCCCGAGGATAGCTTGTGCAAGTGAACAAAAAAATATTTGTCGACCTGTGCCAGTTTAAGGAACAGGGAAGAGCAGTTCACTCCTTGTGCTCACTGAAGTATGACAATGTAACACAGTCAACAGAGTGATTAATTGCCAGTAGCACAAATCACACGACACGAATAGAAGCTTAATCACAACGAATTCTCGAGTTTGATGCACAGAAGCTATGATGCATATCTGAGGACTGTGTTTCTTATGAATTTGTCCTCATATTAAAGAGGATTCCTACAGTACATCTGTCTATTCTGTATGCCGATTTAGCTCGGCAGAGCTGCTTACTGGATGCTTGAGAAGCCGTCTTAAAAGGACAAATGTATTTTACCCTTAAATCTTCCCAGCAAGGCTTGTGTTGTGGGCTAAAAATAGTACACCAACTTTGAACACAAACCCATCCTAAATCTCTGAAGTTTGCCCAAAGTATACATATTTGTTATTAAATCAGAAGTTAATGTCCAGGGGTGTATATTGTATGCTATTGTATGGTAAATATTGTGGCGATGTTGATCTATTCTACTGCTGGCACACAGTTTAACACTTTGAATTTTGACATTAAAGTGGTCTTATCATAATTTAGGCTCTAATATGGAATTCAGTACCTTGAAAAAGGGATACAAAACCTTTGAGGGTGGCTCATCGTTAGATTATTCCAATCCACTGATTGGTTCAAATTTCAGCAAAACTTTAAAAAAAATGTGTTTAATGCATTATTTAAATTTCAGCTTTTTGAAAATGTCTTTCTTTTCTACTGACTGAGCTTTGAAGGCCTATTTTAAGGGGTACTTGTTCGAATTGAGAAAAGCCAGTGTAGTCACTGAGCAGACACATTTATGGCTGCACGGCAGTACAGCATCATCGCAATCTTGATAACAAATATACTGCACAAAGATAAGAATACTATCTTTTTATTAAGGTTAAAATTATTAGTCGTTTAATCGATTAATGGTTCAAAAGAAAAGTTGTAATTTAACTCAAATACAATCAACATATATCTGCTGCTTTCATAATCTCCTAGATGCCACTGTGACAAGTGATTGGTACGGAGTAAACACTCAGCTGACACCACGCAGGCTTGTCTGCTTGTGTTACTGTGCTGAGAGACTGACACTGTCAACTGAGATAGAGCAATAGCTTACGGTGGTCAGTGTGTGTGTCTTTTCATGCGCGTGCGCGGTCAAGCGCGGAGATCTGTGTGTATTGTAAGCCTGTACACATGTATGCATGCGTGTGCTCATGTATGCTTGAGCACATGTACTCATGTGCCGGGGCCATGGATGTACCCACCTGCAGGCGACCAGCATGGAGCTCTAGTAAGAAGAAGTCAGTCTGGCCAGCGGCAAGAAACAGCAGGCCATTGGTGCTGGAGGTTCGGAAGCGAATGCGGAGTGTGTTATGGTCGGACGACTCTGTTGCCTTGAGCTGTACAAAGCCATCGCCATAGAAGGAAGCTGGAGATGGAAAGATTGGAGAGAGATATGCTTAAAAAAAAAAAGGAAACGGAGAACAAGAGGGAGGACACATGTGTGTTCAAATATCGTGTTCATGGTCTTTTGGCAGCCATGCTTTGAAAGTGAGATGAGTATGAAGAAAAAACTGGAACGGAAAGTACAGTAGCAGTGAAAACAGCAAACGCAGAGCAAGTCAAGTCAAGCATTGTGGTCTTATTATAGCCAACATGTGACATTTAAATATAAAAGCCAGCCTAATTATCATCTTGGCTGTTCTTTACAAGCGGAGAAGAGTGTGTGTACGTGGAAAGCATGCACGCACATACGCACACAAACGCAGCACACAAACGCAGCACACACACACACACACACACACACACACACACACAGCCTTCTAACACTGTGCGCAAATTATACCTCACCTGATTTAAAGGAATGTTTTTAAGACTCTTTGGTCCTAGCCTTCCTGGTGGGCCGGTTGAGTTTGCTCTTTATGTGCTCAACTGTGATGATTTACATGCATTCAAGTAGCACAAGTGTATAATTATGATGCATTAAAGTTTTTGAATAATAATCGCCTATAGGATGAAACAAAAGCCTGTGCATTGCACCTGAATTGCAGGTTTATGCTTCCGCTCGTTTGCAGTATTTGGAGAAAGTTCCTCCTGGATTGTCCAAAACTGTAGTGACATCGCTGATTTTTAAAGGTATTTGACTTTAATGCCACAAAGGCTGTATACAAACTGGATGTGGAGGTGGCTCGGAGGGAGTCAGACATGTTTGGGCCTGTCCTGCCTTGACAGGAACCTTCAACCTGAACATGAAAGGCTCTGACGTCCCCACATTGTCTGTGGCCCCATATTCCAGGAAGAGCACAGCAGACGGACCCAGCTGTTTCTTCTACCTCACCTCCCAGCCATCTCACATCACCCTGTAATCTGGGCTAACGTGCTCTGAAGTTTTCTCATCTAAAGCCACTGTGCCCAGGCACCACCAGCTCAGCTTCTAATGAGTCCCACGCTTTGGCAAAAGGTTAACAGGCATCTTCGCCTCCGCAAAGAAACATGCTGGATAAATCTATCGTTCATGGTTGCGGGCAAAAAAATGGAGGACTGTTAATGGGCCAAAGTGATGAACTGGGGAATATAGATTCAGTTAATTTGAGCTAATGCATTGTTCTTACTCTCAAAAGGGTTAATGCGCTAATGGGTAGTTAGCTTGACCGAATCCAATTGGTATGGGCCGTGCAGCATAAATTAACACAGTTAAACCAGTAAAGCATGTGAATGAACGCTTCAGGCAAATCAATATACAACCATCAACAGGAGCTGATTGCTGAGAGACAACAAAGATCTCCCACATCAAAAATAATACATCTTCTGATAACATCAATACTAAAATAAAAGAAACAGTTAAAACATTTTGTGCACTTATACTTCAAAATAATATATATGTATGTGCAAAATATATATATACGTTTTATCTTACATATGTTTTCCTTTCTCATATGTATTTATGTATTCTATTCTTTTGTATTACATTTTTTCCATGTATATAATGACTTTGCAGCACATTGAGTCTAGGCATGTCGCATGAAATGTGCTATATAAGTCAACTTGACTTGAATGTAAACAGCCAGTCAGTCTTAGTGCATCATCCACTTATAAAAAAACTCAAATTCAGCATTTTATGGAAAAGTACAGAATCGCAAATGGCCGTATGAAGATCTTCACTCCTTAGATTTATTTACATCATGATTTTTTATACAGATGTCATATTTTCTTATCCTCAACATCAACAGTTAGTTTATTATTTTCTCGATTTGTCCATTAATTGTTTGCATTAAAATGCCAGAAAATGGTGAAAAATCACAATTTACTAAATCTTAACGAGATATCTTCTGATGTCTTGTTTTGTTCAACCAACAGTTATTTAGTTTACTATTACATAAGAAGAAATGCAGCACATTCTCATAATAAAGAAGCTCAAACTGCTGAATATTTTGTTTGAGAAGTGACTTTAAATGAATAATTGACTCATAGAGCTCAAATCCTCAATCCTTTAATTATTAATAATGAAATATTTTACCAAAGCCACAGCTGTAGAACAAAGTGTGCAGGTCGTTTGACCAAGATGCATTAATTTGTTTATCACAAATAAAAGCATCTTAGTAGCTGCACATAGTTTTTCAGTGCAACTCAAATGGTTGAGCCCATCTAATGCTCCCCGCTGCAGTCAGTTTTCATGCATATTTGTGCACACAACCAAAAGATAATTCCTATTGTTTGATTAAATTAAATTCACTGTCATTAACTGACCAGTCAGGTGTAATGTGCCGTTAAATACAGCCAGAAATAAACAAATATACTGAACCACAGACACACGCAGCACCCAGTGTTACCTATCCTCGCTGTGGCCCAGAGTCAGACTGACTTTATTTCTCATTTATACGACATGTTCATTCATCTGACTGGCTCTGTGTACATAACAGAGGAGAGGGGGGCGCATTCCCTACAACTGGCCAAGAGGAACGAAATGACATTTTTCCCTTAAATTCACAAGGATGGACATGCATGCTCAATTGTATTTTAGTGTTGTCACGATGACGTCACTATTAAATGTCATGTTGGGTTTAAACGAAAGGCTCTCCCACACAGTTCACTGCCCTGTAGGGAACTGGATTCTTCAAGTGCTGTCAAAAAAGACGCCAACGAGGTCAATTAAGTGTTTGGAAGAAAAACGTCACTAGTTTCAGCTTTTCACATGCTGAAGCACGGACAATTTGGGGGGGAGGGTATGTAAATGAAAGAGCTTGGAAACAATGCCCGCTGATAAACATACCCGTGTACACCTGACTGTGTGCCTCGGGAGGCAGAAACAGGAGGCGTCTGGAGGGTGTTCTCTAATCTACATATTTGCAGGGGCAGTTTTCTGAACGTCAGGGACATTTTTTGGTGAGATTTCCCAACAACAAAGCTGCTGACCTTTTAGCGAACGCAGTTAATTTGAGGGGTACGACTAGTGCTTGTCACTGCCTGTGTGCTCAGTTTATACATCAAAATCAGAGATGCAACTCGACTGAAGTGCCTCTTTGCTTCTTTTCGCCTCCTTTTTAAATTGGGTGACTGTCGTGACTCTCTGCTGCTGATGCATTGTCACAGCCTAGGACGTGGATCTGTCAGCAAAGGCTTCTACGGGAGCACTGAAGTAAAACAAATGTCTCTACTGTAACTATTTTCAATGAAGGATATGGTGAGTGTGAGTCATGGTGAAATAATTCTAGATTATCCCCGGGGGCAAAGCATGGATGAATGCTGAATATGATGACACATGCCCAGGATCAAATCAACCAGAGAGGCTAATGCATGCACACACGGATATATATGATGTCCATCTGCAGCTGGAAGAAAAAAAAATTCCACCTTAGGCCTCTCAAGGCAGCGACGACTGTCCCTTTTCTGTGATTTTACTCGCTGTTGTCACAGGCGGATAGCTCTTCCAGTGCAGTGGGCATCACAGTGCCATGTCTGCTGCTGCTGCCGCTAATAGACTGCATATCCATGTGTGTGTGTGTGTGTGTGTGTGGGTGCACTGTGCATGCACACATTATCCTGTCTAATGCCAGCCATTTATATGAAGTAAATATTGATGTTATTAGCCTTATTAATTTTTTTAAAAATCAGTAAAAGCTTAAAAAAAAGAAGAAGAAAAGACTGTTGTTGCTGGTTCTGCCTTTTCTCATTCACAACACTGCTAGGTGTTGCATTTAAAGACCTGGGAACTGAAACAGCACGTACAGACAACATAACAATCCTCTGTAAAATTATACTGAGCCTGCCTTTGGACACACACTCATGATGTTAGAGAATTACAGATGTAGTCTGCATGTGAATGAAATCACAGCCAGTAACACAAGCTAAATGGTAATGTTTACTACCACCGAATAAGGTATTTATAACCTGTGAAGTAGCCTTCAGGGTGCAGTTGTTTCCCCAGTAAACTACAAACACTGGAACAAACCCGATAAAGTTAACCAGTTAAATTAAATAATAAACAAACTGTCAAATAAAGCGCCATAAATCTCTGTTTATAAGAATATGCCACTTGTTTCATTGAGAAACATGAAGTTGGATTGTTACCTCCGGACGACAGCTCGAGCAGGAGCGACCACCAGAGCAGACCGCGGAGCCACAACTTCTTCTGGGTGTCCATCTTACTTCTTTCTCCCGGTGGAAACACTACAATGTTCGCGGACTGAGCGGTTACATATTTACAGACCTGTGCTCATTTCTTCACGCCTCGGCACCGTCAAAAACACAACACCACCGCCACCGCTAACTAACCCCCCAGAATGGCGAGAGAGTGTGTGAGAGAGAGAGAGAGAGAGAGTGAGAGAGGGAGAGAGAGACAGAGGCTGTGAGACAGACCGACCGGACTGTGAGGCTCCACCACCACCGAGCTGTGGGTCCTCCGTAAACTCCGCCTCGTGCCCGTGAGAGTGCGTGTTAATCTCAGTTTCAAAATAAAAGCGTGAAGAAGAAGAAAAAAGAAGAAGAAGAAAAGAATAATGGGGAGAAGAAGATGACAAAGGAAGAGGAAGAAGAAGGAATGAATAAGGGGAGAAGAAGAAGAAAAATAAGATCAACAACAAGAACAAGAAGAGAGATAGACAGAAAGAAAGAAAGAAAGAAAGAAAGAAAGAAAGAAAGAAAACAATAACAAGAAAGAAAGAAAGAAGAAGAAGAAAGAAAGAAAAAGGTGGAGGATAAGAAGAGGAAAGAAAGAAAGAAAAAGGGGAGGAGGGGGAGGAGAAAGACAGAACTACAGAAAGAAAGAAAAGGGGGAGATACAGAGAGATAGAAAGAAAGGAAGAAGAAGATAAAGGGGAGGAGGCTGTTGTTTCCATACTACTGCCTTTGGCTTGATTTACAGAAATACAATTATAAAATACTTGAAAAAGATGTCACTCTAACAAGGATAGATATTTTACTCATTTTTAGAGAAGGAGGAGGAGGAGGAAAATGCAGCAGGTCAATTCAACCAAACACCACTATAGGTAGCAAAGCTCATTAAGAATCTGACATAGTTAGCTTTTATTAGCCGTCCTGTAAGTGCCAAGTCCACAACATAAATCAAGCGGAAAGTGCTGGGCCTATTTATTAATCAGAAGGTATGGTGTTACACAGCTTTTCAATTACAGTCTCACTTGAAAGCTTCATCAAATTCCCAGTTCAGTTCTTTGGTGATATTGATGTAATATTGATAAGTCATTTTGCAGCTTTTAATTAAATATTTCAGAGTGGCTGCATTTATCCTGACTTGCAATTAAACAAAATAAATGGTGCAAATGCTCTCTTTAAAGGTGCAATGTGTACAAATCTTTGCTGAAAACATCCTCAAATGGACTAAAACTATGGTCAGAATTTGAAAAAAAACAAAAAGTGATCCCCGTAGCATCTCCTGTGCTGATGGCATAAACACACAAACTCCCCGTATGCTCCAAGCTCCAACTCTCAACTGCTAACTGCATGGCTAACTGAGCTACCTAACTAGCTGGCATTTACTGTTAGTGCTTACTCTGGTGATATGCCACCCCATATTTGTATGAATTTGACAGGTGGTCAATTCTTTCACACGGATATACAGTGGTATTATCCCCAGGGTGTTGGCCCCCTTCCGGATTTCTTTTTTTTTGCATGTTTGTCACACTTAAATGTTTCAGATCATCAAACAAATTTAAATGTAAGACAAAGATAACACAAGTAAACAAAAAATGCAGTTTTTAAATTAAGGCTTTTTATTATTAAGGGGGGAAAAAATCCAAACCTACATGGCCTTGTGTGAAAAAGGCCCCCCCTGTTTAAACATAACTTAACTGTGGTTTATCACAGCTGAGTTCAATTTCTCTAGCCACACCCTGGCCTGATTACTGCCACACCTGTTCTCAATCAAGAAATCACTTGAATAGGACCTGCCTGACAAAGTGAAGTAGACCAAAAGATCCTCAAAAGCTAGACATCATGCCGAGATCCAAAGAAATTCAGGAACAAATGAGAAAGAACGTGATTGAGATCTATCAGTCTGGAAAAGGATATAAAGCCATTTCTAAAGCTTTGGGACTCCAGCGAACCACAGTGAGAGCCATTATCCACAAGCAGCAAAAACATGCAACAGTGGTGAACCTTGGCTGGCTGACCAAAATTACCCCAAGAGTGCAGCAACGACTCATCCAACAGATCACGAAAGACCCCACAACAACATCCAAAGAACTGCAGGCCTCACTTCCCTCACTTAAGGTCAGTGTTCATGACTCCAGCATTAGAAAGAGACTTGGCAAAAATACCTGCATGGCAGAGTTCCAAGACCAAAACCACTGACGAGTAAAAAGAACATAAAGGCTTGTCTCAGTTTTGCCAGAAAACATCTTGATACTCCCCAACACTTTTAGGAACATACTCTGTGGACTGACGAGACAAAAGTTGAACTTTTTGGAAGGTGTGTGTCCCATTACGTCTGGCATGAAAGTGACACAGCATTTCAGAAAAAGAACATGCCAACAGTAAAATATGGTGGTGGTAGTGTGATGGTCTGGGGCTGTTTTTGCTGCTTCAGGACCTGGAAGACTTGCTGTGGTAACTGGAACCATGAATTCAGCTCTCTACCAAAAAATCCTGAAGGAGAATGTCCGGCCATCTGTTCGTGACCTCAAGCTGAAGCAAACTTGGGTTCTGCAGCAGGACAATGATCCAAAACAAGTAAGTCCACCTCTGAATGGCTAAGGATGGGCAATCACTTTTTCACACAGGGCCATGTAGGTTTGGATCAATAATAAAAACCTTCATTTTAAAAACTGCATTTTGTGTTATCTTTGACTAATATTTAAATCAGTTTTGATCTGAAACATTTAAGTGTGATAAAAATGCAAAAAAAATGAAATCAGGAAGGGGCCCAACACTTTTTCACACCACTGTATATGATGTACATCCACAGCTTAAAAAAAAAAAATACAATTCCACCTCAGACCTCTGAAGGCAGCGACAACTGTCTCTTTCTATGATTTTATTTGCTGTTGTCACAGGCGGATAGTTCTTCCAGTGCAGTGGGCATCACAGTGCCATGTCTGCTGCTGCTGCCTCTAATAGACTGAATGTCCCTGTGTGTGTGCGCACCATGCATGCACATTATCCAGTCTAACGCCGGACATTTATGTAAGGTAAATATTGATGTTAGACCACTTGAAGAAACATTGTAGATTAAGTTTAGTATAATCTACACACCACTAACACATTCTAATCTGTAAAGGAAAATTATGAATATAACAAATTACAGCTGATCCCTACAGCAGTCTGTAGCTACAGCTGCATCTTTCACTGACGTATGTGTCACTTTATCAAACAGGGGATGCGGCGAAGCACTTTGTGATGTGTGTCCTTGGAAGGTGCTTTATGTAAATAAATGTATTATAACTGTTGTGATACATTAGTAAAAATGCCAGAACCAGCCAAAAGGCTACTCTTTCATCTGAAGTCTCCAGGCCGAGGTGTTGAAAAGGCTTCCTAAACAACAAAGCAAAGAGAAAAAAACAGAACAAGCAGAGCAAAAGTGGCCACAAAGCAGAACAACACAGGACACAGAGCAATATAACACACGGCATGCAGTTTAATGATTTGAAAAAGAAAGCCACTTTAAAACCAGCGATGGCATATATAAACTACATATAGAACGGCATACAACAAGCAGAACACTGCAAGTTTAGTGCTGACATATGTATTAATCATCCATTGCTGTAACTGGTTACTAAAAGACCTGTAATGGCGATCTACTCTCTTGCTCAAATTGGATGGATTTAAAAGTTTTCACATTGTGCATGAACTCTTCACATTTTCCCCTCAAATTCTGTAAATTGTACTTTTTATTGTATTTTAAGTGTTTTCAACCATATTATTACCATACTGATGCTATACATTTACCATAGTAGTATGTAATATATAGCACAAGCATGTGCTAAAAACAAACACTACTTGCATAAAGCTGAACATCTGATCGAACTTCGAATTTACAATTCATGTGATTTTTCTGTTGCCTGCATATAAAAATACAAGTATAAAATACTACAAAACTCCATGTGAGATCTGAAGTCAGTTAATAAAGACAAAAGGCAAAAATAAGATCAATTCCTTCAGCAGGGTTTAATTGGTCAGTGATTAGAATAAATCAAGAAAGAGTTTCATGTCATGAATCCTGGACATTTCAGTAGTTTGCATTGGTGTGCTTCACTTGTTTTATATAATGCTATTAGTGCTTCACATCTGATTTCAATTCATGTTTACCGATTTTGCTTTACATAAAAAAGATGTTATTTGTACTGGAGTTCAAAAAGCAAAGCTGTTTTTTTTTAATGATTAAGAATCAATCAGATGCATTTCATGAATTGACTAAAATACAATCACAGAAGTGTGCAAATTATAAATCATTATCATGGAATAACAACTTAGAGCATGAAGTTAAACTCAAGGCTAAATATTATTTATTTTGAGGTATTAGTGCGGAAACCGTAAACAAAGTAAGTGTATGGCACAATCAGTAAATATTAGAGATGAATGGATATTTTTCTGGTCTGATGGGACGTCAGCAGGTTCCCATAAGTTTTCTGTACTCCTGTTTGATGCAGCTGTAAATAGGGTGGTAGAAGTGCCTGTCTGACGTCATGAGGTCGGTGACGATCTCAGTGTGGTCGACTCTGGGTAACAGGTACAGCGACGCCTTAATGGACAATGAGGTGAGGAGCTCTGAGAACTTTGCGGAAGATTCAGAGGGAACAATAATGTCGCTGGTCCCGTGGAGCAAAGCGAACGGAGGAACTCTGCCAGAACAGAAAACAAGAGAAGACTGTGGGTGAAAAATGTTCAACAGATTTCATAAACATCACTGTTGTTTAATTCCGATTTTATTATTTTTGTCACCTGCTCAGTTTGTCCTGGCTGAAATTCTTCAGTATGTGTGTTGGTGAGTAGTACGGGAAGTTTTCCACTCCGTTCATGGCTTTGTGCATGGTGGAGACGTATTCGACTGCTCGCATCTGCTCATGCTCATAATGGTCCATGATGTTGTACACACCACTCAGACCTATCCACGGAATACCGACGATTAACAAAAGTGTTTAAAATTGAACTTTGCTGCCATCAGGTCATACGATAAAAACAAGACAACAATTCAGAAGTTTTCGTTAGTGTAAAACGTGGGTGATTGAAACTCGGTAATACACTGTACAGCAATGCTTACCAATAACTCCTCTCAAAGCCAGTGTGACGTCCCTCTGCTTTCTGGCCTCTATGAAAAGCTCATCTCTTACATCAGTGAGGAAAAATGTGGTCAGAGCACACAAATGTGCACCCGCTGAATGGCCGATTAACACAATGTTGTCCTATAAAAGACAGAAAACAACATGCCAACAACACAGTAAATTTGGATGCTCGAGTACAGAATGATGTAAAAAACATGTCTCGGTACGAATATCTGAAAGTAAAACTGAACGAGTATTTTAAATTGTTGGTGAAATAGAAACCGATTTAATAGTCAGTGAAGCTCAAACTTAAAACAGTTCAGATATTTATTAATAATGAGTTTTGACTGTAGGCTTTAGATTCCCATGAAATTGCTTACATGTTTTAATTATTTTCATCCATGCTTGGACAATTCTCAACAAAATCTGAATGGATTTAGGTTTTACATGATTTCATGGAACCTCTTAAAAATAGAGTTTTATAACAAATTGCGAATCTTGCCATTATCATCTTAAAGTTTTCCTCAATTTCCACAGAACACTCCATATTTCTTACTTTGTCAAAGTTGAACTTTGGTCCACTCTCTTGGGCCCACACCAAGCAATCAGCAATATCTTGGACCATCGCTAAAACGTTCCCCTGGCGATCAGATGAAACCAGCGGTCAGTTCAGATACCAGAGTCACACTTATGATTACATTTCTTATCTGAAGTTTGGGTTACTGCAGTCTAACTCTCACCTAAAGTTCACAGAGTTCTGAGAGGTACTTCTGTCTCCCAGTCATCTATGCTCTACATACAGTATGTGCTATAAATCTTAAATCAGAATGCCTATAGCTCATACCTTTGGATAGGTACAGTAATCAGGACAAATGACCGTTGCACTCAGTTCCTCAGCCATCTGCCTGGCCAGCAAACAGTAGGTGGATCTTTCCCCGGAGCCCCACGCACCACCGTAGATAAAAACCACCAGTGGTGCTGGCGCATCTTTAGACATGCCCGCATTCGGAGGATGGTACAAGTCCAGCTTGTTGCATCGGCGGCCAAATGTGATGCCCTTTGAAGGGTTAAGACAGACAAGATTGTCAACTTTAACAGGAACATTTTCAAGGGACTGCATTGAATGGTGAAAGAGACAAAAACATAACAGTGTGACCATTTTATTTTTTAGATATATATGGATGTGTCTCATGGCGATCATACAAAGATACGTAGACAAATGATTTAAACAACTTATCAACACACCTTTTCATAATGCTTGCGGTTTTCATCATTCTTATACCAAGACTTCCACTGAAAGTAAAGTCTACCATATTGGACATATTTGAGAGTTTCCAGTACGGCTCTGGTCAAACAGTATATTCGCCTGATGGAGAAACCAAACACGAAACGGGGATTTAATTATCAGCTCTTCTTCATGAGCACGTGAACGACAACAACAGTATTTTCCAAGTTACCTTGGTCTCAGTGCTTCTATGTACTTCTTATATCCAGGCTTGTTGGGCCAGCCATAAAGCCACTGCGCAGCTACAGAGATGGAGTATGGGAGGCCCACCAACATGACGCCCACCGTCATAGGAAGTGACATGTGATGTTTTAACGCAGACCTTCAAAAGTAGAAAGAAAGTATTAATATATTATTACTCTTTCAGGAGATGCCACTCGTAAAATGTTGTATTTGAGAGGCTCTTACATGTTGCGGCTCAGTCGGTCTGTCTTACCTGCAAAGATAAAGAGGTTAAGGACACTTATCACTTGTGATATTGGTTATCAAATACACCACAGGTTAGGTGTAAAATGATAATGAAAATGCTGTGCTACACTTTACTTTAATGCAGCCTTTAAAACCAGGAGAAGACAACATTTATGACATATTACAATAATCAAAGACTTTATATAGTCTCATATCACGATAACTAGATATATCACATATATTGCCCAGCCCTACTTATTAGTAGAGAGGGTTTTTCACAATATGGCAACCTAAAATGTGTTCCTAATTGACAGCTTCAGACTTATAGAGCATTAGTTTGTGGTTTATATATCACAATATTGACAAGTTCAGAGAGGGTGCCTTAGAAAAAGGTAGAGGTAACAGTTTTCTTTCGTCTTTACATGTACCAGGACGCCACCTAGTGGTTTTTTATAAATAATATGACAAGGCTTCAAGCTTCATCAGTGCTACCTCTGCTCGGTTTAAGTGTAACACCGAAATATCACATACTACCCTTTAAATAAGGGCTGCTAACAGTAACGTGCATCATAAACTGATGCTAGCTAACGTTGGCTGTGTGCTACAGTGCGTCTGACAATGCCATCAAACAATCTGTTGTTGCCAGCTACTTTTCCTTCACAATGCCGGTGTTGACTAACGTTAAGTAACGAGGCGAAGCGATTGGTATATTTCGATTTGTACACATCATGGAAACACAACAGCTGTTGAAGATTAGTTAGCATTAAGCTAGCAGTGGAGTTTTCCTTTAGCTTGCTTACTATTTGCGTCAGAAAACAACGATAAAGGTCGAGAAGACACGGGGAGTCAACGCGAACATACCCAAATGTAATTCTTAAACGCTCTACATGCCGAAGCCAGTGTCTCGGGTTGATGTCTAATTATTAAAATGGTTATGTCAGATCGATGATGCTGTGGATCACCTCAGTGGACCACCGAGCTGTCCTCCAAAAGCCGGTGCCTGACACGTACAAAGAGAAATGCAGCAGGGCTGGAGGAAAATCCTCGTTCACTTCCGCTTTGGTTAAAAAAAAAAGAAAAAAAGAAAAGCATTGTAATTCCTAGCAGGTGAGTTGCTGTTCGATAATAATAACATTAATTCTAATCTTCTTACTGTCATCTTATACATTCATTAATTTTAATTCAAGCAGTAGTGGCCACGTAAATAAAGGTGTTGATGTCGCATGACCTCCTAATCGGTAGGCAAAGACGGATTTCTATCTTGTCACAGCCAATATCTCTGCTCTGATACCCCGGAAATACATACTCAACAATGATCCCCCTTCATAAACACCAGGAATACTGACTGTCAGGCTTTTTGATGGTAATCTTGCATTTCATTTCCTTTGTTTGTTTGTTTTTTTAAAATTGGAAACCTTGAATCCACGAGAACTTAGTAAAGGTCATCTTCTAGGGAAGGCCATGAGATGTGGTAGAAGCCTCCCCAAAACCTACTAGTAGGTGAGTTTTTATGTTTTTTTGAAGTTTTTATGGTGTTCCTAGAGTTAACTAAAGTTGAGCCAGGTGGAACTGAAGTAGCTGCTAAATTATATTTTTGTTTAATTTGAATTAGTAATCGATCTCAAGTCGTTTTTGTCTTGTTTACTTTTTGTGAAACTGTGATTTTATTTGAAGGTCCACATCTGAACAATTAGGCTCATACTGAGTTATGAGTCAACCCGAAAGTCATTGTATAATCAAAAGTATCATCACTGTTTTAACCGTCTAATTCAAATTGATCATTATGGATTGAACACATGAGAAGTACTAATCAGAAGGCCCTTAATATTTCTAAAATGACATTTATTCAGATTCTGAACAATCTGAAATTATTTTTGGTGCACACACACTAATGCCCTGGTATGTTTACCTCAGGAATAGCAGTCAGCTCTGCATACGTCCAGTCTGGATGTTTCCACACATAATTGTGGTCAATTATTTACCCCTCGCACTTCTTGCGACAGAGCAGTGACTATAACAATAAATGATCTTGGGATTTTCCACACAGTGTTGATGAAACCTCTCATGACCACTGCTCAGGCCACAGTTTGATCATTAGGAGGCACACCAAAGTTCATAAACAGGGATCGTACAGTCTTCAGGTCCAGTTATACATCCTCATTTCCAGATCGCTTCAACATTGACAAATGTTTATGAATCCTAGAAAAGTGTTTCGTAAAGACACTGGGCTTAATATGTGATATACATGTGAACAAATGCATTTCTAATTTTCCATTCAAATAAATGTAATCAAAACATTATATAAACATATTTCTTTGTAAGTTATAAGGTCAGCTATTACGTTATTTTCTCTATGATTCCTTCTAGCACCAAGTTTGACTACACTATACAAACTAATTTTATATTCTATGCAACCTAGTTGAACAATTGTGATTCTGTTAGCAATAAAGAAGATGTGTGAAAGTGTGAAATGTAAAAAAGTACATTTTAATATCACTGTATATGCTTTTCTATTTTAGTTTTGATTGTTTTTTATTTATCTATCCTAAATTTATCTTATTTCTTTTTTTAATATTATTATTCTATTCTGCACTGATGTTTTAAAAATACAGGTCTGTTGTGTTTTTATGTTGTATTCTTATTTTACACATTTCTTCACTCACATCTTATTGGTAAATCTGAATGTTCAAACTGTATCTATTCCTTACATATTAGTGTAGTTGGTGTTAGAGTATACTAAGGGATTGCTTTTATTGATTACAATTTGTGTAAGTGTAACAAAATTATTAACGTTTGACTGTTTCTGCTGAGGAATAATGTGTCAGTGAGCTTTTAGAAAGCGGCACTGCCAGCTCATGTCCAGCAGAGGGAGGAAGAATTCTGTCACTCTGTCGCTCTTGGATTGTAGTTCAATTGATTTTTCTGAACGACTTGCCCTCAGTAACTCATCCAGATGGTATCTACGCTAATAAAAGAGACTAAATACGAGACAAGCAGATGTGAATATAAAGCACTAATGATTGCTTTACATGAGAACAAACAAGACTGCAGCTCAAAATCAGAAATAGCTTCAAGGACCGTTCCAATGGTTCTGCAAGTTCGAGCCATCAAATGTCACAAGTATGTTATATAATACTGAGCGATTATTTAAGGTGTTTTGCAAAGTCATCCTCAAACTGTGTCGACCTGAATGAAAAGCAGTTGCTGCTGTTGCATGAAATACGGTACTTAGGTATTTATGATGTGTAGAAAATTGAAAAACCACTCAAATGTTCCAGTGTGGAGTAATTTAATACAATACAGATATTGTTTTATCACCGCACGTGTATATATCCAATTATCACACATTTGTGGCCCATTAAAGCCCACCCAGCACTTAATCATCCTCTGTGAATTCACAGTGGGTACTGCAGTGCTGGACAGAGGTTTCGTTGGCCGTGACCATGGAAAACCTTGGATTCAACATTGCAGATTCATTGAAAGCAGAGCAGCGTACAGGGGCTGACCGGCCCCGAGGGTTATTGTTATGCTTGGCCCCACAGAGCGGCGCCTGCAGCCCTGAGTGGGTGTGCGGTTGCTCCTCCATCTGCCGCGATGTGGGGAGGCCCAGGTGCTTTTTCAGAAGCCACAGTGGAAACAGAGCCGTTGAGCGAGTGCAAAGTCAGGCTTTCTGCTGGCAGCACGAGCGGAGTCAGCCCGTTTTAAACGCTGTGGTGAGAATTCACCGAATTTTCCCGTACCTGTTTAAGAATGATATTATCCTTGAGGGAATTATTGTATGCATAGTGGTATTAAGATAATAACAATCTACGTACACATGCCCGTACACTGTGTAGGCGTAGAGGAGACTAGAGGGGTCTGTTAGGGTGGAAAAAGGTTTCAAATGTCATTTTATTCCGTGACAAAGTTGGAAACAATACGTTTATGCGATGGTCCTCATCTGCCTTTAGGGCTGTATTCGGGAAAAGTGAACAAATAAGTGACAGGATGTCACAATCATCGCATTATTTGCTTTCTGAGGCTCTCAGATCAAATCAGTGCTCGCTGATTCCTCGGATGCTGCGGGGGGAGCGCCAGTGAGCCATCACAGTGCGTGTCCTTCAACAGGAAAAAGCCCAACCTCGGGCTATCATGGCTGCAAACAACTGTCCTACTGACATGTATTACTGAGCAAGACGACGAATCCCCACCAGCTGCTGTGGAGGATCCCAGCCTGTTCCTCTTCATTCATTCATATCAAAACATTACATCAGATTTTCACAAGAGTCGCCTTTTTGTTCCCCTAGATGTTCTCCTAGGTGATCACAGACAACACATAACACATGCTGATTCCATGTTCGTGAGTTGCCAGTCGAAAAGGAATGATGATGAGATGAACACAACAGATTTGTCCCACAAGCTTGCATGTCTGGGCGCATTATCAGCGCAGCCGTCAGACATTTCATGGCGTTAAGCGTCCGGCTTCCACAGTACCACGACAGGATTAATCCAACGTGCATTTTTAGCTAATCTTTAAACACTCAACACCTCAAGGTGAGGTCTTTAAGAAGACTGAAAATCCGGAATATCAAGAAAATAATCCCCCCCCTGTACAGTAACGATGTGTGAGCAGCTTGTCACTGCGCCGGGTGACAGAACCAGCACTCCGTCAGAGGAGTTGTTGCGAGGATAGAGCTGGAAAGGCTGGTGGCACAAGTCGTCCCTTTGAAATCAGATCGTCGCGCTTTTGTGATCCGCTTCTATTCAAAGATTGGAATTAACCCCCCCCCCAAAAAAAACTCCAAACATATCCTACTTCCTTTAAGTAGCAGAGTCTCTGCAAAAGTTGACGTCCGAAGTATTTCAGGTTTACTGAGGTCCATAAAAGACGTCTCAGGCATGAAGAGGTTGGTCATTGGAACCAAATGTTTCACATATTTTTTAGGAATCTCCGTGTTATGTGCGTAATCTGTCTGCAGATGGCTTATCGTCCACGACTTCTGGTGACTCACTGTGGTTGTTTCACGTTAAACAGGAGCTTCCTAGTCTGTGTGTACAAATAAAGCAAAAGGGAGTGCCAAAAGGATTTCCAAAAGGTGAGTCATATGTAAACTACACTGTAAAAAAGACACACTCTGGATAGTTCTAAAATATGAAAATGTCTTTGTATGAGGACTTGGATTACACGTGGAAACTCTAAATCGCTGGAGGAACAGTTTCACATGCACGTATTTGATTAATTCTTTGTATATATATATATTTACATATATATATGTTGGCTCGTGCCTTTACAGTATCTCTGCAGTTGAGCCTGTGTTTGCTGGTGTAAATGTGCACACACTGGCCTGTTTACTTCCCCCCGCTGTGACCCAGTCCCCTGAGCCCCTAAGTGATGCGTGGCGCCGAGCCAGCACCTAAACATGCTGCTTCTGTGTTTTCTCCCCCCGCTTTCCCTTCCATCCGCTGTGCTGCACAACCCCAACTCAGTCGGAGTCACAGAGGAATTCTGCCCACAGTGGGCCCGGGATCTCAGGACACAGAGCCATCTTTTCACGGGGGCTTCACAAACACGCCAGGCCCAGAGAGAACCTCCCTTTGACGGAGGGGAACCATGGAAACTGGCACTGACCACAAGGCCCGGTTTCTCGGTATCTCTGTGCCCGGAATCACACCCGAGTCCCGCGGACGCCAGAGGAGCAGCGAAAGACAGAGGTGTTGGCGTTCAGAGGGTGATGCGTTTTTTTTTTTTTCAGGGGGGGCCCTCTGATTGATTGGAGAGAAACAGAGCGGCCATTCTTGTCAGATGCACTGGATGAATGTTAACAAGCCTGTGAGGATGCTCAAGTGTGCATTCTTTGGAGAAAAAAAAGGAGTGGAGTGGTTTGGCGAGATAAGGTAGTTGATGGGGAAACTGAGAATGCAAATAAATCAAAAGCAAGTGTGCATGTGTGTCCGCGTGAACAGGTTGAAGGGGTTCAGAGGTACCTTACTGCAACAGATTGGTCTTTATATAGTTCGCGCTCTTTGCAGAGAGCAAGAGTCAAGTTTCAGTGCGTCATGTCTCTTTCCAGCACTGACTGAGTCAACAGAACGTACGAGCTTCCCTCCAACATGCAGTCCCTGAAAAACTCTCGATAATTCAAAACCTGACTTGGCTGATCACCTTACAGAGCAGTGCGTGGTTTAAAAAAAACAGAAAAAAAACACACACACGTGCATGCGCGGGGGTATGTTACCTAACAGCTTACTTAGCAGCTAATGCTGCATGTCATAATTACATGAAGACATCCCCCCCTCTGCACGTACAGTTTCTGACTTTAATCATCCTGAGTGAAGCCGATATCTTGACTTGATTAAGAGTTAACACTCCGAACTCATTATCATTATGGGATGTGATGGTCCACTTCCCTTGAAACCCGTCTCATTATCTGGTAATTCATTAACTTTAATATTATATGTATATATGATATATTATTGATAACAATTTCTGCCATAAAAAAAGCTCAAACTGCTAAGACCAATTCATTTTTTATCCTCTGTGGTAGACATTCATGCAGTTATTTTAAGTCCTACTGTGCTGTCTAGAGGACATCCTGGGCTTTCTAGTGATATCACACTTGTGGGGATGTGGCAAACGGCGCACATGGACGTTCTTTTTCAAAATGGAAAGTGGTCAGTTGTTTTGCAGATATGATGCCTCTGTTGCTAGTAATCAACTTGTTTCCTCAGTGTAGGAGTCTTAACGTCAATTTATGCGGTGTCCTTTGCAGGGGACAGCAGGACTTACTAACTCCCATTTTTAACCAGTTTCTGTACAGAGGCTTGAGTGAGGCAGACAAAGTTTCATTCAGAATTGGGGATAAGGAGTCAGACTCAGAGTTGTCAGGAGATGACGTGAAGGAGGGCCAGACAGTAGAGCAGGAAGGTGAAGGCTCAGAGGAGGACTCATCAGTTTTCGAGAAGCCACCCAAGTGATGAAACCCACCGTCCACTCTTACGGATAAGAAGCATTCTGTAGCTATGGCTTCAACCACCAACACTGGGAGCCTGCTGATTACTTCAGACAGTACATAGACTACCGGGTTTTTGAAAACATCAAAACAGAGAACACACACCAGCAGGAGGTGCTCATCTCTGGCCTTAAAAACACTCCAGAGGAGCTGAAAATGTTCTTTGGCATATCAATGTATGTCTTGTATACCCTAGGATCTAGATATAATTGGCGGCGAAGATGAGGGTCCCAGTTGTCGTCAAATTAAATGAGTTGAGACAGATTCTTCAAAATTAGGCAGTCCATCAAACTCATAATGATCTTGATGGTTCTGATGAGCGCCACAAGGCTGCCTCAATCTGCTGAGACCAGGGAAGGCTTGTGTAGATGAGCAGATCATTCCCTTCACAGGCCGGTGTCCCGTATGACGGTTTGTGCCAGGGAAACCAAATCCCACAGGACTGAAAGCATTTCCGCTTGCCAGTCCCTGTGGTCTGGTGCTGGATTTCGAAGTTTACAAGGGGCCGGAATAGATTCGCTGACCAAAGGCTGGGAATCGTCGGGAATGTAGTCGCTTGGATGGCCCTATCTCTTCCAAGAGGAGCACACCTGTACTTCGACAGGTATTTCACCTCTGTCATATTATTGGGTATGTTGAAGGGAAGAGGGACCATTATGAAAAATAGAATCACTGCGCAGGTCAACGATGTCAGATGACACCAAGCAACAAAAACAAGGAAGAGATGTGTCCGAAATGGTTGTCAGAAAACCATCAGAGGCTGACGTGACGAAGTGGCGAAGGCACTTCTGATAGCCTCCAGTGTCCAGGGGATAGCGCCCCAGGACAGCTGCACGAGATGGCCATCGAAAGAGAAGCGCCGTGTTATTGCGCTTAGACCTGCTGTCGTGACTGAGTACAGCGAAAACATGGGTGGAGTCGATTTGTGCGACCGCATGATCAGCTTTGACCTGATGTTGACATGAAAATCAACATCATTACATTGTTGACAATGACATTGTTCACACCGTTAAATTTTGCTATCAAACAAGACCCGATGACCGCTACAAGGGACATTTTTTGTCATTTTGTTTTTCTTTTCAACAGCGATAATTTATTTATCCCTGTATTTATTCTTCAGTATCTGGAAAAAAAAATATTCTGAATATCAAAACCTTTTCTCCTCTGGGTCTCAGGAGGATCAGATCCACTGTGACTGCATATAAATAGACTGACACCCTGACGGATCAGCTGTGTGTGTGTTACGTGTCGAAGATCGCGGCTGTGCTCCTGTCTCAAACTGTAACATGCCTCGCAGCTGCATAACATTGTGTTCTATCGACTCTTGCGGAGGACACCGCTGATGTTTAAGATCACACTGGCCTACATCAAACTTTACCGTAGCTGCACGCGAGCCGTCTCAACCTGCATCCACGTGCTCCTCGGACGGCCTCATGTTACGCGTTGAGAAGATAGTTCCGACTTCAACGTGTTTAAGAGCTTTTAAGTCGTGATATGGGAACAGCATGAACGCTTCGTAAAAAAAAGATGTGTTGTGTTTTAGTGCTCTGAGCATTTCAACAACATGTCGATAGCGGAAGAAGAAGACTGGTTACTCTATCGAAATGTAGAGAAAATCCCAAATGTGGAAAGAAGTAATGAAAAGTCTTACCATAGTGGCTAAATCATTAAACAGGGCAATCATTAAAGAAGCCAGCATGCTTTGAAGCCCTTCTGGATTGCCTCTGGTTTTGAACATGTTGATGCTTTTTGACATTTACAGCTTTATATTGCAAAACCATGTTGTCCCTGGCTTGTTGCTGCACCAGGACGTCCCCTAAAGCCACTAAATCATTGCTTTACCTGACTTGTTTTCAGGGTCAAGGCTAATACATTTCTCTCTCTACCTCATCTAGGTCACCTCACATGGATGGCAGCTAAATGTTACTGCCTAAAACAATATTACAAATGACATGTAAACAAATTTTTTTAATTTACAACCAAACACTAAAGTTGCTCTGTGTGGTTTTGGAAAATGAATTCAAACACAGAAAGGTCATATTTACAGTACTAATGATTTGGTAATAATACAAACTCATTTTAATTTGATGAGCACTTTTCCATAACTGAACAAACAAGCTGTCCTGAGAGGGAGAAATGGTCCCCAGAAAATTTGGATGACTGATTCAGTTTATTCAGTCATGAAACTCAATCACCAGAACTAAAAGGTCACTTTCCTAGCTGGTTGTTCCAACATAAATGTGGCATTTGCATGAATTTCCTCTTGATTATTTGAATTATTCTTCAGATTATTCCTACACTGCACAAACGCACAATTAATGTGTGTCAGGTTTATATTTGCATTTGACCTGTAATTTACAGTTATGTGAAATATATCAAAGAAGAAGCTTAGCGCTGAAGCCACTGAGGGGTAAATGATGCAGCTGTGAACTCCATCTGTCAAATCTCATGTGACATGGTCAGGGCTTTGAGGTGGGAAAAACCTTATCATCTCGGGGACCAGTTTCGCAAAAGAATCACAATATCAAAATCTAACAGCTATGTGTGCTCAGATGACATCACAGCAAAATCAGAAGTAAGGTAGCATGACAGCATTCACACAATATTTGAAATGTTCGAGTACAAAGGAGTGGATGGGGACCGAACAGCTCATTTCTGCCCCGGGCTCCTCCTGGCAGGTTAATCCAGTCATACTCATGGCAAGAAGGATTTGGCTTTGTCTTTGACGTTGACATGTCCTCCAGCTGCAACAGACGTTCTGGAGACGGAGAGATGTGTTCTATCCAAATTAAAGATTGGTGATCTGTCCGGCGTGTCCCCGCCTCTCCCTCAGCGCCTGCTGCGATTGGCTCCAGCCCCCCATACTTTAAGCCCTCGATTCCCAGAAACCCTCACCAATCTTTCCAGCTGAATTTTCTTGTTTAAAAGGCAAAAAAATAATAATAATTCCAAACTGACGCTCTCACACAAAGGCTTTAACAGTATTGCTGGATAGCAGCAGCCTGGTATGTTTTAATTCGGCACCTTTTGTTTGCTTTTCAGCTCTTTGCGTGCAGCGTCCACGGCTGAGATTCTTTCCACAGCTTGTACTAGTATCAAATACTGTGGATAAACATTGTTTTGGAGTTGAGGTACGCTAATGTATTTTATAGATTCTTTTTTTTCTTTTACACAAAAAAACGTCAGTGTATAATTCCAGCATAAATACTGGTGTTAGTTTCACCCAAACTATTCCGGCTTGGCCTTCAAACTGCCTCGCACAGGAGTATTTCAAACTGGACTCTTCATTTGTCCAGCGGACCAGAGATTCCTTACAAAACCCCATGGGAACTAAAGCCTCAGTGAAAGTGTACAGGGTCAGCAAGTTAATGACTCCGGCACTGTTCTCTTTGATCTACATCGTCACGGAGCGATATCTGTAAAAGGCTAACAATGAGAGACAGCGCCGACCCGTCAGACACTGAGCTCTGCCTCAGGCATGCTGACATTTAGGTGCATGAGAGTCGCCCAGTGGAGAGAGAGAGAGAGAGAGAGAGAGAGATGGCCTCAGCTGGACACAACATTCAACAGACCCCCCTGGTAAAAACTAAGATACTGTAGTACAACTAAACTAAACTTGAAAGTAGCTTGTCATACGTTTTTCTACTTTGGATCTTTGCACGGGAGAAACTGAAAAACATTTGAATACTTGCTTTCAGCTCAGAATTAGTTAGTGTGCTCCTCACCCTTCGTCACATTAGAGGTCGTTATTATACAATACACCCTGTCTCTTTCTCTAAAACCCAAATTTAACACTAATTTAAATTTAGCAGCCTCTCTGGTTTCACCAGGTTCAAATTGACTCACAGCTTCACTGAACAGGTGAGCACAAGTTCCGCGTACAGTAAACCTCTTGACTCAAGGTCCACATGGCAGCTCTCAGTCTTTGTCAACAAACTGAGTCGAATCAGAAGTGTTCATCCACACAGATATTTAGATGCCCATTGAAAATCTTATGACAGTCCGTGTAGTTGTTGAGGAGTTCTGGTCCAAAGCGGTGGACCGTATGACAGAGGTTCACTTGTAACTGGGGCACACGATCATGGTAACTTGTGCTGCACACCTAACCTCAGGTAACCCAGGCTATACAGATCAACACCTAGATCAGACCAGTCCATCTGTGTAAAAATAAACCTGACTTTAGAGTCCGTGCAGTTCGTACGTCAAAGGCCAGTTTAGCATGCAGGTAACACGTGTATCCCTTGTGTGGAAAACATGTGCATCCACATATAGCCCTTCTCGACACGAGTTAATGGGAAGTATTGACATATCGTCCACATGCATAATTAGGCTTCGGTGTGCACTGCACCTGATTTTCAAAATGCAAAGTCATTATCTACAAACGGATTATTGACACTGGGTTGCGTAGACGATCCCAATCGAGCACAGATCGCGAGATGTATCAGGTTCGCTGGAGTGTTCACAGAAGTGCTTTGGCCTTCTCCTTTTGTTGGTTATGTCATGTTTGCGATAGCCGCTGTAACACCAAACTTTCCCCTTTGTCACAAGACAAAGTGGGCTGACAAAAGAGGGTGCTCATTGTTTGGCCACTACCTGCATGGGCACAAAGTTAAGCTGCACAATTCGCAGTGGCCTGGATAATTAAAGGTCAGTCCCGTGGAGCTCATGTAGAAATAATCATACGGCACACTGGCTGTAACGCAGTTATCTTGTGAAGTATTGCTGACCACACATGCTTTTGCACATGACTTGTGGCGATTACTGAGTTAGACTCCCGGATCTTCACGGAAGGAGGGAGGCTCATCCTGGTGACCAACACCCCCCTAATGCCTTAACCCCATTGTCCATCACACAATAATATTTTGACCACATAACGCACGAAGAACAATGCTTTTTGTCTCTTCATTTAAAAGTCTGAATTCTCCCATTATTGTATGTTCTCCCACTCACGGGAAGTTAATGCTTTCCCGGGCCAGGAAGTAAATACCGTCACTGAATGACTTCCTTTTTATACTCCAGTTTCTCCAACTCAAAGGGTAACTGTTTTTTTTTCACTCAATATCGAATTATAAGTTCCTCTGGTAGAGAGACCTCACAGTGTCGGTTCAAGGAGGCACATAAGACAACCACTCGAACGTTAAGCATTGTCGCAAGGCTACATTGGGAAAAACCTGGATTGATTAGTCAGGTTGATAGTCGCCTTTGTGACCCCTTTGTTCGATTGCAGTTGTCAGGTTGGACGGACAGATGTGTGTTGGACTCATACAGGTTAAAACAAGATTTACTTGTTGTTCAAGGGGCAGCATTCGAAAATCGGCAGAGATCATGAATGAAGTCGAAGCCGAACGAGAACAATATGGCCGCACAATACACGATCCAGCGAAGGATTAGTGTTTGAGAGAGAGAAAGGTGTGACTTGGTGTGTGAATGAGGTGCAGGTGTGAAGGTGGGTGCGGAGATCTTATTGAAGTTTGGAGAATAGGAGAGACAGCAAAAACTGACTCCATCTCACGTGCATGAGTGCCTCACAGTGTTTGTACTGTCCATTATTATGTGTACGTCGAATGCACGAGCGCTGACTCACCACTCTTACCTCATCCGAGGATCACAAAGGCTCCCTCACAAAACATAAGTGCGTTTAAAGAAAAAGAATACTGGATTTTACACTTGAGGATTGAGATTAACGTCCAACCCGATCCTGCATAAGAACATTGCAAAACCTTTAAAACACAGGTAACTATTTAATCCGGCATGTAAACTCATTGCAGCACATGTTTTCTCACCGCTTTGGAATTTTTTTTATCCCGGGATAGGAACACACTCGCACAAGGCCAAGCATTGAGAATCATTGTGCATTTTCATAATCTTTTAGCCGCGTCACACCTAACACTGAACACAGTGTTCCTCCTCTGCTGCCTTAAATATTTGAGTCTTTTGCAGGGCGATTGTTTCAAACTGTTGCGAACAGCGTTTCCACTGGCTCACTGTTCTGTTCGGGCTGTGAGGAGAATAATATGAGCACGTACTGAGATATAACACCGTATGATAAAAACCATTCACGTGTATCCACGCATGGGATTTTTTTTTCCATTATCCAATCACAGTTTTTCAAAATGTTTGTCCTGTTGGTGATATAAGGGACTCTCAGTACAGTACGAGCAGGAACAAAGTGAGAGCATAAACTTCACAAAAGGCCCTTGTGCTGAAAATGTCAGAGTCTGCTGAGTTGAGGAAGTTTTTACCTTCATAGAACTCAATCTACTTTCCCCCTCCTGAAGTATCAGCACTGAGCTGAAATGATAGCAACAGTTCCAAAGAGTGAATTTTTTCCCATTACCTCAGCGAGCATGTCAAGGTCATTGATATCGCAATATAAAACCGCCCCGTGAGCAGATACTGATAAAAGAAACGCGTGGTTTATTATTAGAGACACGGGGGTCACTGCAGTGTCTCATCGCATGTTGAGTTAAGGTTACGAAAAGGCCAAAAAAGGAGTGACCGCCTCATTTCCTGAGAATTAAACAGTCTACATTTGGCCACATTCAAAAAATAAACTCTTTTTCCTGGTTTTCTCAGGCTTGGTTTGAACGTTTGTGTGGTTTGTTGATGTCTTTTGGAGGGCGTTCGTCGTGTTGTATGTTCTTGTATTTCATATGATAATATATAATACATATTATAGTTTAACGCACATATGTTTAGTTATTTGATTCTTTTTATACTTCCTCTTATTTTGGAACCCACTGTAATTTCTCTCTAGTGTGCTCTGGGTCTCCTTCTAGTTGGATGTGGAGGCATCCTTATCTTGATCAGCTTCGATACAAAGGATCGTTTTTCCAGATATCCGAACTCGGAATGTTACTCCTACAGATGAGCCCAGTTTTTGTCTCATTCAGTCTCATTATGACCATACCCGAAACCTCTCTCTTCACGACATTAGTCCGATACAACACCTTCGTTCCCGATGACTATAATGCACTATATTCATACGACTGCCTTGCCTCTACAGGGGTCCAATTTGTAAGATAGTAGAATACTGAGTCTCGTTCCCAACTCGTCAGATACTGACGTTTGGGCTGGCTGGTCCGGCTGACCACCGACCCAAAGTATGAGATCTCTCACTTTGTCTCTCTTGAACTACCTCACCTTCTGTAATGAATTCCATTAAATCAGAATTTAGAAGGAAACATATGCCTAAAAGATAAAAGTACCTCGCTGATGAAGTACTGCTTGGACTTCCCATCATTTTTTGGCTTGTGACCCATTAAAACAATGTTGCAGTTACTACTTGCAATTTCTTATCACTGAGGGGTTGCAAGTTTGCAACCTATGACCATTTCAATCACAATCTGTTTTCCTTTGATTCATTTTATTGAGATATCAAGTTCAGAAAAAGTAAAAGTTATCGTTCATTTACAAGAAAGGCAACAATTGGAGGAAAGACTGTGTGGCATGTTTTTCTGCCTTCCTCTTGCACTGAATCATCATAATCCCCCCGGTATAAAACCACAGGCAGCTAAGTCTGACCCAGACTTTATTATAGTTCTGTGTTTTTCATTAGCTTTTATTTATTTCAATTGCTTTTTCTTTTTAGCATTTGTTTTCAATTCGGTTTGCTTTCAATTAGTTTGCTCATTCATGTTTGTGTTGTGTTTATGATTAAATATTTAGTGTTGAGTTTCATTTTTAGTTTCAGTCTGAGGTTTAATCGTTAAAAATCATAATATTGTGGAAATGAGTCAAGGGGAAGAAATACAGACAACAATACCACGCTTTGGGAAGGTGACTGACTCACAGTCATGTAAAAATTCCCGTCTCAGTAAACATTTGCCACCTAAGGCTAGTTATGTTCACAAATGTCACCAAATTGACAAGATCAAAAAAGACATTTCTTCTGTAAGTTAGTCATGTTATTTGTACACAATTAGTTCCATTTTGTTAAAGGTCAATTTGACGAGTTGTGATGAGAATGAAAAGAGAGAAATCAAGGTTCTTACAAATTGGACCTTTAAGTACTATGTTTTTTCCACACCTAGCAACTATATTAACCTTGGTCTGACCAGGTAGAGCTGAGCCTGACAAGCTGAGTCTCATTTATGTACAAAAGTGAGAGTTGTTGTTCTGCTGAAGTGCCCCTGTGCAACACACTTGCTTTCTCAGTCATTTTAATTGCTCTGGATGTGAGTCAGCTGAAGGCCTAAAAGCAAATGTAAAACGATATACTGTTGGACTCTGTTAATAGAATAATGAGCATGAGCCTGTGAACAGCGAGGTGATGCTCTCCACTGCTTGGCGATGTGGTCGACTGTGTTTCCTAAAATGAGGCTTGAGTGGATCATCGCAGACAAACTGCACTCGGAAACCCACCACGAAGAGTTGTGGTTAACTTAATTCACTGATAGAAGCCTTCTCCAGCTAATAAGCGAGTGTCCATTTTAAAAGAACTAGAAAGTGACCCCCTTCGCAGACAGTGAATGTATATTTTAAGACCAAAGCCTGTCAGATGAGAGATGGAAACTGAGAGCAGACACAGTGGTGGGTGGCACTGGTGTCAAATGTCGGCACAGTTAAGAAAAATGGCATATCAGGAGGGCTCCTCGAGAAGCAAAGGATTGGACAAGACAGTCAAGTCGAGGCTCCTCTTGACATTTTCAGTAAATAAAGAATTGAAACTGCGAGAGCGTCCTTTCTTTTTCAAAGGTCGCAGGAGAACAGACTTATTTGGGGAGATCTCGCATCCTTAAGTGAAAAACCCCCCGCAAGATTACACATGACAGGAAGAAGATGCCAGACTCCCAAATCCAACAACACAATACACAAAGAAGGAGCTGAAAACTGAAGGGCCTGTTAGGTAACTGTCATATATTTTCCATGTGAATCTGATATGTTCACATTCAAAGTGTTTTTTTCTTCATATTTGTGTCAGTTAAACAGTGATATTACCTTTTAATGATGAGATGACGATACATTGTTGTCTCACGAAATATATGTGGACTCCTTCCAAATATTGAAATGTAGATTTAATATCTATATATTTTTTAAATTATATGTCAATAAATGCTTGTCCCGTGAAGACTGTTTGAGTGAGGTGGAAGACCAGCGTCATGTGTAATCATTTTTTACATACATTTAGAGAAATATCTGTAGGTCAGAAATGCATCTTTTATCAGCACAGTACATGACTGCAGTGAACGCCTGTGTGCACGGCCTTCGAGGTAACTCGTTGGTTGTGGTTGGATCTTGGAAAACAAACAAAACTAAAACATCAATCTTTGATAAAACATTTTTGTTTAGGTGGAGTCATCATGAAGTCACCCTTGGCCACCAGCACGTAATGCATCATTTCCGGATCGTCCAAACAGTAGAGTACACCTCACTGGTGTGAGGGCTCCCTCAGCGTGTTCACGCCTCAGCAGCACATCACCCGATCCTGCTCCTCCCTGCACACCTGTCGCTCATTAAGCTGTAATGTGTATATACCAGCCTCCTCGCTCCAGTTTGCTCAGCGGCTCAGCTGTCAGTCCACGGCATCCACTCCTCCCCATTGTTCAGCGCTGGAAGGTGTAGTTTTCTTTGGCGCTTGTATGCAAATTCTGGCCGTTTTTTTTTTTTGGAGCGTGTAATATATTCCCAATTTAATAATATCAAAATGAAGTCGGCGACACATTAAGACACATTAACACGAATTGCTTGATTTTTGAGCCGTGTCGGTGGTCGCTGCTGTCCCACGATGCAATGCAGACTGTAGGAAAAACTTAAATAATTGCAGAAGATAATGTCTGGAGACATAAGTTCGACCGTCTCAATAGTCTTACCTTTCATTAAAACAGTGAAGAACATTAAATTATTCAGGCTGCTGAAACAAAAATGTACACATCACTGCAAAATGCAACTTTTAGGGAGAGGTTTTTCTTTTTTGCAGTATTAGGACCTAAATTGCGTAAGAAAAACAGGTGCTCCATGTGACATTTACTTGTTGAGCATAAATCATACGGTTTACCAGCCTTTACGCATACTTTGCCTCAGGCCACACTTAAACTGTTATGGTATCTCTGCCATTGCACCTGTCAACTATACAGTATGTTGCCTGCAATAAACACTGCAGACTGTGAGTCAGTCTGTAAAGTCTTTCTAGCAGTTGTTTCATGATGCAGGCTTGTAAATTTCATGTTTTAATCTCCAGTTTCTTTCAATTGCTTTCTGTATTTCAGAGATGGACTTTAAGGGGTTGAAAGCATTCAATTAAAACTGTTGTTTTTTTAAACATTTTTTATTTAAGTCTCTTTGAGGCTAAAATATTCTCTTCAGAGGTCTCCTGGCTGTGTTAATGATCACAGATGAGGCCTTTACACAAAACACCTATGGGGAAATGAAAACCTCTTGACTCTGTAGTGATGGATGGAAGTCTTAAATATCAGAACAACACGAGCCATGAAATGTCCAGCAAATTGTAAGCAAACTTTTGAAAGTTCACAAAAAGAAGGTTATGTACCACTATTATAAACAGCTGATCAGTCATGCGACATGAACGATTTCAACTAAAATCAAAGAACTCCACCACCAGACAACAACTGTTTCTGATCGATTTGAAATGTGTTCTGTCTATCCGGACTGTCAGCATTGTCTGCGAGTCCTTGCCGGCCGTGGTAGCATTCTTGTCTGTGAATGTGGTTTACAGGCATAAAACCACATGACGAAGACTGAGGACAATAAAAACCAAACAGTCAGGATTTCATGGCAGCAATTTCAGTTCAGTTCACAGAGGTCAACACCAAAAGCGTCTTTCCAGCACCAAAAAAACCTCCAGAAAACGGTCAGGATAGAAAGAGGTTGTACAGGATATGGAATTACCTTTTAATTGTTGCTTCAACAAATGTAACTTTATCTTTATTATCCAGCTGAAGAACAAAGAGCTGGAGGCTGCCTGCTGCACGAAAAGAGACCGGCAGATGTTATTTGGTGTTGGAAAACTTCAAAAGGGATCATGAACAATGCAACAACTGATGGCAGCAGGAGAAAAGAAAGCCCTGAAATAAACAAATAAAAGCAGCAAATTTCAATAAATCAACTCAGATCTAAGCGGCGATGTTTGAAAAAGAACGAGAGAAAAAGCCTCTCACGATGTCAGTTGTGTTGTTTAACTTTATTCAACACATGTTGGATTCTTTCGTGTCGTAAATGAAACAGTATTTTTTAGGATCGGGCGCATCAGTAGGCGCCTCCTGAGAAACACATGTTTGGCATTACACACATGTGGACACCAACACACACACACACACAAACCAGCTGGAGACTCCCTCACTTCCAATTGGTGAGAAGTGGTGTGATGTGCATGAGGTGACTGTGGTGTTGGTTTCAGTGTGTGCCTGTGTGTGCGTGTGTGTAACTGAAAAAGCAGGAGAGTGTGTGTGTAGATGCAGTTGCGTGTTTGGCGGGTGGTGTCAGAGGGGCTTTGCGTGGCAAATAACACAACAGACAGACAGAGTGGTGTTATATCAAGTCTATCTCTTAGACGGCTGCACACACACACATACCCACACACACACACACACACTCGTTGTGATAACCCCCGGTCGGCTGGGAAACCTCGTCTGCAGCCAAACTTTTTGTCACAGAGAACAAAGGTGTTAAGCACGCCAATTTTCTTTCCGAATGATCTGATCTGATGAGCACATTCCTTTCCGCTGCAGATATCTCCTTCATTATATAATCAAGCACTGAAAGGCTACATGTGCATGTAGCTGTCGGTAGTACAGCACGTCTCATTCTCAGATACTTTTTGTTAACAGCTGTTGAGTCAGCAAATGCAGTTTGTAATGCTATACTAGGCATTTTATGTCCTTATCAACAAGCCCACTGTGGACAGTCGACTGAAAACTAGAGGAGAGAAATGACAGAGATCTCTAATAGGACCCAAACCAGGGATGATGAATCTTAAAGTCATGGCCTCAACCTCTCGACCACTAGGGCACCAGATCAGAAATACGTTTGGATGTGTTGGACAAGGGCTATTGGATGTGAAAACATTTCATTTTTACCAGTTTTAATCTTTGATAAACTGATAAAACTGATAAAATGAAAAATGACAGCACAGTACTGTAACTATCCTGCATATAATGGTACGTTCCACTGCAAGTCAGAAGTCGGAATTTCCGAGTTGGTATGTCCGACTTCCAGTCTAGAAGTGTCACGGTTGAATGGCAAGTGTGTGAACTTCACAAGCAGCTACAGCAGTTGAGTTAACAGTTAAGGGCACTTAATAAACATTTCTGTTTTTTTTTTTTTTTTTTAGTACAATGGAATGCACCATAAGCAAAATGAATATATCTGGATACTGCATAATGTGACCTTCTGTTCAGGGTGCTGCTATCATGCCAAGGCTATCTCGCAAGTTTTTGGCCACAGTCACACTTACGCCAATGCAGGTGATTGAAAATCGCCTTAATATTAGAATTTGTTTTAGAAAACACAGCCTTTATTTGCCAAAAGAGGGTTCAGTACACAGGGAATCAAGTAAATCCAATCAGTACGAGGAACAGGTGACACCAACTGGGACAATCGCACAGATGGCTGGTGGAACCAGCCACAGTTAAGTTAGGCAATGAATGTACCATGCTTCATAAGTGTTGTTACCATGGTTACCTGCACATAAGTATGAGCTATATATACTTAACAGATCTATAAATGTGGATCAGTGAAAAAGGGTTAGCCGCAACTTTGTTTGAGGTGTCTTACTCTGGGATTTTAACTTGTCCCTGTCAACCAATGAGAATCAGTGACCTCTTCAACACTGGACGGTCTTTGTCAGAGGCCTCTTGGTCGATTCAGCAGAGAAATCATTCTGATTGACTGTTCAGGTAAGCACATCAGTGCACAAACTGCGAAAAAGAAAGGGAGATCCCTGTGAGCCTGTCGCTGTAGTATCCATGATTTCACCCATTTAGCGTTGTTCCTCCATATTTTTCTCCTCTGCCTCTTCGCTAGTGCCTTTTACAACTTTCCATCAGATATTCATCATTAGGTGTGGCTTTATTAGCGACAGTGGTGTCAAAAAAAGCTGCTTCATCGGTTTGTATATCGGAAGAGATGCATTTCCTTTGTTGCAGGTCCAGAACATACAAGCTAGTTGGCCATCAGCTGCAGTCTTTGTGGTGTGTTCAGGTGCAGCTTTCTGGCCAAGATGAAGGACACGTGAGGCTCAACCAGTCAACCTGTTCTTCCAGTTGTGTGGGAGGTAAATCTTGGCCAGGGTGAAACTCCGGGACAGTTAGGCAAAGGCCACATTGTCAGAAGTGTGCCCTTGTATCAATGGGTGTTTCAGCCTTTTATCGCGATACACCGTCCATAAAGGTGGCCCACTGATCAGCGCTAGGCTCGTGTCCTGCGCTCAACCTCCTCCGAAATTCACCCCTCTGTGGTACTTGGGTCCCAGCAAGGGTTGTTCTGCTTGAGCCACATCCACTGGCTGCTTCTTTTACCTGCCTCTGAGGCTGCTCTGATGGTCCTCCACAAGGCTCGACCATGGCTGCCTAGATCTTTCAGCAGTCTGATGGTAGAGGATGCCACAAATCCTCTGCATCCAACTTCAACTGGATGAACTTTGGTGTTCCAGCCATGCTGCTTCGCTTCTGCTGCTGGTTCTGCATAGCACAGCTCCTTACGCTCATAGGCCTCTTCAGCCGAGTCCTCCCACGGAACTGTGAGCTACTGATCACTATATGAATAACAGCACACAATTATCTGGCAAGCCCTAAAACATGAAGATGTTTTAACCGCATTGCCTTCAGGCTTGTCGCTGACATCCCCTTTGATCCTGGATTTCCCATCATTTTTGACTCTCTCGCGTGTTGTTTATATTACGTCTCCCTAGAAAGTGCGGAGGAAGTCGTGCAGGAAAAGGACGTCTGAGCCGCTCCGACCTGACCGGATAGAAATACCTTAAAAAAAGGAAGTGTCCTTTGGTCTTTCTGAACAATCCAGCAGCATTCAAAATGACAAGTCATTCCTTCAGGCAGTCACAGGCAGGTTTTGTTTGGCATGTAATTATTGTGAAATGCCTCTCCTGCTCATTATAGCACTGATGCGAGTGGCTCAAAGTGCAGAGAGTGTGAATAAGGTCTGTTCTCTGCATGTTTGCATCCTACTGTTGACCTGGTTGCACATAATTGTGCATGAAGCAACAGGGAGCAATACCAGACCCTATTTAGCACTGCTAGGCACTCTAATTACATTTAAATGAACTCCGGGAACTTTATATAGTCATATATAATTTTCCAAATGACTTGTTGTGTCTACTGAGGGTAGGCTGGAATATTTCTAAAGGTTCTGAAAACTTAACTTGCTGGTTTTAAAAAACAAAACAAAAAAACATGTGTCTAAATTACTGGATTTTAAAATGTGGGGAGTAAAATTCTGTTGATGAAGATAAAAACTGAAGTCACCAAACGTGCAAATATCTGCAACTTCCTGCGCACCGTCTGTTGTTTTAGTTAAGCCTTGGGTAATTTCCATCACCTTCATGTTTTTCTGTGATTTCATAAAAAGCAATGGTGAAAAGCGTACTGATAATCTCTATTCAGATGATCGGTTATGCTTTCCAGCCTAGTCGCCAGCATAAAATGTTCACGACGGCGAGGACAGATGATTACCAAGCGAGAGACCACTGTTCAAGAAGGCGTTTCAACATTTGTAAGTGTGAAACCACTGGATGTTTATAACATGCTGTGGGGACATTTTTTTAAACCGTGTTTGTGGCAACAAAAACGTGTGCTTTTAACAGGAAGTTGGGGATTACCAGCAGTTTTGTGATGACACAACCAGGTAAACAAAAGGATTTCCAACTAAGTGGTTGCCAAAGTTTTTGTTCCTGAATCCAACAAGACCACAATGACAGCGTGTCACAAATGTCAAATTGCAAGATAAGGATGTGAAGTTTCAACATATCCACATTTATCCTGGGGATTAGGTTGTCTTTAGGTACATAGGTACATCTTTCATTTCTTTTCTCTGCACTCTTGAGTCACATGTGGCTTCATATCAAAAGGAACTTCAAGGTTTCATAAGCTGTCACTTTCTATAGAAGTGACCCTTAGGTTGATGGATTTCATTTTGATGTTAGTAGCATCCCTTTTACTTTCTAAATGCTATTCAGAAGTTATTATGCTCTTTACTTTTTTACTTTTTGTTTTATACTCAAAATAAAGGACGAGAAACAAGAACACCAGACTTGGCTTACACACAGGTACACTGGAGTCCAGTCATCAGATGCAACATTGAAATGAAGCGCACCGACTTGGGGCAATAGGACAAGACTTTCACTCAATTAATATGTATTTGATTTTATGCTTTGACAGGTTGAGACACTCTCCTGCACTCTCCTGAACAACAATTGTTGTTCACTTAATTGCTTTTCACTGTCGTGGAAGAAACTTTTAACCAACAACAGAAAAATACAAATAAAGGAATCTGGTATTTTTACAAACCATGTTTCTTTTGTGTCATATCAACATTCATGAATCATACCACTGACTTGGGATTACTTTAAGGAGGGGATGGCTGCAGGGTAACAGCAGAAGACAGCTGCCAAGCTGGAAACGACTGTTCAAGGCGCAGTTTCAACATTTACCAGTATTATTGGGACGTCGGGACATTTTCTAGCCATGGCGTCAGAGCCAGGTAAAAGCCAAAACATGATCTTATTGTTGATCCTGATCCTCTTGTTTGTGGAACCAGTCCATAAGCACAGTGTTGTCACAACCTAAAAGTGAAAACTGCAACTACGGTCTGAGACGGACAATTGTCATTGCTGAAAAAGCAGTAAACCTTGATTACCTAATGATCCCAATTCCTTCAAAATTTGAAGAACTTTTTCTGTGTGGAGGTTTTCTGTCCTTGACTGGGATCAGATCTGTAAAGTTTTCCTCACAGATTTGCCTAAAAGCTGACTTTTAGGAGAGTTCAAAATAAATTATCCCAAAATATACACTTAAGGTATAAAATAAACGTGAAGACATTTCTTTGCTGTGTTATTTCTAACGTAACATGAGCTCCAGCAAACTGTGAGACCTACATTGAAAACGTCCTCGGATTCTGTACATCGACTCTGCATGTCAGTGCCACGGCCCGTAACACTCACAGAATGCATTAAACACACAAACAGTTTGTGCTCTGTTATGTTTGTGCTGTGAACGGTATGAAGCGTGTGTTGGTCCGTGTGCAGGATTCATGCATACACAGAGGTGGCCATCTGTGGGCTCATGTGTTCTCCAGCTGTCCTGTCACAGCCCTGCAGCACAGTCCTCAGTTAACCAACATCAAACGCTCCTCGCCCTCCTCTCATCTCCACATCCTCCACATGGGTGTGTTTGGTGCGTGAGTCAGTACAGCAGGTATGCAAACGTGTTCCGCTGCAGGACAGTATGAACCTGCCACACTCTGTGTAAAGGTCCATCCCTTTAAACAACATGACACTGTGTTGTTGGTTTCATCTAGAACATACAAAGTCATTTCCAAAAGCACATATTTTGCACATCACAATGTACATCACAGACTGAAGCCATCAGCGAAAAATTACAAAGAAACCAAATCATCTGGTTTGCCGAGTTTCTCTAAATATCCCAAATTGTGGAGTCAGCCTCTTCCGATGAAATTCAGTTTACAAGTCAACAGAATAAACAGTTTTGTACACTCTTTCGGTTGTGAAGTGAAACAACAATGGATGAGATCATGGCTTCAGGCGAGCAGATCAATCTCCATCTTCGTGCGTCTTGGCAACGTCCAAACTGCACTAAAAGCTCCGAGCCAAGCGTGTTGCTTCAGACTCAGTTTACAAGCATCCTGCCTTCATGCAGTGAAGAGACAGGAGGATCTGGACTGGCTAGCCTCCTTTGTTTTAAACGCTTTCAAAAGTTATTGCACTGTCAATGTTGAGTATAGATTTTACATAGCATACATGTCGAGTTTGTCAATCTGATATATTTTTATTTTACTTGGATGTTTAGGGTTGATTCACCCAAATTACACCAACACAAAAAATATTCATTGAAAAATTTAAAATCGTTCACAATACCACGGAGCATGCTGAGTGAATCAGAGTTTTGACTGGGACAATTTATTTGGTAGAAAATAGTTATAAAGACAAGACTGTGCATGGGAACTCTTATTTTGAAAAGATGCTGAATTTCTAAAATGACTTTTTTTGTGTTGTGAGCATCACAGTCATTCTACTTCAATGCTTAGTATGTCTTAGTGTCTTTGAGCATCATTTGTGACGAGAAAAACAAAATAGTTTGCTCACTGGCCCTAGTTCATCTCTACTGTGTGGCTGCAGATCAGCTGAAGTCACATTGGATGCAATGAGAGTTAGCACGACTTTGTTAGCATTTAGCCCCAGAGTCCTTCTGGGGGTTACCGAGGGAGGAAAGAAATTAGCTGCATTGCCTGTTTTGACTGTAAAAATAGGGCTTCGACTTCGGATATTTAGGAGGCAGCGCTGATGGAGACCAAAACAGTGTTAAAAGGAGGACGAATTACAAGAAATGACTGCAGTAATTCTTTGGGCGACAGAGAGATTTTATGAGATTCCCTCTGAAAAATACCAAGAGCATCAGTCATTTTGGGATCAAAAGTAGATTTTGTGGGGAAATAACTCATCACAGCCCACTTTCCCACCGAGTGCTGGCGCTGGATTTGACACAAAGTCCCTTTGTTTGGCCAAGTGCCGCACATTCATTGGCTAACATTCAAAGCGAGCGCAGGGTCACGGTTCAGGGATTAGGGTCAGTTTAAAGGTTTGATGGAGGAGAGCGAGGAAGGGGTCAGGGTTAAGGTTTGAACTGGCGTGGGGGGGGGACGGCCCCACCACACAGGGAAGAAATGTGTACATGCCTACAAATGAATTTGGTGTGAATGCTGATTTTATGGTCCCTAGTGATGTTTTCCAAGGGATTACTTTCCATGCCATAGCTGATTAGGCTGACACTCCGCCTGTCACATTTGAATGCCTGAGCGGTGCGACTGAGTAGGAAGCTATTTGTTAAACCTCGCTACTGTGATGCAGCAAACTATAACTATAGCTTAAAATATTTTTGAATAAGGTCTTTGAGCTTCGATTAAAAAACATTTTAAATTAATATGGTCTGTGTTATAAATATGAGCCCAGATCTTTTTAATCAAAACCCTTCAGGGATTCTCTGACAGTAAATAAAACAAATATGGGATCGTTCAGTCATTAGTGAGGACGTAACACAGCTGTCGTAACACGGTGACTGAAGGAACAGGAATGCACAGATTGATGTTTCCACATGCTCTAATGCTGCTTATTTGAAAGGCATGTTCTTGTTGTGAATGCAGAGCGTCAGCCACGCCGACACATGCAGACACACAGCGAAATCTCAATGTCATTGAACTGGAGTAACCCTGTTTTAAGGTGAGGCCATACCTCTCAGCCAATCACAATAGGAACTCGAATCAGGCACCCTTCCCTGAGCCAATCAACACGTTTGTGGTTTTTCTCCCCCCCCGCTCTCTCTTTTTCTCTCTCTTCCCCGTCTCCTTTTCATCCTTTCTGAAATACTATTTCATGAGTAACAGCCCACCCCCAGAGGCGGAAATGGTTTACCATTTGTTGGTGTGTGCCAGTCTGTCACTTTTTGTTTCTCCTAAAGCTCTTGTCCTTGTATCTCTTCAGCTTGTCTGCCACGCCATTGTGTGCTACTCATTCATTCACAAAATACACAATACCAGGGGAAATCCCTCAACCTCCGAGGCCATTTCGGCCATGACTGTGTCTGTGTTTGCAGTGGACAGGAGTGTCTCCCGCTTATTGATCCATTGCTCTTTGGAGAGGCTGTACTCATGTCCGGAACCTTGTGTCAGCGCGAGCGCGTACTCAAGTATGTGCACAGATGTCAGTACAGTGTAATTCGAGGTGGGAGAAACTGTCGTATGCCTTCAGGAGTTGCATAATACATGTCAAGCCAAGACACAGCTGTTTCTGTTTCTTAGTCAACTCAGATTCCCACAGAATACCATAACATACAGCAAAGCTCATGTGGTCCGTTCCCATACATCAGGTGGATGGGAAGGTGGCGAGGCGAGCTCGTCTCGATAACAAGTCCTTGTTTTATTTGGAGCGAACCTTTGGTGGAGAGTAACATAAACCTGCTTTCAGAGGATCTGTTTTTAATCCGACACGAGGGTGAGAAATCGGCAATGGGAAAGAAAAAAACGCCGACGGCACTACAAGTCAAGCCCATTCTCCTTCACAACATCTTACATCCGTAGACCTCCAATTCAGGTGGAAGAACTCCAGAGAAAACTCTTTAATGGGGAGAGAAAGGGGGGAGGGATCCGTCCTCCAGGATTAACGACATGTTGTGAATACAGAGCAGACAGAGATAATAGCAGAACCACAGTATGGGCAAACAAAATGAAAAGATTAAGAAACACAATGACAACACAACATCCAAGCGAAACTGTCATGGCCAGAGCGAGTTCACCACATGACTGACAAAATAAAATAAGCTTTATTACTGAAACTGCTCTCTGATTTGTTGTAGTTTATTTAATGGCCAAACATGACATTTATCAATCGTTTCACACAAAAAGGTTATGAAAATACTCTTCACTCTTAATCACTCTTATTTGTGCCATTATACAACTGGGGTAGGATCGCATGATTCCCTTAAATGCAAAAATTTTTTTTTTAAAAATAAAAAAGAGTGAGAGACTTTGATCTGTCAGGTTACTGACACTGTGGACACTGTAAAGGTTTTTGGAAGGCAGAAAAAGCAGTAAACGCACACTGACACATTTTGGTCAAATGATATTCGAGCTCATATTAAACCTTTCCCCCCTCCTAGCGGTTCCCTGTGGTATTGATTGTTGGTGTCGCTGTCGCCAGCAGCCAGACTTCTGTCCAAAGCAAAGAAAACAAAGACTGTAAGAATCCAAATTTGACCGACTGTATAAACCCCACTCCTAGTGGTATGAAAAATTAGACGGTATGAAAACCCAGTCGTTTCAATAAGTGTTATTTACTGATCTCGTCGGATGAAGTCCTGCTGGTAGCGGGGCACACATATCAGTGGGAAAACGGACTTTGACATGACACCGGTGCTCGAGTTAATGTCCGTCTGTTACCTCGGTTTCTCTCCCTCTCCCTCTTTGCCTCCTCCATCAGAGGGGTTCATTTCCTTTTTTGCAGTGCATTTTCCACAGTTTTTCCAGTTGTTCCGCTGTAGTGATAGTGACCTGGGAAATCAATTTCTCGCAATGCAGACTTTGTGCAGTAATGGGATGTTCATTCTTTTGGCCTTTTCATGGCCTGGTGGAAGACGGAACAGCATAGTGAAAGTAAGGCTTGAGGGAACTGATCTGTATGGGGATGATGTCCTTCTTCTACAACCATGACAATGTGCAATCAGCATTTACTTCAGAAAGATAAGAAGAAGACATGTGAGTACATGTAATGCTATCAGTGTTGTTTTTGGCAGCCATTTTAGATTTAGTCTTAGTCTTCGTCTTTTGGAGTAAAATGCTTATTAGTTTTAGTGAAATTTTAGTAATTTCTATATGTGATAGTTTTAGAAAACTCAAACAGGTCTAGTTTTAGTCAGCTTTAGTTAAAAAACCAAAAGAAGAAGTATAGTCTTTTAACAAATTAATGTAGGTCAATAATGACAGTGCTGTTGGACAGAGACCTTTTATCTCCATATTTCAACTTTTCAACTTTTTTTTCCAACATATTTCAACTGTTTTCAACTTCAATAGCAAGTGGGCCAAATATGACAATCACTGGGGATTCCTGGGCCACACAGCTCCAGATTAAGCTGGAGCGCCATCGGTAACCAAAAGGCAAACTTTCTGTAGATCCAGCTCACGCTCGTTAAAAAATGCGACAATCTTTTAAAACATCACCTCACCTGTGGTGTGTCCCTCCAACGGAATAAACCCCAAAAGCTCATCTCTGAAGCGCACTCCTTCATGAAATCTGACATAGATGTATAGCTGAGCCATATCAGTTCAGTCAGTTGACTCATCCACCGCAATACACATAACATCAGCTTTGTTGAGGTTTTCCAAAAGCTTCCTTGAGACATCCTTTGCGAGTAATTCCACTCTGCGAAGAGTTGATGTGTCCGAGAGAAGAACTTTTTAAATGGATGAGGTGACGCTTTCCTTGACTTTTTCATCAACAACCACTTTATCAATGACAGCAAGCATACAGTCTTTAACCGTCTCCGCCTCGGTAAAAGGTCTCTTCTGTCTGGTGAGTGTCCAGGCTGCACGAAGGGATGCCCTCTCTTGTTCCGTGCAAAAGCGACCGACCGTCCCGTATTCTTTCATGACAGATATGCATTCGTTGCACAGTAAACAGACCAGTTTATTACTCGTCGCGGCAGGCAAAACAAATAAATATTTGTCCATCCATTCGCTCTGGAACTGGCGGTTTTCCAAATAAATGTTTCGTTTTTTGGGGGTTTAGCTGACTCTCTGACCTCTTCACCTCTCACCCATGAGCTGAGCGCAGAGCGAGTGTAGCAACCAATCACAGCGCATGTAGTATAACGTGACATAGAGCTACCAGTATGCCATAATTTTATTATATCACACGAATCACACACTGTGATTTACTGGCAGTCTTGCCGGCTGTAAAAAATTTCATGAGGGCCGTATCTGGCCCACAGGCCGCGAGTCGAATAGACCTGCACGAACATTTACGTCCATTCTCGTCTCGACAACGAAAACTCACACACGTCTCGTCATGTTTTAGTCATCTAAGAGCCACGTTTATCTCATCACTGTCTCATGATCGTCATGAAAAAAAGGGGCGTCAACGAAATTATTTCATCATCATCATCAAAAAAACACTGAATGCTATGGCTAATGCAAGCCTCCAGGAACTGCGCAAAGACTTGTTCAGGAGTCAGCACCTCTCGGAGCCTGGTATCAATTTCTCCTCGATACATCCTTGAATCTAATCTGGAGGAGACACTATGCAACAATGGCATTGCTTTGTTTCCTAATAAGTAAGTAATGAGACCAAAACAATGAGCTGAAAGATGCTAAAATGGTCTGTAAATCTGAGGGAACACTCCAGTTTGAAAATACTGACTTCTCACGCTTACATCGCCAATGCTTATGACCTGGTTTGTCTGTTCTTCTGAAAGGGTGTGCCTCAGGTTTGTAAGGATGATTCATTGCTAACATAAGCAAATAAAGCCACAGCATAGGGTGGGACGTCTTTGCATATCGATGGCAGATTAACAGAAGGCTCTGAACTGACAGACAGAAAACTCTGCAGAAAGAGGTTTAAAGTTGGTTGCTACATGGTGATTATTTTAGAGACAGGGAGCGTTTACCCTAAATTAAATTACATTTAAATGACGTGATAAATGTATTCCGTCATAACTGTACACTGTAATATATAGCCTGCAAGCTATTAATAAGTTAGAGCAAGTTAGAATTAGGCATTGGTCTCCAGGCTGCAATTCAATAGTGGCTCCAGCCTCATTTCTTCTCATGTTTCTGATTCAAACTATTGAAACGACTGGTCCAAAAGACACAGACATATCTGCTTTTCTTCTCAGTGTTTTCTCTTTGTAATGTGCTTTTAATCTTAGAAATTCAATGCAGACGCACTTTTTGGATCAAGGAAAATCACCGTCCTTTCTTACGTCACTGCTGACCTCGAAATGATCAGTGATCAACTATTTTGTTTGAACTGCTATGGAAGACGGTGTCCTTTTCTTTGGCCGTTCGACCATTGCCTCTAATCAATTTAATAAGATTTCTTTTTAAGCTTTAACAGAAAACTGTTCCAGCTGATCCAGCAAAAATAAACAGCCTCATATCACTTCCTGTGTGACACTCGCTGGCTGCCAACATGCTAACATTAGCTGTAGGTACTTCAGGAAAACTTGGCTTTCAGACTGTGTGTAACCAGGTGTTTCCTCAGATAAGACATGTTGCTCTGATCAGCTTTGTATTTTGCATTAAAGACATTGCAGTGAGCGTTGCCCCGACTCACTGTGACGTCTCTCTCTCTCTCTCTCTCTCTCTCTCAGTCGCTCTGTAATGTAACCCTAAAGATGTGCAGTCAGCCTACATTTGGCACTGATTGATTTAGCTGTAGTACCAAGGTCATTTGGTCAGCAACCTTAAAAGTACCAAGTTTGGTGTCCAACCCTCCGACTGAGACCGCTCTCTGGAGTCTGGTGAAACAAAGCTGGACGCTGTGGGTTTTTCCATCTTCGCGACCAGGACAGAACAGTAGCTCCAGTGTGCAGTGAGTTTCTCACGGTGGTTCACAACAGTTCAGAACCAAAGATCAACACTGGATGCTGCCACCCACAAGCCTTGTCACACCTGACCCACCATGTTAATTCAAAAGCCTCATCCAGCACCAGCCAGCCAAACCAGATAAGGAAGTGATAAAATGACTACTGAAGAGCAAACTGTTCAACCCAACAACTGCACTTCCCATCAAACTTTCCGAGGAAATTATTAGGAAGTTGTAGGTTTGTGAAATGAACTGTTAAGTGATTCTTCTAAATTGCCACTTTTGAACGGCTGAAGCGTGTGGATTCCCTGACTGCACCTACGACTGTCTCCTCCCTGCTGTCTACCCACAGAAATGAATGTGTCTCTGGAACATAAAGTTGGTATTAACGGATTAACAGTAAATCCTCATTCCAGACCGGTGTAGCAATGATGAAAAGTGAAGTTCCCTTTGAGGTGGGATCTGTCTGCAGCTGCAGTGAGTTTTGATCTGCTGTACAATCTTCAAATCGTATGAATCAAACCATGTGACTTCAAAGCTAAATACCTTCATATACGCTTCACGGATTTGAGCGCAGGCGCCTCTGACCCGAATCGCTGCCAGAGAAGATCCAACGTCAGCTTGTGGGTTACGGTCTCATTGGGCTTTTGTGAGTGTTTAAACGTGAACGCGTCCTTGTTTACCAAGCAGGCCAAGAACCGCACGCAGATTAGACAAAGTTAGAAGCAATGGTAAGTGTTTTGGTCGCTGCCTTCGTCATAAAGCTGCTTATTGCATTATGCAGACAACATAGGTGGCGTAATCATGAGAGCAGCAGATTGTTGAGGTCCAAAAGAGCGTTTTAAAAAGGTGCCTGGCCTCAAGTTACCCAGGGTGTACGTGCATAAAACCCATTGGTATCAGTAATATTGTGATTCGATTGGGAAAACCAACAGTTAGTGGGCTGATTGTGCTGATGTGTACACCTACACAGCAGACAGGAGCAAACTGGGTCAAAGGTGCCTCAGCTCTTGCTAAATCCAAATAAATGTTGAAATAAAAAAGTAGAGATAAAATTATCCTTAAAAAAAAACACCTACAAACGTAATTAAAAAACACAGTCAAAATATTGTGAACTCATTTACCTTCACCATAAACACAATCGCACCCTAGCTATCTGCTGACCTGCTTTCTCCTGCCCAGACTATCAATGCATAAGCTGATTGAACTGGAGAAATAAAGCCAAATCAACATGCCAGCTCAGAAAAACTCACCCTGTATGTATCCTTTTGTAACATGTGAGAATTACATAAATCCCATTCTCAGCAGATTATAGTTTTTTTTTTTCAGCTAGAGGGGCATTTCTTTGCATTCCTCACAATCGTCCGGCTCGTTCTCACGAGAAAGTCTCAGCCTACACTTCTGACAGCCTGAAAAGAAGCGGCAAAGCCATCTGAGACTTTGTATTGTGCTGTTAACAGTGACGTTCTCTGTGGTGCTGTGGGACAAATCCGGGACGTGTATTGCTGAGTGAGAAGAATGGACGCATGGCAATAGCCGTGTTTCCCTCGATGTGACATGTAAAAAACAAATGTCTCTTTTTCACAAAAGACGAGCGTCTGACTATTGATCAGCTTCCGCTCAGGCAGAAGAAATGTGTTTTACCATTCACTGCAGTGGTTGTTCAGCATATTTGAGTCATGTAACATCTACAGTTACACCATAGGGATCTCATTGTTCTTGAAACAGTGGCGTCAAAGAACATGTTGCCATGCTGCATATTTACCTTTTTATTTTGGGTTGGACGTGCAATGACTCAACGTGAAACTACGCTCAAGTTTTGTTGTACTGAATAACCTGAGTGAGAGCAGGAACTCTGTTACACCTGCTCATCCTGGACCTGCGAGACTGGCAGCTGAGTGACAGATTGAAAATAAGCTTCCAAACTGTAAATCAGTTTTTTCCAGCAGCACTTTGCTCCCGTTCAGTCAGTGTTTACTTTATCACCCACTGTTGACTCTCAACAGTGAATCAGCTCGATGTAGGGTATTTGCAGGTGACTTCAAACAACCTATGTGTGCTTTATGCTCAATGCTGACACAGAGTAAACACACCTCTTGAAACTGTCGTAAAATGTGCTGTTAAATAGATCTTGTGTGTGTGCATTAAGCACAGCATTTTTATCCCTTGTACCTGTGTCCCATATTTTGATTGGATGTAGTTTTTGAAAATCAAATCATGGCAGGACAGATGCTTTTGGCATTCTTCCCTTAAGTCGGACTTTTATCCAATGGCTGTGAGGAGCAAGAAGGCATCTGTGTTTGCTTTATGCCAATCAAAATACACCATTGTGAGTGAAAGTACGTGTAAACCTGTCCCTGTCTTTGCTGCCTATGCTACACCCAACAGGATGTAGGTGGAGTATGATAAACACTAAAGACTGCTAACAGCTGAGATTACTAGCATATGTTATGAGGTGACCCAGAATTTAAATGTTTATTTTTTAAACTAAGAGGACATTATATAACAGTTTCAGACTCAGAAATGATCACCTGTCCTGCATTGTCCCACACAAACATATTATTTGTGGTTTGTTGGGATCTGGTCGCCGCTGCAGCTAGCCTTGTTCTCGTAAAAGTTTAAAAAAAAGAAAAAAAAAAACTTGTCCAAGGCCCGGTAATGTGTCTAATTCCTTTAATCTGTGCACAAATGTGACAGTAACACTAGTTTTATGGGGAGTTTCATGTTATAAAACATGACACAGCTATCACAGGCTAGTAGGCTAGATGAGGCTTGGTAAATCAAACTCTTCCTGAAGCCGGTTGTGAGAAGAATGAAAACATGTTCTCCATTGAGAATAACCCTTGATGCTAATGGAATGGACGGACTGTTGCATAAATGCAGTGGCAGACCCGGGATGTTTGAGTGGCAGGGGCAACAAATAAATACAAGGGGCACCAGCTGCATGTGCTGGGGTACCAGCGCTGAAAAAGTCATGAGAGGGCACCGAGTTTTCTACAGTGGAAAGGCCCCCTAGAAGTCACTTTATCTACCATTGGGGCTTCCAAGAGGGAATTTGAATTTTGCCAGTGTTTTGCCCTTGCTTTCAGTCTTTAGTGTCATGGGCCTAGCAAGAGAATGGAACTGATCTCATATAACTCACTCAGTTAACCATTATTTCTTTAATGAACCATTAATCCTTTAAAAGTAGAGCACTCTTGCACATTTGTGATACATCAAATCGAGACCCAGTTCCCACACAGTTAAATGGTTTCAGTTTGAAGTGCTGAAATTTGATGTAAACTTGTGGTTTCCGATTCTTCTGAGACTTTTCCCGTCATCCTACGAGTGAACACTTCCTAAGTTCCCGTTAATGATCATTCCTTCATTGCCACTTGACATTTCTAAGCAAAAGTCGTGGCAAATATGTGACATTCAGATACGGTCAATAACTCTCAACTCTAAGAAACTCTAATTCCATGAGAGAGAAATGCTGCTGATTCCAGCTCACAGCTGACTGGGTCGGGGGGGTGAAGAGACCCTTAGTACAGCAGCGAGTGGGCAGATCAGCCAGGCAGAGGTCCAGCTGCGTAGGAGCTGTATGTCGGGAAACACAACCTGTGGCCTGACTGGGTCTTTCTCCCCCTACGTGATTTACAGCCAATCAGAGGCAGCAAAGGAGCCTTACAACAACATACTCATTTCTCGAGAAAGTCATCCTCAACAGTATGGATCCAATTAACCATTCCCGTTAAGTTGACTGCATTATTCATAGTTTATTTTGTCAAAAGGTTAAGAATTAGTCAGCTACAAATATAGTCAGAGATCTCTTCAAACCGCTGAGTAAAAGACTGAAAAGAAATTAAACTAAAATTCAATCTACTCCCAAATGTTGAGGAAATATAAAGAGCAAGGGCCTCTTGACAATGTTGGTTTGCAAGTTTATTCTTGTTATTTATTACGTTTTTATCAATTTCATATGTCAGTCATAGTCTTCAATATTCCAGTCTGTTGTGAAAAGTGCCCAAAAGTCATACTTAGTAAAAGTAAAGATAATGTTTTTAAATATAACTTTGGTAAACGTCACCCATACAAATGGCACTTGAATAAAAGTATTAAGGT